>VXBL01004262.1:423338-478522 GCA_013400195.1 Aramus guarauna | reverse complement strand
AGAATGGGAGTCCCGAGAGATCCTACACACTCGAAAAAAAAAAAAAAAAAAAAAAAACAGTGCAAAAAAAAAAAAAGCCCAAGCCAGAAAGCACAGTCAGGGTGTTTGCACTAACGCTGCGTGCGTGAGGAAAGCTGTGCCCAGCATTCCCAACCTGCAAGAGGAGCCTCTCCCGAGCCCCCCAGCAGCAGCCAGGCACCACCACTGGCTCCCGCCTGCCCAGCCAGAGACTCGCACCCGTACCCCAGAGCCACGCAGCAGCTCTTCCCTAGCTGAGCAGCGCACAGGCAGCGCTCCGCTCCTCCCTGCCCAAAGTCACACTCTGCAGAGCTTACGGCAGCTTCTTGGCAGAAGACTCTTCCTTTTTTTTTTTTTTTTTTCTCCCTTTTATGTTTTTTTCCTCCCCTCCCAGACGATGCTGCATTTACAGCAGCAGCGGTGCAAGGTGAGGACGCATCCCCAGGACCACCGCAGGACGGCCTCTGATGGGTGCAGGACATCTCTTGGGTCACGCCATCCCATCACAGCACCCCACTCTGCTCCCACGCCACTGGGGACCCACAGCTGCCACAAGGACATCACCAGTTTCATCTCCTGGTGGGCAGCCCACCCTTTTGGGCTGACAGCAAAGGGCCCGGGCGCTTACGCCATTAACTACCGTGTTTGACTCGGAGGAATGAAGATTGACTTGGACATTCAACCCCAAATTTTCTCCCTCAGTTTCTCATTTCAGCTCTGCTTTCCATCCTTACCTTAATCTCGCTACAGCTCTGTGAATAATTGACTTCTTGGTTCACTGCCTCAACCAAGAGATTGCTAGGAAAAAAATATCATTTCACGTTGGCCCAAAACCGAATGCTTTGTGTGTCTCGCTGAACAAAATGTTTCTTTAACTCAAAATGAAGCATTTTATTTTTGGAGTTATTTTTACCTCATTTTTTCAAGTTATGGTCATTCAATCCAGCTCTGAAATGATGTCTTTAAAAAATCATTAAGCCCTTTGTTTTGAATATACCAAAAGGAAAATTTTGAATTGTTATCTTTTCAGATTATTATATTTTTTGCAACTTATTGGCTTTTTTTGTTTGTCTGAGGGGGGAGGGTGGAGAGGGCAGACTGCCAGAATGAGTCATCCCATTTGGCAGAAAATGATAAACAATTTTAATTTATTTAAAAATTGCATATTTTTTTTTTCGGAAAAAATCCAGCACCCCCCTCTCCTGAACTTCCCCCGGTGCTGTGGAGCAGCTCCTGGGGGACGCAGCCCCACAGAGCCATCCACGGTAGCCAAACGGCCTCTCCACCCTGTTCTGCAATAATTCCTCAAGGAGTATTTGCCAGGTGGCAAACCTTTCCTTCACAGCCATGTTGCACTGGAACTTATTCCTGATTTGTTCTTATCACCTCCAGGTCCATTTCAGACCTTGCCCTTTTCCAAATTCCTCTTTGGTCTTTCATGTTTCTGATTTTTCTCTAGACAGAGAAAACCTATCTGCAGCCCTGTTCCATTTCACAGTTCCCTATGCTGATACCCTCTAGGTCCCCTTGGGGTATTTGTTTGCCCTTGCCAATACGGACACTGCCTCCCATTTTGGCATCAAGTACAAAAATCAATATAATCACCATTTGTGCTCCCTTCTAAATCACCGACAAAGTTATTAGGGCTGGACCCAACAGAAACCCAGCCCCTAAAGCCATTCCCATTCGTGAACAGCGTCCAGCCAACTCAGGCCAGGCAGCAGCACTGCTGTCCAAGCCGGGAGGAATTTGCTGCAGGAGTATTTTAAGGCAACGTCCAGTCTTGCTAAATATACTTATTAACCGCAAGAATAGGATGCTGAGGCTGCAGAGGGCTTCTGTAGATAGATTCACAGCCATCAGGCTGTGTGTTAGACTAAAACCTTGGATCTTTCCAAGCAGCTCTGAGCAGAAATCAGGGCACCTCTCCCTCCCCTCACAGGATAAAACCCCCAGCCCTGGGCACTGGGCAGTGGGTTTGGGTATGAAGTCGAGAGATCTTGAGCATCTGCATTACTTCCCTGGTGTCCTGGTCAGAAGGCAGCAAGGAAGGTGATGGAGACCCACCACAACCTGGGACAAGACATCCCAACGTGGCCACGCAGCCCATTACACCCCAACTGACGGAAAGCAGCAGCCACCTGCAGGGAACCACAGCGGGGAAAGCCAGGTCTGCAGAGACCTGCCTTGTGCAGGAGGAGACAGAAAAAGCTACAAAGAGATAGGGAAAAAGGAGAGGATGAAAAATCTGCCTCACTGAGATCGAGGATAAGATTATACATATGCACAAGCCAGGACAGGAAAATGAAATTCCAGTTCGTGTGAGCCTCATGCAGCTAAAACTCTTTTGGGACTGGATTCGGCTCTATGGAGAGCTGGAGTTTACTCTTCATAAGCAAGACAAAACAAGCAATAAAACATCTCTTGATGGGGGTTTCACCCAATTTAATGGTGCTGCAGGTAGAGATTACCCGTCAAGAAACATGCCGAAACGTTTCCTTCAATATCAGTATGGGGGAAAGGAGGGAACTGTGGAAATCTGATATTTTCCAGGGACAGGGAATCTTCTCTTAATGATTTTTATGTTGAAAAAGTTTCTTCAATTTCTCTGTTACCACCTGCACTTGACTTGATGGTAACAAATTGACTAGAAATTGTCCTTTTTCAGTATAGTACCTCTCGGCACACAGCTGGAGATCATCTAGGAAGACGGGAGAGCTTAGGGGAACACATTCTCAGGTCTTTTTTCAGCATGACACTCTGACTGCTATTAGGGGGGAAACTTCACCTGTACAGAAAACAGATTTCCTTCAGGAACCTCTGCCACTGTAACTCCAGAGGGAAAACGATGTTCTCAACAGGAAAGCATCCAAGAGAAAACATCTCACCAGCATGTGCTAGTGCACAAGAAACAGGGAGCAGAGCTAGGAAATCTTACATTCTATGTATCCTTTTAACATTAATTAATTGCCATTAATGGATGGGGCTTAGACCAAAGACATGTCTGTGCTTTCAATTCTGTATCTGTAATGCAAAGATACAGAAACTGCCCTAGCAAAAGGTATGCTGATTAGTTGACGTTTATGCAGCCATTTGAGAATGTGACGAGCTATGTCATTATTAAGCATTATTATAAACTTTCAGCTCTGGATGAAAGCCAAATCTCAAAGTGTCAATCAAAGGCAATTCAAAATCCTGGCTGAAAAATTCTTAAAATCAAAATCCCCACTCGTACCTACAAATTCCAGCACTGCGACCACTAACCCAGACGCTCAATTATCCTGGCACAGTTCTCTGCAGGCACAGCAGGATGGGGAATTTAAGGACAGGGAAAATCTTTAGGCTGAATATCCACCTCACATTTTCACTCAGCGTAAATGAGACATCAGTTGCGTTTGCTTTGGTGACAGGAGTCACAGCGGCGCAGCAGTAAAGGCTGCTTCTCGTAGGGCAATGAAGACATCAGAGAGGTGTCGTAATGGATGACCAGGACGCAGATTGATTCAGCAAAAGAGACACGACGATAGGAGAGCCCAAGGTCTCACATCGCTGCTCGGGGACTGCAACCCCTGCTCAGGCAGTCGAAGCTGCCACAGACATCCCGGGCCTAACTCTGACCCTGCCAGCACTCAGCATTTTGTCATAACCTCCCCGTGCGACCGTCTGCAGGAGTGGAAGAGGGGAACGGCAGTGCTGGAGAGGCACGCGAGCCTGAGCCGTGAGAAGGATTTCCAAGGCAAGGAACTGAACTGACCCCAAGTTGCACAACGTTTTTTGCATCAGCATGCAAATGCTCTTGCAAGACCCCCGTGATGCTGGGTTTATTTTCAAAGACGGTGACTCAGTGCACGAAGGTGTCAGGAAAGAAATTAATGCGCCAAAAGCCAAGAGTGCCCCTTCCTCCTTGAATACTTTTGGGATAATATATTGAGAAAACCCTGTGGGACAGAACAAGGTAGCAGAGACTGGAAAGGACAGAATTCAATGTAAGATGTGCCTTCCCGTAAAGCATTGCATGGGGCTAACCAGCGTTTCTGAAAAGTAGATTTTAGATGATACAGAAAACCCGTGCCTGCTTTGGGGCCGTATCACCCATAATCTGCCAAAAGCCCATTCCCGAGGGAAAGTATCATGCTGTCCATGATGCCGACTGCACCTTGGAATGCCTCCAGTCCTCACCTTCATTCATGTGCTAAATTAACATTAATACCTTAGCCTCTCACTGCCATTTCAGACTAACTCTTTAAGCACAACACATTCCAAAAGAATCTTAGGCCTATCCAAATGTAATGGAAAATGAAGATAGAGGCATCTCACTAGAAGAAACATTGTAATTAAAAAAAAAAAAAAAAAAAAACAAATAAATGCTGATTTATAACACTCACCTAGTGAAGCTGACTTTTGCTTTCAGAACAAGCCTAAGAAACAGAAAGAAAACTAAAGTTTCTATCTTCCAGCAAAGATTTTTCTTAAGTCTCATGTGAATATCCTCATTTTGACTCTGAGCGGAGGCACAGCACAATGACGGCACGTCGGGACCGAGAAATTTGTTATTTCAAGCCCCGTTCTGTGGCTATTAAAATGTTGGGAAATTCTAACAGTATTATCCCATGTGATACGGCACTATGACAGCCTTCAGCGACAGAACCATAGTATTTTTCCAAACAGACCTTCAGGGAACTCTCTATATTATATAAAAGTATATATATTGTACAAGTAGCTTGTTCACACTTTGTCATAAGCAATATCCAAACTCTGCACTGAAAAATGAAATTACCAGCCGAAGTCATCAACATTTTTATGCTATTTTCCCTTTAACATGTGACTGTTGAGCAAACACCCCGTTTGTTTTCACAATATTCCTGTAGGAAGAAGTGGTACATCTCTTTGCCTGAGCTAGAGAAGCGTATTTTGATTTTTGCAAAAAATTAAACAGGGATCTTACAAGCAACAGGTTAATTCACTTTACCAATCTTCATTCAGTGCCCTCTGGAAAGAGCACGGGCCGGAGCTCTGTGAAACCAAAGAGGTAAATAAGATAATCAGAAAGCACCGGCACCAGGGTACACGTGAAGGTTAGATAGACAACTGCCACCCCAGCATGTCTGAGCTTTTGCGAGCTTGAATTTGTAATCTTAATAATGTTCCCTTGGTGTAGAGGTGTAATTTCTAAAGATTTTTCTTAGCAAATACAGTGAGAAGAGAAAATAACCTCTGTGTTTCCTGTCCCACCCTTCTGAGAAAAGCCTCTCACTTGCACGCACTGATGTTTGTAACCAAGCAAAGGCGCTGTGTGTTTGTGATGTAAATATTAGCCCAGCAGAGAAATACCTTTTTATTACCCTGTTGAAAGTCTTTCAGAGAGGGCGGTGAAGGGCAGTGGGGTCCAAAAGACACCTTCTGGGCTGGTGAGACAGGCAAGACCATGGCACACGTCCATGGGACAACGTCCTCCACCACACAAAGTTTCAGCCTGGGCTTGGAAAGGGTCCGGGGGTCACAGAGGAAAGTCCCCGATCCTGTGGCAGGACTGACTCCCTCTGCACCCCTTCTCACCCCAAAGCTTCCCTGCCTCCCGCTGCAGGGCCGTCCTACAGGAAGTGGGATTTATTTACAAAACTTGCTGTTACAGGGCTGCTTTCACAAGCCCTTTTAGTTTACACTTCAAGGAACCAAAGGAGCTGGAGGTCAAATACTCCAAGGGCAAAATGCACTGCAGGGGTGAATTTTCCAGCCCAGGCAAGATGATTCTTGCAGGTATAAACACAAAACAAATCATGTAATGCCCGTTACATGCGTTGCCCTTTCCCATTCCCTCTGTTCATCTGTTGCTCACTTCTTCTTTGGTCTCCTGCTCTCCCTCACCAGATACTGCCATCCTCTGTACCTACCCATCCTAGACTCTCTGTGGCTTTTCAAGTTTTATCTGAAGTATACCCTTCCTCTCTTGCTATATCTTTTAACTCCTTTCTTCTGTTACTCAAATTAACAGACATTTTGCATGCAACTCAGTCTTACACAAGTATTATGAAAGATCATGAGCCCGATGCAGTAGACTGGGGGCAGCTGTTATTGGAATGAGAAATGACTTTTGGTTCTTCAGCTCAGGAAAACAGGATTTAATCAGGACAAAATCAGAGCTTTACCTCCACAAAATGCCACTTGTTCTGGACCTGCTTTATCAAAGCACAAAGCAGATGAACACAAAATGGAAATACTGTACTGAGTACAGCCATGTTCCCCTCCAGCCAACATTCCCATTTCCAGTAGGAGGGATCAGAGTTCAGTGGGACACAAACTTCGTAAAATTACCAAATGCAGAAGAATGTCTGTATGCCCATGATCTGAACCAGGCTAATATATTCACCACCACAGCATCTAGACTGTCTCTGACCTATCATAGCTTCTTCTGACCTGCTGCAAACTTTTGCAAACCAAAACAACACTGCGTCTGCCATTGCATTCTCTTCCCCCATACACCATGGTTCCAATCCAAAGGTCTTTTTCACTTCTTTTTTCCTCCCTCCCCCATTCTTTGTCTGAGCATCCTCTTCTGTGCCGCCCACACACTTGGAGAGCGGGGAGCAGACCAATCTGGCAGGCTCAAATAACAACAAAAAAAGGAAGAAAAAAGAAAAAATAAGTTGTTTTCTGGCCTAGAAGTCTCGTCTGTATTTTCATCTGGAGGGAGCAATCAAATCTCTTTTCCTTTCAACCAGGAACCAAAGAGAATGGCGATGGCTCCCAAAGTCACACGTTCTCACACATCAACTCTGACAAAAACGAGGGGGAAAGGCTGGCATTTCTTCCCGACACACAAGCACCCTTGGATAGGAACATTAAGCTTATTTCTAACCCTGCCTTCTTCCTGCAGCAAGCACCAGTTATAAAATGTTCATTTTTACTAGGTGGGGTTCAAATGAGCCAGTTTTCTTGTTTGCTTTTCTTAAACAGGGCTGAGGACAAACTCAGCTGGCTGGTTAACCAGCGAGGCGGCTATTGGTACCTCAGGGACTGCCGGGCTGGCTGGGCACGCGCCCACACGATGGGGGTTTGGAAGGGCACAGACCCCCACGTGCAGCACGCACCCCCGCAGCGCTGACACGGCCCTGGCAGCGTTTACCCATCAAGGTCCCAATCCTGCGATCTCATCGGCACATGCAAAAAAATCCACTCTGGCATAAAGCATCTCATGACATTAATGGCACACAGCACAGCGATACGGTCCAGGCATGTGGAAATCATCACAGGCCCAGAATCCAGGATGACTGATTTTTTTCCCATTCAACATATGTTTTGCTTAGATGTCTGCTTCTTCCCACCTTTATTCTCTCAGTCTCCCAAACTATTATTTGGTTATGGTGAAACACAGGAAAATGCCTGTAATACAGGAATATTGTAGGTTAAACCACACCTACCTGAGAAACAATAAATGGTTAACTTAGATATAAACAAGAGATTTTATTAAATTCACATATCCCTAATAATAGGCAGAATCTGACCCCAGTACAACTACCCACTGAGCAGGTAAAATATCTCTGAACTCTGTTCAGCATGAAGGTCTAAAAAAATGTTTGTGATTCCTACACAGAATTAGAACCAAAGAACTTAATTTTTATACCTCATTGAAACTAGTTTTTTAGACCCAAGGTATATGTTCCACAGGATGACTCAAACTCTAAGATATTCTGTGCAGCTATTTGCTTACTTAAGGTGACCTGCAAGCCATACCCCAGGCTGGTGAAAATCAGCAATAACATCCTTTACAACATCAGCCCAAACAGAGCACTGCTCCCTCCCTATCAGGTCATCTTAACTCAGTTGTTCTTATGTCCTGGAGATGTTTTATCTGCACAAAAGCATTTTTACCCATGCAGCTATGTGTCAACTATGATACCGTTTGTCACTTTAGCTTTTTGTAGCCACACAGACAAAATGTCCATTTCAACGGCTTTATCTACACAGCTGTAGTAACAGAGACTTCACGATGGTGATATGGTCTTTAACCAGACTTACACCAGGCTTACACCAAGTACCCAGCTAAACTGCTCTCTTGAAAGCAAATTTTCATGTATCTCGAAGTGAATCAGTCACCACACTCTTTGCCTGTCAGGGCAGAAGCGGACACTTTCCCACATCTCCTCCTGCCTTGTAACTTCAGGAGCCGGTACCAAAGCTTTGGTGGCAGCAGCGTGTCCTTGCCCGTAGGAGACTGTAGCTCTTCCCAGGGGGATCCCCACTTGACTCTCACCAGCCTTCACCTCCAAGGAAAAAAAACAGACAGTTGACGCTCAGTGCTCCCCAATTTCAACCAGATCTTCATCAAATTGTACTGTGACTCATTTCTAACTCACATACAGTATACTAAGTCCACTGACATTTCCAAGATCTCATTCAAGGTCTGACCGTGGTCTCACTCCCACTTCAGAGACTATTTCCCCTGCAGCTGCAGATTGTGTTTTGAGGACAGGAGAGAAGAATGTTTTTCATTAATATAGAGTAGCTTAGAAGCATAAATATTTTTCTGTCCATCTAGATTAAGATAGGAGCATTAGACATAGGCATGAAAAGATTAATATCTCTGCATGTTCAGTGTTAGCAGGACAGGTCCGTACATTACATGGACATGACGTTATTTCAGATGATGGTTCTTTTAACTGTCAGGAGTCTATTCAAGATCCATGTCTTAGGAGTTTGTGATCTTCCCAGACAAAGGTTTTTGCTTCAAGACAAACCCCATCAAAGCAGAGGTTTGTTTAAGAGAACGTGTATGAGATGTGGGCCACCCATACCACAGTGACCCTAGCAGCTCCCCTGTGAATCGGCTGCTCTTGCTGAGGAGGATGGGCAGCTGTCTGTCTGTGGACGCTCACAGACCAGAGCTTCCTTGCTTGTCATTCCTTCTGGATATTGTTCAGGCAAACCTAAAGATCAGTAGCTTGTACTTCTTTCTCCACAACCTACTGTTTATTGCTGATACCATTTAGCTATCTGCTGCTTTGCAAGTCTGTGAAACACCTAACAGTCCGACCTCAAAACTCAGGCAACACAGAAAAGCACCTTTATTCAATACCTCATTTCACCTTCTAGCAAACAGCAATGTCTCTATCACACGGCTGGGATGGACACTTATCTGGGTGAGACCACAGTCTGAGCTAGTACTTGGTGGGATTTAGACAACTTGAACTGAGAAAGTAGACTTGGAAGACATTGAAATTTGAGTGGGAGAGTTGTGTAAAGACGGACAGAAATATTTAAAAGAGATGGGCACAATAAAGAGGAAAGGCATTTTTGCTGGCTCATGAAAATGAAACATATGCAGGGCTTAATCTGCCACCACTGAAATCAATAAGAATTTTGCCAGTGAAGCAAAACAAAAGCAGAAATGGAAACAACATCTGACATTTGCTATGTTAGACTCATACAAATTGCTGTAGTTAATAGCCTAAGAGACGGATAAATAATATACATAGACAGTGGATGATTTTAAACTTCCATTTTCACAGTATGAGTGTACCATGATCTGGAGAGTTTTGAAGCTTGTAAAGGCTGCTTATGCTGAGTCATATTTAGAGAGAGATTTTCCATTTAGATAGTCATGCTAAATCTATAAAGACACCAAACAAAAGAACATGTGAGAGGAAAAAAGATAAAATTACAACAGAGATATTAAGGATGCATTCTTGAGAATAGAAAGGAATTTGGATAAAATTTGTTGCAAATAATTTCTTGTTGAAGTAGCCCTCAAAGTTCTTGGAATGTAAAAGGCAAAATATTTCTGTAAATTATTAATGTTTGGGAACTGCTCATACAAGCCTCAGAGGCCAATTCCTTATCTAGTATAAATGAAAGCATCTGGCCTTATATCTTTAAGATCGTAATGAGATGGCCGTTGAGCAGTCACTATGGAAAGCATGGTATTTAGAAATTAATATTTCTCTGGGCACAGAACATATAATGAAGATAACAAGGCAGAACAGAGAAATGGGACTTGGACTATCACATCAAAACCCAGGGATACTCAGAGGATTAGTCATGCAGGCAGCAGATCTGCACTGGGACAGAGCAGAAGAACGGCGTGAGGAACTGGAGAGAAACCTACACAACAGCCCAAAAGCAAGAAGAGGAACAAGATATAAAAGAAGAATTAAAGGGGGTGGGAGGGATGATAAGTTTCAGAAAGCTCTCAGCTCCCATAAAGTTGGCAAACAAGGAGGTCGTATTTTATAAAGAGCTCAGCAAGAGGGGCACCAATCCTTTTCCAAGCCAGATGCACAAATATTAAATCCTTGACAGCATGGCAGATGCTTGGAAATGTGGCCCTCCATGTCCCGCTCCCACCACTTTAAAAAGTGAAGATTTTGCTCAATGTATTTTAGGCACAGAGATTCCTACCGAGCAAAGCTTTGCAAATGTTTATTTTAAAACAACCTGAGTGTGAGCTAGTCTGTACCTCATGTGGGTTTTTCCAGCCTTTCACATCTTGTGGCTGGCAACAATGGTGGTCTGTCTGGCACATGCACAGACCAAGCTCCAGGACACAGAAAGTATCAGATGCATCACTCCAAGGGCTGCAGTTTTGCAGATGCATTGGAAACACCTAATGACTGCAGAAGGCACCTGTAGAAACCTTCATCTCTCTCACCATCAGGTATTTTAGCAGCCCCCAGAGACAGAGCCAAGACGATACTCAGCAATGCACCAGTCATTAAACATACCTGCATTTTCAGTATTCATATTTTGATTTAGAAGCATTTCAAAACTGAGAATTGCAAGGCCGTACATTGGTTGGCATACTTTAAAATTATTTGCTTTATCTTTGCTGATATTTCACTTACCAGGATGGTTAGCTGAAGGAAGAGGCACTTAGGATGGAGGCTGACCCAGACATCATCACATCGTGATAACCTCATGGCAAAAGGCCACACTGCTGAGATGTTGAGAAATCATCCTGTGCCCAGCACAAACTCAGCACATCACCATCAGTAATGAACATCGGTAAAGGAAGCTCCCGTCTCAGCCAGGAGCAGGGGGTCTGCCCTGCGGCTCCTCTCCTGGGCACCTGCCGGAAGGAGGCAACTGCTGCCCAGTCTCTGCTGATGGCAGGGACAACCGATCCCCCAGCCAGGAGGAGGAAGACAAGCTTCAAAACAAAGAAAATATTTTCCAAGATTGCTATAGTAAAGACAAATATTGACAGATCAGGATAGTAGGAAAGATGCATCACCCCCCCCACCCCCCCCAAAAGTCACTTGTTCAGATGCTGCCAGTAAAATGCCACTGGAGGGCCTTTTCCATATGGCAGTTACACCATCACAGCTCCATCACAGTAGAGTCCCTACAGAGCCATCAAGATTGAATGGACCACGAAAACCTAATTACATAATTAAATTGCTAATTTACCCACAACTGAACGATTGAAATTCCTGTGTGACATACCCATACTGCTCCTCACACACTGTCCTTGCAGGTGCCTCTAACATATAGATTGGCCAAGGTCTTCAAGGCTGCACTTCTTCAGCTGGATCCCACTAACTCCAAACAATTAAACTTTGGGTAAGTAGCAGAGCATTATCAAGCCACCACAACTAGACCTGTGTCTAGCATTTCAGGGCAGTCAAATCTGGGGTTAGGCCTTTTTCTGGGAACTGTTAGAGACATTGCCACAATTTACAGCCCTTGGAATGCAACAGGCTCAGATATCATCATTTTCTAAACACTATCTGCACAGCAGATGTTTTGTGTGCACAGTCCCTCAAGCCTCTGCCATCTGCTTACCTAATAAGTCAGGTGTTCATGTTTTTTAGTCAAAAGAATTAAATTTGGAGGTTGTCTTCAAAAGAAGAAAGTGTGGTCATTCTTCAGTTATTGCAAAACCTTGTTAGAAATTTCTGAAAAAAATTTGGAGCACTAAGTGGAATGATTCCCTTTTTGTCACATATGGAAATTTACAGAGTAGAGCTGTAAGAGGGTGAATTGGCAGCACACAGAAAGGAGCCTGACACCACCTGGCTTTCTTCCCCCTTTTTAAATAAGCAAAGAGTAATATGAAGAGGCACCACAGAGACAGGGAGCTCTGACACCAGGCAAGATGTGGAGGAGGAACAGTAATGCTGGATGAATGCTGACACCTAAACATGGCCAGCAAGAGCCAGGGATGTCACAGATGGGTCACATCCTGACTCTTTTAAGGACCTCAGACTGCCATCCCTGACCAGCAGCGGGTCAGACCCCAGATGAGATGGGAGAGGCAACCAGTGCCAGATGCATAGAACCAGGACCAGAGTGCTTGAGAGCTGCTTGCTCCTCTGCCCCTCTTCCCACAAGAGATGCAAGCCAAGCGGCAAAAAACATTTTAATGAACCATTGCTGGTGATGGACCAGCTGTGACACTTGGAGAGTTCCTCATTACCAGCCCCAAAGAAATGCCAATAATTGCAAATCTCATGTGGTTTAAGTTCAGCGTCTTTTCTGATTACTGTTTGTGCAGAGGAAGCTTCCCTGCTGGAGCAAATTCTTTTGCTATTTCTTCATATTCAAATAGTATTTATAGCATTAAATTAAAAAAAAAAAATGCTTTAAACCTACTTTGAAGTTAAAAGATGCAAAAATCAAACACTATGAATGCCTCTCTTCATTGCCCAAGCCTCACAACATGGCCACGATATCATAGTTTTCCCTCAAACAGACCTTAGACATTTGCAATGCTCTGAAACAGTAATGGTAAATATAAACCCACCATACACGGAAATAAGTTGTATTCACCACTGATAAATATGCAGACAAGAAAAACTGTGCTAATAGGAATGTTTGGAGAAAGTATATTTCCAGGCAGCTACAATCCCCCAACCAGTAAGTAAAGGTACTATCATTAAGAGATCTGTGATGTGCCAGGAAGGTGAGCAGTGAATGAAAACTCATTATTAACAGGTCAGAAGCAATTAATCGTTCAATCAGGAGCAGACAAACTTTAGATACCAAACACACACATGAACATCTCAGATTTACCAAAGGCACTTAAGGAACAGGAACTGGGACAACACGAACTGATCGCTGCACACAGTGCACCCAGTCTGAGGTGCCGTTGCAGCCCACAGGGACGCTTCCTGCAGTTCCCAGGTAATCTTTGGTGCAGCCACCGCCATCCCGGGCTTCTCTGCTCATGCTCTCAGCAAAGCAGTGATTTCAAGGGCAATTTTTCTCACCTGTGATGTGAAAATGAAACTGGATCAAAAGCAAAAGCTCTTTTCCCAGAGGTCACCCACGCAGCAACTTTAGTCAGCACATGCTATTTTCAGCATCCAGAGGGACTTTGGAAGATGACTGACTGTCAACAGCAATGAAATCTTGAAAAAAAATAAATACAGCTGTAACCCTTAGTAAGAGGTACAGAGTTTGGTCCGTGCCCAGTCCACAGAAGGTAACATGTCCTTAGTACCCTCTTAAACTGCAGTTCACTCATTTCCCTGTGTTTACACCATCACCTGATGGTAAACCATAATTAAGGCACTTTCTTACTTTGAGGCTTAAGAACAAACTGACTGGACAGACCCTGCTCTGGTGGTTGCCACAGCAGGAGACCAGGACCTCACCGGGCATTCATCACTCCTCTCTCCATGTGGAGCAGAGTCCCCACATGCCCACCTTCCTCCCGTCCCCACACCAGCCATTGCTCACCCCTCTGTAGCTCTAAGGGTGGGATGGAGATGCACAAGGTCATCCCTACCACTGGTCTATCCAAATGGAAGCCAAGGAAAAGCCATGGAGAGAAGGGCTTTCTCCTCCAAACATGAGGATGGGTGGCAGTGGGGCAGCAACCACCACCACAGCACTTGCTGGTCTTTACACGTTCCCTCTTCTGAGTGGACTGCCTTTTCCCATTTATGGAACAGAGCGCTGTTTGCTAAGTCATATAGAAAAGAGACAATGAAACTAAAAGCACCTCTAAATTGTTTTATTATCCAGGGTGGGTGTGAGTTGCATTGCTCAATGCCACAGTCCACTCTGTGCTTGTAGGCAGCACTCTGCCATGGCTCAATAAGTAAGTAATGGCAAAACAGATCCCTTGTTCAGCTGCCCATCAGTAGACGGAGATTGCTGTAAACCACACCAGAGCATCTCCCAAGAGGCCATGCCTGTCAAAGAGGCTTGGAAGGACAACACGTAGATAAAAGTTTTCCTGGCTCAAAATGGTGAGAAGAGCCAGTTATTCTGCTCAGATCACAAGCAATTGGTTTGCTCTCTTTGAGCACAACTTTGCAACACCCTGCTGGATCCCTTGCAAAATGCAAGGAAGTCTTCCAGGCACCATGAGGCAGAAAGCTATCGATTTGGGGGGGTGGGGTGGGGGGTGTCATTAGGGAAAAGAAAAAAAAAAAAAAGAGGCAAAAGAGATCCGTTTGCATCCAAGTAGCAGACACTATAGCTGCTGCTTCTGTAATTACGTGCAGATGAAATGACAGGTAGTGGTGGCCAAGACAATTCTTCATCTCACTTCTGTCACCCATCTCTAGAAAGTTTATAGGAAAATCGTAAGTTACATGGCTTCTCCCACAGAGAAGGAAAAGGGGCCACACAAACCATTGACTTGTGGGAAGTGGCACATGGGATATGCAGAGCTCTGAGCAAGGAGAGGAAGGATAACCTTGTTCAGAAGTCCCCATAATCCTTGTGGTAAACCAAGGATGCAGGGAGCTTCCAAAATACAGGATGAAAGGGTGGGATCTTTATGGGAAGAATATAGACACAAAAATTACTGCTGTATATGCAATGCACTTGGTCTACAGAGGCAAAATGTGCAACTCTCTGGTATGTAAACATAAAGATTGAGTAGTTATTAGCGTGGTTAACACTCTTCCTTCCACTGTTAGCATTGCCTCCTGACACCTCAGACATTTGGAAGGAGCCTGAGAGACAGCAAGCTTCACCATGCAGCCTGCCAAGCACCTCTGCTTGCAAGCAGAGCATTTGCATGCAGAGACCGCAGGAAATATCCAGTGGCCTAAGTGGAGGACGGATGCAGGAAGTCCAGCACGATGGTGCCTCCTATCCTCAGCACTGCCCAGCCCAGCGGTATTTTGTGTAGCTTGAACATCTCTCACATGGTCTAGTTCAGGCTTCCTAAATACCCACTAGCATAAAGCCACAACAGTAATTCTTGTTTTGCACAGCCCCTGGATGACACTGTACAGCACCAACACACCACGCTGAGCCTGCTTCCAGACGCACACTCCAGGCTTGGGTCACTTCTCCCTGCAAACAGGGTTTAGTGATAATATTCTTAAACAGATCTGCCCAGAGGTGATGCAAACACGTACACTGGGCACAGCCTTTCCTTCCTTCTACTGACTGTGAGAGGTGGTAGTGCTGCCAGCAGCGGTTACTTGGGGGGACACTAAGTATCTACAGAAACAGCATGGGAAGGGTTGGGGTCAATGGGAGGCTGTAGGGTGATACCCTGGCGCGTCCAGGAGCCCAGCCTCTCCTTGTGCATCAAATCCTGTGGGTGCTGAATCCTACTGAGCAGTGCATTTAGATCAGACACCTTTAAAAGCTCATTAAAAAAAAAACCAACCAACCCACACCAAATCAAAACAAAATACAAAGAGCATTTTACTTTGCTTTTAAGGTGAGCGAGTTTAGTGGCTGGTCTCAAGGATGTTACTCCCTGTGCCTCTGCAGTGGGTACCTCCATCACAGAAAGCCCCAGAGCCTCTAGTCCAGGAGCTTCCTTTGGGAAATGAGTAGTGAGAAGTTAGAGAGGCAGAACAGAGATAGGGCACCGATGGAAAACACCTGCTCTGTTTCTACAACTTGAATAGACCTAGGCCATCCTCTGAACCATGAGCTATTTCTCACACTTTCATGCAACTGAGAAGAACATGTGCCAGAGAAAAACAGCCATGTGTTTTGTTAAATCCCACGGGTGCTAAATGTTTTACAGCTTAAGATACCAAGGTACTCAGTACCTTAAAAATATATACATGCTTCTGCAGTTGGAAGTAATTAAGACAAAAACCTAGTTACAGCACCAAACACAAAGCTTTGGTTTAGCTTCATCCTAAATTTGTTCACTATTGCTTACAGCATCTACCTTGTGACAAGCAAGGCTGCAGAGGAAAAAATAAATATAAATATACAAGAGACTATCAGATCCAGCCCAAGCAGAATGTGATTTTTCCTATGTTATATCAGTCCTTCAAAGCCTTCAAGGAAACTTCACATCTATCAGGTGAGCTGAGACCCCGAGCAATAAGCTTCTTCAAAGACATTCTACTGATAAGTTGTAAAAACTCACTAAAGGTGGGACCATGAACAGCATCAGTTCTTGATCATCCTAAAGGCTTTTAACAGTCTGGACAATACAGAATGGCTTCCTTTGGTGTCCAGCTTCATTTTGAGCTTTAAGGTAGGAGCATGAAATCTGGCCATTGCCAGGTGTGCTGCTGGAATGACCCTGACAATCACCAGTCCTGTTTGTAACGAGGACAATCAAAGGGAATTCAAGAAGTGTTTAGTCAGGAAACTAAACTGCCCATTGGATTTTGGACTTAAGTGGGTATTAATCAAAGAAAGTTTCAAAACATTCTACTTAAAAATCCTTTATCCCATCAGATCAAGATTTCATTTTCACTCTTACTGTGTCCTGTATCAGTACCTTTCATGAGCAAGCAAAACTGAAAGAAAAAGTCAGGGGAAAAAAAATCCCCAAACTTAAAAAGAACCAACAGAACCTGAAAGAAAAACTTTTAGGTTACATGCTATAAAACAGAAAAGACAACACAAAAGGATGGCCAGACCTTCTGCAAACTATCTTTAACACAACAATTCTGCTGGGACATCTTGCAGCAAAGCACAGCAGACACCTTCACTTTACTTTAGACTAACAGACCTTTCAGGAATTTTTTTCACCTCATTTCAGCAGCAGCTTGCACAAATGTTCTTCAGCATTCAATTAGTTCCCATTTCAGTATTAGAAAATTATATTTCCAGTACTGTCACAGAGAAAAAGCAAGAGGTAGGCTCTCTCTGACTCCCACCCGCTCTCAGAGGGGCTGGTTGCACCACCTCCCTGATGTACCTTCAAGCCAAGGATTTTTAAAGTTGCCTATTATGTCAATGTGACACAGGAGCGTTTTGTTGTGCCATTCCATAAAAACAAAACCCACCATCTCCAATCAGATCAAGGTGCCCTCCATTTCAGAGATGGCTTGCCCATTTTAACAAAGCGATCCCATTAAGCTGCTGTCCACAAGCCCACCAGACTACACGCTGGGGTGAATGTGGAGGAGGCAGCAGTGAACACTATCTCTTTGTGCCATTATACAAATGTCTGGTAACAACAATGGCTAAAAAGGCTGAGAATTTAAATGTCTTAGCATCTAAGTGAATTCACTGGAAATACTTGCAATTTTTTTTTCCTAGTAGATAGCCTGAAGATATGCAGAGACTGGAAAGTGCATTCAAGATGCTGAATCTGATGTTCTGTCTATTTATGTCAGTACAATTTCCAAACCAAAATACTGAAGCAAATGGTCTTCCCCAGGGAGCAGATGTTTGAATATAGTGATGGGGACCAATTTAAGAACATAGATACAACTGAAATGTTTTCATTATGTTGAGGCTCCAGTCACCTCTAGCAGAGATGAGTTGTGATTCACAGAAAGGAGATGACTCCACCAGAGACAAGGATGAAAAATTAATTCCCTTTTCTCCAATAGTGGACTGGTGGAATTTAGGAGAGTGTCTTTCCCAGGGAGCTGCTGCCTCACACAGCAAGCCAGCATCTGGTATTTTTAATAGCAGCAGCAATATTATCCAAGCCAGCTGCATACAGAAGAGAAAGTCTCTGCAGCTCTTCTGCACAAAAAATATTTTTCTCTTATACTTGGTTCCAAATTAGGTTTGCAAGTGAGTCCTTTCTTCCTAATAGTGAGTGAAACAGTATGTGTGAATGACTCAAGGAAGCAAAAAAAACATAGCAGGTTCACTGGATGCTGCAACACATGAGGATTTTCCATTTGCTTCTTACACGTTCACTGCCTTTGCATCTAAAAATATATTATTATACTATTTACATTTCAGCAACATCTTGGGTCAAAGCAGGATGAAGACATATTTTACCAGGCTCTGTACGTAGTTACAGGTAGACAATCCCCCCTCCTTTGGATCCAGCTCTATAGCAGAAGCTGCATTAGAGGACAACGCTGGCCCACACAACCCGACCCTTCCCAGAGCATGCACGAGCACTCCTAAGCTGTGCAGTGGTTTATTGCCACTGCACGTAAAGCAATGTTTTGGGTTACCCTGTGCAAACAGCTTTATATTGTTATATTGCATGGGTAAACAAGAGACTGTGGCAGCCTAGCAACTTAACTGAAACAGAAGATAGGTTCAGACGTAAATTAATAATTGTGGTTTGAAGAACCATTTTCCTTTTCCCCACTTGCGATCTGGTTTTCAGCAAAACCAGAAACCATGACTCAAAAGGGCTGGGTTCCATTTCCAGTGCTGGCAATGGTTTTCTGACCTTGAGAGTCTGTGTTTCTAATTTCTAAATTTACAAAATAGAGATGATAAATTTCCTCCACTTTGTACAGATTTGGAGATCTTCAAATGACAAGTGCTATATAAAAGAGTACGTTTCTGCCAGCATACTACTTAATAGATGGCCTCTTAGATAGCAAAGCAGCAGGCAGAGTAAGCAATGCCTAAGGAAGTCATATGCCCTCTTCATCCGAGAACAAAAGAGAACTTATCTTTCAGATGAAGTCAAAGAGTCCTGGGCAAGAGGAAAAAGACTTCTTTATCTATTCCAGCCTTTCTTACCCCAAAGTCTTGACAAGCAGGGATGCATTAGTAAATATTTTGTTGAGGGGCGTCGATTGCTACTATGTTATCACTGATGCTCTGGCTCAGCACAGCCCTCATATTTTCTCCACTGTCATTCCAAAATTAAGAAAGCAACCCCTTTGTCAGTAAGTTGTCTCTGCAACCAAGTCTTCACCACTTTTCAACAACACTTGATTTAACTGCTGTATCTACAGCAGAAGGAAGTCTGTGCTTGTGCCATAAATGAAAAGGGACTGTAAACTGAAACTGGACACAAGGCTTTAAATTACACGTAAATTCTCACCAAGGTTGTAAAAGGGCCCTTTCAATATGAAACAGAGATAATGAACAAATCCTGGAATAAGCTTTCAAAGAGAGAGGAATCCAGGCCAAATGGAAACACACTACGTATAATTTATAATGAGCAATGTGTAAAGAGCTATCCAAATCATGGAGCTCAAAATGAGAATAAACAGTGATCTTCCAATAGGGACAAGTACAGATAAGCAAAGTATCTGCTAAAAGGCTGAACTCTGAGTAACCCTTCTTGAATCAGTTGGTGACACCCAAAGTCATCACTTTGTTTCACTAATGGCCAAAAAGGACTGTAGCAAAAATAGTGCATACATCAATATGGCTAACCTGGAATTCAGTACCTGTCATCATGTACAACAGAAAACCATTGTTGCTGTGTAGTAAATTATGTAAAAAAAAAAAAAAACCAAACAGACACGCAATCCACTTCTGCCTCCTATAAGCACAGCTGATCCTGCAAGATAACAGATTTGCCGGGCAAGGTGGAACAATGCCTGCAGCCACCAAACTACTGCCACAAAGAACAACCAAACGAACAAAAAAAGCTGAGCCTCACTCAGCACACATCATGTATTCATCCCCATCTCGATCTGCACAGGCATTAGCGGAGGTCAGCACGATTACTTTCAAATGTCAAATGCATTAGGTGTAAATACATGGAAGAGTGCTTCCCACAACAGAAAACAATACAGAATGCATCTTTAAAGTATTTTTATACACTTCAAAGTGTTTTCACAGTTGTTAAGGCTCTTTGACAGACCACCGCTAACTGGGGGAAATAAAAA
Organism: Aramus guarauna; assembly: GCA_013400195.1. Classification (NCBI taxonomy): domain Eukaryota; kingdom Metazoa; phylum Chordata; class Aves; order Gruiformes; family Aramidae; genus Aramus; species Aramus guarauna. The sequence goes on along the minus strand of VXBL01004262.1, from coordinate 458,573 downwards.
TCAAGCACAGAGCAAAGCTATTCAGGTATCACAAGGAGGAGTGCAAGGAGGCTCTTGGAGCACTGTTAGACAGCAGGGAAGAGAGCAGCCTGGGTGGCTGGAGAAAGGTAGTCCTCAGGTGGAGCTGGGAGCCTCCAGGTAGGGGGTAAATTGTCCTACCATCATGTTTATTTTCAGAGTGATGACTGCCCTTCAGTAGTTACTTGGTTTTAGAGGACAGGTCCCGTATCCTTAGCCTAGGACAGGTCTACTTCTTAACTGATAGACTCTTAAAATATAGTCATAAAGTGACATCTTTAATATGGAAACCTTTCCGCCTGCCCCAGTCTTCTCCAGAAGTCTGGGAAGAGGAACCATCATCCAGAATTTTCTACTTTCCCTGAGGTGAGTCAAACATTCACTGAGCATTGATGACAACATCGGACCAGCAAGCAGTTGTTATGCTCACCACGACAATGAGGAAATGTGCAAATACACTAGAAATATGACCATGTGTCATGCTGGCATCAGTCAACTCTCACCAAATAGAGCAGTCAGCACTGCAGAGAATGAACCATCCAGGACAACAGGGTTCTTGCTGTGGTCTGTAATTTCACCTTGTTTTTTCCCAAGGCTTCTAGCAGAAAACAAAAGGTCAACACTAGACGGTCAAAGACACATACGGTCACACAACTGCCCATTGCAATCACTAAGCATAGCAGCAGAATTTGGCCAGCTCAACAAGTATCTTGAGTGTCTCTTGCCAGGTACTTGAGTTTCCAGCAGAGATGCTGCAGTTTCTTCCAAAAATGTTGCCTTCTTAAACAAACTGGACAGATTGTTGTGGAGATGCTAAGAGAATGTCAATCTGCTAAATGTCAGAAAGATTTTTACTAAACTAGGAAGAAAAATAGTCAGGAATTGCAGCTACATAATTAGTAACAAATCTTCAATTCTACATGTTTGGATAGCAAGGCTGATTTAGAATCAATTGCTGAAGTGGAGCAGCCAAGAGGACAGATTCAGATCTTCTTTACATCAGTGGAAAGGCAGAGTAGCTCCACTGAAACAAAAAAAAAAAGTATGCAATGCTGCAGCAGTTCCATGCCTTATAGCTTGTTCAAAGCTAATTTGATGCAAACACTGCCTTAAATTTTTTCTTAATCATCTTTTTACCTAGTCATGAAATGCACCCAAGCCCAGGAAAACTGAAGCTTCTCAAAGGCAGGGGTTGAGCCAGGAACAGGTCCCGGGGTGACCAAACTTCAAGTCAAGTGCTTGTTGAAAGCTCAGATCCCAGAATCCTTTACTTCATGTAGTCTCTTTTTGTAAACAGTATTTTCATTGACAAAAGATACTGAACAGAGGAAAATACCTTCAGAGGGCAGTTTGTTCCTGTTTGAAAGATTGAACCATGGAGCTGAACTTCCATGGCAGACACTGGACTTCCAGCAGGCTGTTAGGACACCATTAAGAAGGAAGCTCTTTTGTAATGTGTAAGTTTCTTTAAACTCACAAAAAAGCAAGCAAATCATGATCTGTATCTGAAAGTTGTTTTGTGAACTGACACATCTTACATTTTACACACTATTCATATACAATCTGTAGAAGAGAGTCAGTAGTTGACCCACAGCAAGATGTTGAACATCTTCCAGTGTTCCAGTTGCTTTATCAATTGAATCTTGAGTCACAAGGACTAAGTGAGAGTGGTGCATACCACCACAGAAAAGCTGCGGTGTTAAATTTTACTAAAATGTTATCTTCTCCCCCTTAAAGGTGTTACTACCAGCAACCCTAGACCCTGCCATCACCATCTCCTACAAAGGAAGCAAGGCCAGAAGTTTTTGCCTCCTCTGTAAGGTCAGGAAGGGTCTTTTTACAACAGATGAGCAAGAGTGGTGAAAGAATTAAAAATAAACCAGAAAACATGGAAATAAAGCTAATACCAATTGCTTTGGACACACAAAAAATGTATTACAGAAACATACTGCATATAGTCTCAGACCCTTTCATAATCTCCTCTTGATGACTTTAACATGGTAGTCTTGGATGAGTCAGTGGGAGATTTGCCCAAGTAAAAACCTCAGGATTGCACCCTCCAAAATTATCTTCACCAAAATCCAGAGAACTTAGCAGCCTTGACATGCTCCCACAATGCATTTTGTGTCATTCCAAAGATGAATTTTGGCTTACCAAAATTCTTTGGCTAGTTAAAACAAGGACAAAAATAGTGGTGTCTACCAAACTGAAAGGAAAACAATAATTTCAAAGCCATTTATCTTCATAGCAATTTCAGTGTGATGTTACAAATATGAAGATGGCATATGGCATTCCTACATGGCCTTCATCACTCCTTGTAGCAGTTAATAAGACAGGCTTGGAAGGAATGTTTAAAGATGCTGATTTGGGTGGTTGAGTATGGTTCAAGGAGATGGGGGAGGGAAGAGGGTAACTGAAGGGCAGTGAAGAAGGAAAGCAACGGGATGGAGCTTGGGGTTTGACTTCTGATGAAGGCATGTTTTATTAAACATGAGACAATGAACAATAACACTTTCTAAAGGGTCAGTACTGGCTTATATGAGGAATATCAACTAAGGCAAGTGGAGGAAGTCCTTGTTTCAGACTGTTTACAGAGTTGGGGTACATTCCATGTTCCAGGATGAAATATTTTGTCCAAGGTCACAGACATTCTAGGACAGGGCTGGAAAGTGATGGCAGATGTCAGACCACCATCCTACCTCCTGACCACTCTCCTTTACCATGCTATTCACAATCCAACCATGTGGAAAAAACTTCTTGTGCAACTGCACAGGCCAAACACATCGGTGAAAGAAGTGGTTGTCCCTGGAGAAAGGCAGAGGGAACTACAAAATATTCCTTGTGCCAGGTCAGCTCACACCATTGAGCTTTTCCCATAATACCTCATCCATCCCTCACCTCACACTGCCAGCCCTCTTTATTTCTGCCTGCTCTTTTACTCCTCTCTTACACATGTTACTGCTAGGAAGGCACTCAGCATTTCCATAACACCCACAGACTCCCAGGACCCAAAACCGCACAGGACCGCTTAGCTGTACTCAGCAGTAGGTCTCGCTGTGCCACGATGCTGGCTGTTACCCAGGGCTCTTTCCGCACACCTGGCAGCTCGGCCGCTTTTACCGTGGCTTTTCAACAGCAGCACGGAGAGTTTTGTGGAGCAAAGCAGCTCACAAAGCCGGTGACAGAAGCTGAGGCCACCTGGCCCAGAGCTGCGCCTAATGTCACAAAGGAGATTTTACCCAGGCTGTCCATAAGAGGATTAGGGAATCATCTACTTGCAGAAAACAACAGTCGCATCTGCTGCTCCAGCGCGAGTTGCTCTTATCTGCTCTCACAAAGCTCACTTCTGCTCAGTCCTGACTTCTTCTCACATTATGGGATCCTGCAATGTAATGCAGATGCTCAAAAAGAACAAGGGGCTGGATACAGGTGGAGGGTGAGCACCACATCAGGTGTATTCAGAGCGCTCGGCAATTAGCTTCATCCATCATGCAATACTTTAAACAGCACCACTCGAAGAAATAAACAAATAGGCAAACAAATAAACAAATTTTCAGAGGCTGGATATTCACAGCAGGCTGGATATCACTGAGCAAACTCCTGAGGCTTCAGAGAGGTGTGTTCAAAACTTGCAAACATTCAACCAATTATTTAGCAGTTTAGCTCAGCTCTCAAGTGATATCCCAAATATAGTTCCTATATCAGAGACAGAAAAATCTTCATTGTGTCATTTATACAGAGGTATAAAATGGTACACCTAAAAGGAGGAGGAAAGGAATACAAATTCACTAAGGCAAGACTTAAAACCTGCCTACTTTTCTTAGCTTCTTGAACACTTAGGTACGTGCAGACCAGCCACCTTGATTTTTCCTCCCTTCCATTGGCAAGAGATAAGATTAGCAAGGTGTCTATAAATTACTTTTATGGATTTTACAGATAGGGGCTTTTTCAGTTTTTTAGATTTTATAACTAGAGTTGCAATTTACATTTCAACTATGGCTTCATCAAAGCAATCCAGGATTGCCCATTTGACCCCTAAGCAAATCAATCCTAATCCTATAATAATACTCATCCACAGGACTGAGCACCCTTTCAACCCTGAGGTGGTCCCACCAGGTCAGGATTAAACTACTGTACTCTTGCTCATCCCAGTAGTGCCATTGCTGTACACCTGTTGCATGGATTAGCAATGGACTTTCTCTGCCAGGACTTAGGCTGCCTTTGCCAGTGGGACTGGCCTGGATGTACGGTGCGTGTGGGGATGGACGTGAGGAAGCAGGGACAGAGCGAGCGGCACATGCAGGGCACAGGCATGGTGGGGAGCTGGACCTGGTGAATGTTGTCTGACTTGTTAGCAAAACCTCCCTCAAAACAGGTTTCTCCTGTCGTAACCATTCCCAGAGCATATCTATCCTAACCTCTAGAAGGTTTTTCCAAAATATTTGGCTAAAATATTCCACCAAAGGTGGTTGCCCCTTCCCTGCTGCTGAAGGACAGGGGATTGCTCCGCGCTTTCTCACAGCCTTCTCCAAGGAAGACTTTACCTCCCTTCACCTCCTCAGAGGAAATCAATCCACTTCTTTCTATAATTTTCTGCTTGGAAATGGCTCCCACTGCCTCACTGTTGTTGTCCATCTCCTCTGGGTTCTATTAAGCATTTCCACAGCCTTCTCGAAGCATGCTGGCCAAAACTGGACACGTTACTCCCATCACTCAGAGAAATGACTGCCCCAGCCCAGCTCTGGGGCTTCTGCCAAATCCCTTGAGAGTAAAATTTCATTCTTTGCAGCAGGATTACACCACTTCTCACTGAGTTTGCCTCACAGCTCCCCATCACACTAACAGTCACCTGCACCCACAAATTCTTCTTTCCAAGAACAGCATTATGCTGTTGTCTCTACTGAGTCGCACCTGCCAACTCCAAATTACTTCTCAAATTCTATCATCAAGATCATTTTGAGTTTCTAGCAAGTAAAGTGCTTGCAGGTCTGGTCTGCTGGTATAACAGATACCATACTTTCTGCAGATTTCACTCAAATGAAATGACTCCCTTCAAGCAACGGATGAACTTAAGCCTGCCTCAGACATTAAGCCCCTAAAAACCCACACAGGCAAGCATTTTTCAGATAACCTTCTTTCCAAATATAGCTATTGATACAGTTGTTAATCATCAGTTGTTAAGGTCACTTAAAAAAAATTAGTTTCCAAATAAATAATCTCACTGCAATCTCCAGCAGTGGTACTTCGTATATTTGGTTTAGAGCTCAGCAGTTCAGGGCGAGATCAATATCACAGGCAGAGGGGTGCTGCAGGCATTTGATCAATTGGGAGACTTTTCTCGGGCCAATTCATTGCTTTTAAAATGATTTATTGCACCTAAAATAAGAACAAATATTCCTTTAACGTCACTGTTGACACCAATTCTAAAGGCTGGTCTTAGCTGCTTTCCTAGATAACCACTAATGAAAAAGCAGCAGCATCTTGGACTGGATTGAGTCCAGGATCTGAGCAAAGTTTCATAAAGTAATTAGGAATTGCTGTGCTAGGTTAAGTCATTGATCCAGTTAAAGGATTGAAGACATGGGCACATAACCAGTTACTTAACTAATTACCCCCCAGCAAGTGAGCCACACTAATCGGTGATGTCCAAGCTCTCAGCCAGCTGAAACGTGCAGTAAAATGCTGTAGCTTGCCTCATCACGGAGGTGAATCTATTCCTGAGGGAAGGTTTGTTAGCAATATTCATTTCAGAAGCATCACGGCATCAAGAGCCTGCCCGAAGTGGCATCTTAATTATCACACAAAGGATAATCAATACAGAGAGATCACAACAAGTAGAGGCTACTTCAAATAACTCAAAATATTTTAAGACTCTCCAGAAGAGGCAAAACATAAAGGAGCTTACTGGCTATTTCTTCATATCAGCTATTTCAGAGCTACCCTGATGCTATCAGACGCAGCACGGTGGGTTTTGCACTCCTGGTGCAGCAGCGAGGAAAGCGCAAGCCGAGTGCTTGGCTTCTCAAATCCACAGTGAGGGTCTCAGGTGCTGTCAGCTTGGAAAGTCATTTAGGGAGAAGAGAGAGGAAATACTTTTGCAGGAGAGGTTCCAGCAAGGACAAGAGGGAGGCTCCCACTGGGGATGGGTGCCTGGCTGGCGGCTGCTTCGGGAACGCAGAGCCGTAGCAGTGAGCACCTGACCCAGCAACGAGCTTCTATCCACGTCTTGCAAGACCCAAGTGTTTAATTGAAGCTAAGCTGTAATTTGAATGTTCACCTTCTGAGATCTCCAGTCAGGGCAGAAATGCCACATCAGATCTCATCTTCACATGGAAAGAGGAGTTAAAGAATAAAAATAGTAGCAGCCAGGTGCTCCAGTTCAACTTGATTGCATTTGGCATATGAAATAGAGTAAGTTCAAAACAGTAATTACAGAATAATGCATATGATAAAAAGACCCAACTCACGAAAATGAAAGCAATTACAGGCAAAATTAGCTGGGAAAGAATTAATGGAAAAATATGACTGATGATGGAGATATTTTACAAGATGTCAGAAAAGTGACAATTAAACAAAAAAGTCTGCACAGAAAAAGAGAGACTTGTTTCATAAAATAAATGAAATCAGCTAAAAACCAAAATTATATGAAAAAGTGGGTGAAAGGAATTTGATAGAATTATTAAATAAGTTAATAGTCAGGAATTGTTTTAAAAGCTGATAGAGAATAGTGCACATTCCATCAGTCAGGTCCATTAATAGATTTAAGTGGCTGAGCTGGCAGGAAGAAACCAGCAGCCACAAGGATATTCACGATATTTTCCAGTAATTACACTCTACGGAACAGACGCCTCGGTGTTTGGGAGGAAGTTAGCCGAGGTATCCATAGGATCACTTCATGGACAGATGCATGTCCAGTCACATCCCCCTAACAGGCCACAAGGCATTAAGTGAAATGGGACAACACTAATTAGGAAAGGTAATCACTAGAAAGAATTACTAAATAAGCAAGAGGTGCTGGGAAAGCTGAGAGAAGACAGCAGAGGGAGAGCAGACTCCAAGGATACAAACTTGGTATATCCTGAAGAAAATACCCCTAATAAATTCCATGGAGAAGGAAAACCTGTCCATTTGAAAAATATTAACAAGCAGTAGTGAAAAAGTAAATTTGATACTGGTGTGAAAGAGACCGGCATGAAAAACTGAGTAATTGGAGAGGACTGGGATGATTACATGATGATTTGGATGATTACAGTCTCTGTGACCATGTATGATATATGATGATTACACCTGAAATACTCTATGCCCAGTACAGCAATTCCCAGTTCAGTCCATTCTTATGAGTGGAAGATCTGTCAGAATATTTATTTACTAAGTAGAATTATTTCTGAAGTCAACTGAGGCAGGCTAAATCTATATCATCCAGCTAACAATCTCCCACACAAGATAAAGTCCTGTTGGGTCACACATCATATTTCACATTCCACAGACCTGAGATTAAAGATGGGTATTTTCCAACATGGTGAATATTTTAGCTTTTCACTGGTGCTTCTGTAATTTTCAAGAGCAAAGACTTGTTAGAAAGCAGCACTGCTACAGTTTGAATTCACAAGCCATTAAGCTGAAGCACTGTTCTCTGGCTGCACTCTAATTGCCATGAAGAAAACATTTCAGGGTGCAGATTTAAACATTAACAGCCTTTTCAAGTGTATTCAAACAGTAAAATGTTTACAAGCAAGCGATGATTTTAATGCGTATTACACAACACTAAAAGACAAAATCCAGAGCCCTGTTGGAGAGAGGTGCCTGTCGCAGGGGAAGACCCAGCTTTAGGTAGCGAGCAGTAACTTTGCCTTATCTCCTCCTCAGGGTTTAATGTAATGAACACAGGGCCAGCCAACGTGCCACGTAACTGAGCAACACCCACGATTCACAAATCTGCTTAACACACCTTCGCTCTGAATGCGGATAAACTGAGATACCCACAAGAAGCTCTTCTCCGCAATATCTATACAAACTTCCCACTATTCACCCATCCTGTACTACCACCCTTGAGCGAAAGAGAAGACCTCTGGGACGAAACATTAACGGATCACTTCTCCGCCTCTTAGATGAAGCCCTGCTATCCTGAACCCACAACACAAGTTGAGGTCACCTGGGTGAACCCCAGAGACATATCCACCAGGAAGCTGTTGAGAAGACCAACTCCTTTCACAGGCTGTCTGCATTCTCCACGCGGTCACGACGGAGTTCTGTGTTAAGCGCTGACTACATCTCGGCATCTGCCATTATTCTGAAGAATAGGCAGCAAATGAGAACAAGTGATGACATCTACTTGTATGCTTAATTTTCAGTGAAAATAACAGCAATTACTGTGGGTTAACTCAAAAGGATAAAAATACATATAAGAATGGGAACCAACGGCAGATAGTCAGACCACTGCCTGCTGCAGCCGTCAGATAATCACAGAAGTAGGAAATGAGAGGGAGGAAAAAAGCTTATAGCAAAGCCATACCAGTGGCTGAAGACAGAAAAGTACTGCAAAATATCTGTATTAGGAATCAACGGAAGTAATTCCTCTATCGGAAAGGCATCACATTTCTGTTGGGAAGCAAGCACACTGAGCTTAAATTAACAATACATGAAATTTAGGAGAAAGTTTCTTCCCCACTAATTTTTGGTTGGGAAAGATGTCCAGTGGAGTTTATGGCCCAGATGTCCCATAATTATGCAGACAAAAAACAAAGCCAGGCAGCACACACCCACAGTACATAACATATCTATAATTAATTATGACATCACTCATTTTCCTTATATTTACTGGAATGCAGAAATGAAACATTTTGATCTGTTTACAAAAATCAGCGATGTCTACCCAGCAAATCCCTTCTTCCCTGCAAAGAAGGAACTTTACAGCTGAGCCCTGTCCTGGCTGAATTCCGTGGCAAGATTTCCACTGATTTGTACGAGACCAGGAGTGGATCTTCCCAAGCTGTGTGTCTAGGGCAGAGGAGCCCAACCAGAGCACGGACTGCTTTTTCAACAAAGCAGAAGCAACACAACTTTAGCACAAGCACCCCAGTGTATCCACAGCATTGGCACGAACAATATTTCCAGAGGGACCCTGGAGTTTCGTAGCTCTGGAGCCGTGCAATAGCTGTTAGATTCGGCACTGCTGAGTTTTGCTATTACACAACAGCAGTGCTGCGTGCTGAACTTGAGTGACCAAGAAGAGGTCACACCAGCTTGCACAGGTTGGGAAAAAGAGAGAAACCTGCACATGTGGTCAGCAGGGACTGGGGAAGGAGAACATCCCCCAGGAACAGGAACGCCTGATGGGTTACAAGGGCAGCTGAACACGGCAGCCAGCAAGATCTGGGGACGGCAGCCAGCCAGCATCCAGCCATCCTTCCTTGCAGCACTCCACATTTATTTTCTTTAGAAATTCCCCACACAGCTTTCGAGGCTTTTAAGATTTATTAGCCTATCCAGAACTGGCACTGAACCTCCTGAGCTTCCTGCAAACCTGTTGCAGCTGGTGAGGAGCCTGCGCTAACCCCTGCATCGAGACTGCCTGCGGATGCAGCACGTACCCGGGGAAAGGGGGTATCCCTACCTTGCAGTTCACACCTACACACTGGATGCTCTGTACCCACAGCACAACGCTTTCTGCACACCAATGCAGCAGTTATCCGTGTGTCCAAAAAAAAGTATGTTCTGTCTTCTTTTACCTTCCACCTTTTCCTCCCCTTGTCTTCAGCCTGGTTGTCTCACAGTTAAACATGAGCATTGAAGAAGACCTTAACAACCCCACAGCTGGGTATCAGCACCATCACAGAGCACACATCCTGCACCTCACTGTGTGCTCCTCTCCTGCCACTCAAGGAGCTTGTTAGGTAAACGTAAACCAGGAGGACACATCATAATTTTTCTTCTGCTTTATGAACTCCAACCAGTTTAAATACAATTCCAGTGACTCGGATTATTCTTGTTTATACTGTGCTGGCCTGTCCCAGCACAGAAATTAAACAATTAATGATAAAACAAATGAAGCCGGTCTTAGCCAGGGAATAAACACCTTTTGGGTGCTGATCAAAACCACAGTACTGGTGCACCTGAAACACATGTCCCTGACTGTTAAACATGCTGTGATTGTGCAGCTCCCATTCCCTTTCAGCAGAGGACCAAGAGCTCAGAGCCCCTGACAGTCAGGTCTCCAGTCACCCCCTTGGCTGTCCAACTTCAGTACCTACAACATTTAAGATTTCCAGACAGAATGAACAATGTATTTTACTTGCAATCTCAAAACCTGTGTGCTGCGGCCCAATTTCAATCTTGTTTATGCAAAACCAAATCAGGACTGCTCCACCGGAGTTAATGGCATTTTAGGCAGATGTGGTGGGTTGACCCTGGCTGGATGCTACTCCTCAGCCAGACAGGGGAGAGAAAATAAAACAAAAGGCTCATAGGTCGAGGTAAGGACAGGGAGAGATCACTCACCAATTACCATCATGGGCAAAACAGACTCAACTTGGGAAAATTAATTCATTACCAATCAAATCAGAGTTGAGTAACGAGAAATATAACCAAATCTTAAAAACACCTTCCCCCCACCCTTCCCTTCTTCCCAGGCTCAACTTGACTCCCAATTTCTCTACCTCCCACCCCTGCGGCACAGGAGGATGGGGAAAGGGGGTTGTGGTCAGCTTATCATCACATGGTGTCTCTGCCACTCCTTCTTCTTCAGGGGAGGACTCCTCACACTCTTCCCCTGCTACAGCGTTGGGTCCCTCTCATGGGAGACAGTCCTCCACCAATTTCTCCAACATGAGTCCTTCCCAGGGGCTGCAGTTCTTCACAAACTGCTCCAGCGTGGGTCCCTTCCACAAGGTGCAGACCTTCAGGAACAGACTGCTCCAGTGTGGGTCTCCCATGGGGTCACAAGTCCTGCCAGCAAACCTGCTCCAGCATGGGCTTCTCCCTCCACGGGGCCACAGGTCCAGCCAGGAGCCTGCTCCAGCACAGGCTTCCCACAGGGTCACAGCCCCCTTCAGATATCCACTTGCTCTGGCATGGAGTCATCCACGGGCTGCAGGTGGACATCTGCTCCACCATCATCCTTCACGGGCTGCAGCGGGACAGCCTGCCTCACCATGGTCTTCTCCATAGGCTGCAGGGGAATCTCTGCTCCAGCACCTGGAGCACCTCCACCCCCTCCTTCTACACTGACCTACCTTGGTGTCTGCAGAGTTGTTTCTCTCACATATTCTCACTCCTATCTCTGGGTGCAGTTGCAGAGGTTTTCTTCCCCTTTTTAACTCTTTTATCCTAGAGGCACTACCACCATTGCTGATGGGCTCAGCCTTGGCCAACGGCAGGTCTATCTTGGAGCCAGCTGGCATGGGGGAAGCTGTTGGACATGGGGGAAGCTTCTAGCAGAATCTCACAGAAGCCACCCTGTAGCCCCTGCTACCAAAATGTTGCCACACAAACTCAATGCAGCGGACAGTCAGGCACCCACCAAGCAAGGGGGTTTCAAGAAATGGAGACAGCCCAGGAGGATGCCACTGCCCTGCAGCTCGGCTTAGACAAGGCAACATCACGCAAGTTATGCTCCAGGTCACAGCAGGAGGGGAAAAGCAGGCAGCATGATGGGCCATGTGCAAGCAAGGTGCAGAGCAGCTCCTAAGTGATTCCTGTTTCAGTGAGCAGCAAGAAACATCACTCCCCCGCAGTGCACAGCACTGCACTGGGCTGATGCCAGGTGCTTCGGGGCCAATCTGCTCCAGCTCTGCTCTCACCTCCACAACCTCCTCATCGGCCCCATCTGCTCCAGTGAGTTGACAAGATCCTTTACAGTAGCACAGCACAAAACTCGACACCTCCACGTCTGCAGCTGCTGGAGTTTGCATAAAGAGAGGGCCAGGATGCCCAGCAGGCACTGCAGGTGGAATTTGCATGTCTGATGATCTCATCAACAGATAGTGTTACATCTGAGCACAGTTTCATGGACATGTATCAAGCATTTCTACAACTGAGGAAACAGTTGTAGAGGACAAGCAGCGGTGCACACAAACATCCATTTTGCAAATGCAAATACCTCTTTTTTTTTATGTACGTGCAATGTGCTTTCCTGCATACACTAACGGAGAGAACAAGGATGGAGAGCACAGCAGGCATGAGGGAGCCTGAAACCCTAGCAAGAAGGCAGCATCAAATATTTAGGAGGGTACCTTCTGAATTGAGAGGCAGGAAGTCTGCCTGCAACCTTGACCTGCATGAGATGCTGGTATACAGACTGTGTTGTCTAGTAAATAACAGCAGTACCTGCAGGATGTTCAAAGTCCTAACAGTAGACTAAGAGCTTTATATAGAATACTGAAAAGCCTTTGTTTGTTGAAGGTGGGAAGGAAGTGGTTCTTCAGTCTCATGATAGTGTCAGTGTTTCAAAAAAATATTCTTTCTTTTGGCAGGGGAGATATAAACCCAAAGATACTTGGAGCAGGATAGGTCCTTCAGCTTTCCTGTAGGAGAGATGACGGTCTGGGAACCTGCACAGCCTGACTCCGTGCGCCATTCACTTGGGGGATGCTGCACACCCCTACCTGCAGTGCTGCTGCTGTGCACCACCCCAGCAACAGTGCTACACTTGGGAGGAATACAAAGTAAAATATTTTTGCAAATATGTGAAATCTACTGAGGCTTCTAATACAGGAAGATTTGGAAATCTGTTAAACACTGATAAAAATGATGAAATAGTTCATAATACCTTATTATCTCCTGCCAAAAAACTATGGCTTGTTACTCAACTGAAAAAAAAAAAAAGGAAAAAAGCTTGTATTAGCACTCCAATAGGCAGTGTTACAGATAACACCACAGCACTCAAGAAAAGTCACCCAATTGCAGGCTTTACAATGACAACATGCCCTGAAGGATAACAGCAATTGCGCTTGCTAGAATCACAAAATCTGTCAGCTAAAGCCATCATACGATAAACTGGAAATAAAAGCATTATTCAGGCAAAGATGGGTTCATTTACTGTTTATACAATATAGCTTCCCATTTGCACTGGGCTACTTTAAAAGCGTCCATCCAGCCACCGCTCTACAGTTCACACGACAGCTACGCCGATGCCCTGCCATTCACTTAGGGCTGGATTGCAAAACCTTCTGTCGTGGTGTTTACGTGACTCGGCACGTTAATGTGATGGGTGCAGCTTGCTGCACAGATACATAATACACCATCTAACGAGCTGCACAGAATCTGGCCCTCACAGCGATATGCTCAAACTCCCCAAATACTCTAGAAAGCAACACCACAACGCGCCCTCCCCTGTGGAGGCTGTAGTCATCTTGGAGGATCAGGAGCCTTGAAAGGACTCTGAAGGAAGAAGGCTGGAAATTACATTAAAAGCATTTAACTCTTGCCACCACATATTGAAGATCCGCACTGTTCCCTGACTGGGGAACGCTTATGCTCGTCACACCCCAGCAATGCCATTTTTTAATAGATCCAAGATGCTCAAGAGGTGTTTAATATCTATCCAGTCACTAACCATACCGCGTGTTCATGGGGAGAGCAAAAGATCATGGCCAGAAACACATTTTACTCTCCTGCACCCAAATGGGGCACTCACTCCTGGGTACCCGGATCCAGCAGAGCAGGGAACATGCAACACAGCTCCATCAAACACAAACCCAGCCTTTTGCAGCTGAGATCTTGCACACCAAACAAGATGGAGGCTACAGACAGTAACATGCAAAGCTGCATCCTAACCCGAGCAGCTGCAAAACGCTATCTGATTCAGTTCAGATTCGCCTCCTGAGGGCCCCAGGGCTCCTGGGAGATAACGCATCTCACGGAAGGGTAATGCCAGAGAGCTCAGCTCTGCACGTCGATGCATTGCTAACTCCCTGCGCACTATATACGTGGTAGCTATCACACTCAATATCGTGCTGCCAGAATGTATCCTCACTGCAGCGCTGGCTGTTTTCTGGTCAGAGTTGCTTTTCTGAAGTCCCTCTTACATACCAAAACCATTTTTTGTGTATGATTCAGAAACATGCTATAGTAATAGAAGGGAGACAGGGAGTCTGCCCAGCTCCGTTCAGTTTTATCTCTACCAGCTGCTGTACAAAGCACAAGCAATTCAGGAATCATGGCAAAAACATTTTTCTAAATGGTCCTATGGTCTATTGAGAGGGACAGAAGTTTATTACCATCAGTGACTCATTCCCCGCTGAAGCTTTTTCCTGGACGAACTGCATTCTGCGCTATTATGTTCCAGTAACAATAAATTAATAATAGGCGAGGGAATTCATCGTTCGCCTCACAAAAATGTAACCAAAGCAAGGAAAATATGGAATATGCTATAGAGATCAAGTGAAATATTTCATTCCTCCCCCTCCAATGTGCCTTGTAGCCCTTCATAACAAATCTCAGTCTGTCTTTGTCACAAGACGTGCACAAACACAAAATATTCAAAAGGAATTGTGTTTATACCAAATGTAACAAAAGAACCCACTTTTTCCTCTGTCAATTCCTGTAGTCAGTGCAGAAAACTTGCTTCCCCCAACACAGTCAAAAAGTCAGAAGAGATCTTAGGACACCTGGGATCAATTCCTGCTCCTACTAAGCTTCCTCTGTGATCCCTGACAAATCATTTCACCTCCCTTTGCCTCTTCCCCAACCTGTACATTAGGAACAACACTTCCACCTCAACGGCAAGATGTGAAAATATCCTCTGTTAATGATTTTTAGGGCCACTTTTAGCTATGAGGAGGCAGGAAATGCCATCTTCAACGCAACAGCCCCAATTAGCAAGATTGCTACGTGGAGTAAGAAGTTGACTTCACCTTTGTGTTAAAAAATAGGTTCATTCTCCTGGTTCCTAGGCCATTGGCTGTCTTTGAAGTTCACGGTATTTATATAGGATTTCTGCACCATCATGCTGGAAGCTTTTGTTTTTTTCAATATAGCAATGTGTGGAGCTCTGCAGAGTATCTCCCAATTTGTAAAAATAAAACCTACTTTAACACCTGGCTCATACTGGAAACTCTTAAGAGAGATTCATACTACATTAGCAAGTAACTTCTGTTCACAGAAGAAAAAAAAAAAAAGCATTTAAGTCAGGAAAATATACTTTGAGCTTCACACCCATCCACACCTAAGTCTATCAAAACAAGGCTTCCCCCAAAACTGACTCAATCCTAAACTCTAACAGTATTTTGTCTCTTCTATCTATAGTGTTTATCCATCTTATGATCCATTCCTACCCGCGTCCCAACACCAGCACAGTCATGACCATGCGTACACCCTCCCACTCTCGTGGAAACGGTCCCTGTTTCACAGGTCCAGCCCTGGGGGCATCAGCCCTCCAGCCTGTGGCCACCATAGAGTTGCCTGGAAGAGTATCTCCTCTTCAGTCTGTGCAGGAAGAGATACATCTATTTACTGCCATTAAGGTATGGCACACATGCAGCCTCTTTACAGGAACAATCAAGATTCAATAAAGTAACTTCAAAATATGCCAGATGTCAGGCTCTGTGTTTACAGAAAGAGCAAGCAATCTGAAGGCATCTGTAATTATTGCTCGCTCTGAAGTGGGAGTTTTGAAGGGAAAGGTGGGTGGAAAGGGGGGAATAAATTCTTGTGGTTCTGACTGTCAATTAAGAGCAAGTGTTAGTAATGGAAAGATTAAAAAAGGAGCAAATTTACAAAAGCTCAGTCCCACCTACCTGGGTAAGCAGGCAAAAGTAAAAGAGCTTGGCTGCTCCAAAATGGTGTGGGACCATGCAGTCTGAACAGGACCAGGGAGCTCCTAGAAACACCCCACTGCCCCGTCCCCAAAGCTAGGACAGCTACCACATCACTCCATCCTCCAAACACAGAACACGAGCTAATTGCAGCAATTCTGACAAAACTCACTGATTTCACAAATGCTGAACAGTGTCTCAGATGAGCTCTGGCTCTCCTCATCCCATCTTAAATCACTCCGGAAGAAATCTTGAAGTTGCAACGTGGCTGAAACCCTGGACGGGCAACTGCAGCACTCTCAGTAATGCCTCAAGATCCCCTAGTTAGTTCAAGAGCCAGGGAGCAGGTTCTTCTGGGTCTTCATGTGTTGGGAACAGGAGAACTTAGACTCATTCTCTTGCAGCAAGTATAATTCAAATATGTGCTTAAATGCTGTGTTAAATAGGGATGGATTGCTGAAATCAATCCAGAGTTTATAAAGTACCTTGAGCAGGAATACAAGTTATTATAGTGACTCCTTAAAAGAAAAATGCTCTGCAAAAAAGAGACATTTCTTTGTGGCAATGCAGATTTCCATTGTCTTACAATCATCATTAGGATGTGAAAATGGTCTGTGAAACATTGCAGATGGCATGGAAATAATTTAGACAGTGCTTAAAACTCCATTTATGGAAATTTGGTTAGAAGACTATGAAATGATAAATACCTACCTATAGAAGCAAATTCACCTTCCAAATTTATGAACAAATTTCATAAAGAAAGCTGCATTAAAACCAAGTTTATTGATACTGCAAAAGCCCTTGGGAGGACACAGAATTTGTCTGCGATCTGAACTTGTCATTAGTGCTTTATGCACAAATAAAAAAAATAGACTCTTTCAGTGATGAATATATATCCAAGCATCATCATATTCTAAGTGTCCTTAGCATCTGCCATACAATATTAGCGTGCAATGCAATTCCAACAAAGAGAACAAATGGAAGTATTTTAACAGTGGAAGACATGGAAGAAAGAGCAATCTCACCAGCAGCAACTGAGCAGAAGGCTCTTACGCTACCAGTGACGGGAGAAAGATAGCATTAGAGGAGAGGGTAAAAAATAGTTCAGCATAAAGGACAATAATTTAAAAGTCATATATAGAAATGAAATGTACATGTTTAATTTTTTTTCTGCTTTTGCCAAAGGTAAATAGTAACCACACCTCAAACATACAGAAATGCCACAGTTTGAGCGGAGCCCAGGTCACCAAATCCTAATTCCCAGCACACCTTCAGCAGGAGCTCAGAGAACTCGTTCCCCCTTTTGCCAAGGATGGAGGGATGTCATTTCAGACCAGGGAAAGCTGTAAATTTGAAAGGCTTACAAGGTCACAACATTATTAGCAGTTACTGAAAATCTGATGCCAGTAAAGAAAAAGAGACCAGATTAAGGACAATACAACGTGCACAAGGGCCGTTCTGTGCTCTTTTCTGTAGGATCAAGCTCACGGTGAGCAGCAGGGTGAGGACAGCTATGGAGAGGAGGAGGAGGGAGGAGGAGGGCAGCAATAGGGAGGTGCTGGGCAGGTCCACAGCCATCCAGCCACTGCACCGGCCCATTCACGGCCATGGCAGAAGGATCATGCAAAGGTGGCACCTGCCCACAAGTACCTGACTGGCAAGGGACCACAGCTCTTCCTGCAGGAGCTTGTAGGATGGCATTAGGGCCTACAGAAGGTGGAAGAAAGAATGACAGCCATGGAAGTTACATGACAAAGTTTGACTCCACACAAATTTTACATTTCATCTTTCCAGGCCCCGTTCACATCACAACCTGCTCTTACAAACTGGGTGCAACCCAGAGCTCAGGACAGAATCCAGCCTGTCGTGCTGCCTCAAACGTGTCCCTCACCGCCGCCGTTCCCCCAGCACAGCCCTGCAATGCATCGCAGGACCAGCCTGACCCCCTGAGCCCCACCGGGGTGGGAGAGTCCCACGGCTGCCACGTTTACAACAGGGACTGTTATTCCAAATAAGGGAACTTGTTGCAAACTCCCCTCAAGCTGCCTTGTTCTGGCTGGTTTATGTTAGGGAGACAAGACTAAACAGACCTTCATATTTTCAGAATTAACCACTAAAAATGAAAAATTGGTTGTTTGTTTCCAGAGCGCAGATGAAGGAGAGTCCTGCAGCCAGCGGCCTCTTTTGGAAACCGCACCAGTGAACCCGGCACCGGGTTATCTCCTTTTCCTTAAGAGTCTTTGGGACGGATTCAGTGAGTAAACACGTGCAAGCCCCGAGTCACACTTCAGTGCAACCACACCGTCTCCCTCCAGTTTCTCCTGATGCAGACCAGACTTAATGTGTGGCCCCACAGCAGTTTTTCATTTGTATTCCCCCATTATTTTTGCCAGTGCGGAAGTCAGGCTGTTGGGTTGGGGTTTTTTTTAAGCTTATCTTATTAAATGTCAGATCAGGGGAAGTTTCACTGCTTTGCAGCAAACTTACACCACATAGCCTGTATCTTTTAACTGCTGTCATGAATGTAAATAGGAGCAGGCCCCTTGATTTCCCTCATTATTTAAACTGTTTAAGTTGTCTTTCTAACTATCAGGACTGCTATTTAGCACAGCAAGACTTGAATGAGGTATTTTTAGGGCGCACTCCTCGAGCAGATGCAGCCTTACTCTGCTCAGCCGCATGGAAGCTGCATGACCACTTTGTGCAGTGCTGAGCTCAACCTAATATTACCACCTCTCCGCAGAGTTTATTTACTCAGGTTCAGCCTAGGCAAACTAAATTTGCCTCTGCCTGACACATGGACACACACTTACATCCCAGCTGGCAGTATCTGGGTATCACCTGGTTAACCCTTCCTTTGCTTTTCCCCATCTATGCACAACCACAGGCTGTTTACTCAAACCTGGTAAACAAGGTAAGCCTCAACATGGCAAGGAAATAGAGAAAAAAGCCAAATACTGCCTGGGATGTGACATTTATTCAACAACAGAATTTTAATGCAGTGCTTGTGGTTAAACAAAGAGGGAGAGAGACAGAAGAGAAACAAGGGAAGGTCCTATGAGTCAACAAGGACACAAGCCTCATAATTCACCAACACTTAGAAGAAACCCATCCCCGGCTCATCTTGCATAAATCAAGACTAAGTCACATCAGTCCCATGAATACATTATTTCCCCATAATTAAGCTATTGAGAAGCCTTGTTCTTCCCAAAGCAGTGGCGAAGTGGGCTGCCAGCTCCCCACCCCACGTGGGAAACGCCAGGGCTGCAGCAGGCAGAGGAGTGCTGAAGCCAGAAAAGCAAGGAGGCATCCCAGATAAGGACCGACTCCTCTGTTACCTCTGTACAGGGAGCACAACCACTAGCCTGGGCTACTGCCAGCTCCCTGGACATCCAGGCAGAAGTCACCACATCAGTGGAAAGCAATTAAAAATAGTCTGGAGGAGCACTGAGCGGCAGCACCCAGCTGCAGGCAGGAGAGGCAACAAGAGAGCTCAGAAAGGACCAAACTCCTTATCAGGCTCCGTCCACATCCTCAAGTCCAGCGATGTTTTCAAAGCACACACCAGGACACTTCATTTCTGATTGTGTTTATTTGAACTGCACATGCAAATACCTTAGAGACACAAACGGCCTTTTTGATCATAACTTGCCTCCTTTGCATTCCCGAGCCTGTGGTACAGCCACAGCGACGTGGACGGCACAGGCATGGCTGTGAGCACAGCTACTCACCTGGCTGCAAACCAGCCCGCTGCGCTGCCAGATTAAAAGCAGAAATGAGGATTGGAAAGACGCCTTTTTCCCCTCCCTAGCTGCACAGCCACCTAGCACAGAAGGGGTCCGATTGACACGGTAGCTCGGGTGCAGAAGAAACCCATTTTAAACTCCACCAAGCTCTTCCCAGGAGACTCCCCGCGCAGCTCTGGCTGTGCATGGCCACATGTTCCCACAAATTCTTCCCCTTTGTAGTCACAGCTTCTAATCCAGTCAAGACTTGAGAAAACTGTTGAAAAACATCAATTTGCTTCCCTTAACGCTTAGCTTCAAGAAAGACAACCAACGAGAAAGCATAGGTTTGAAAGGAGACAACAGCAAGTGCATGAGCACGAGGCCAGGGCTGGGATTATCCTTCTGTCTCTGTCAGGAGCTCACTTTCTCCTCTGAATTATGTTCGTATGAGGTAGGATCTAATCTAAAAGGAGAAATTTGTGTAGATTGGTGCTTGCTTTTACCAGAATTAAATTTTAAAGGTCAGATGCTGCTCTTTGATGCAAGTCTAGAACAGCACTGCTGAGGGACGGCATGACTTCCAGTTTACATCTGTATCTCTCACAGCAGAATCTGGATCAATAAGTATCAGAACCTCAAATCCAAAACAAGGTTACATGTAAAACAGTGTGGTGGGGTTTTTGCTGCTGCATAATTTCCACAAAGTACATCAATAGTTAATTCAAGTAACACTATGCTGACTCAGTCCTCTCGAGTACCAAGTTCTGGGATATCTAAACGCAAACAAAACTTGTTTACAATATAGGTGTATGGTCTCAAACCATAGGGTGAATGTCAGCCTGTTTTCAGACAACTTTTGTCTTAGGTTGATGAGTACCAATTTAATTTTGTATTTGTCAGCTCATACAGTAGAAAAGTTATACCTTGAAGAGATGCTAACTGCTTCTACAAGTAGTTTTAGAGTAGCCCTCAGCAAGCGCACACACAGGAATGCCTCCATCTCTGAGCTGTTTCCCACTGGGGAGGTAAAACTCCATCTCCTTCACTTTACAAGCACAAGCAGTTCTCATTAATTCAACTAAACCAGTAAAATTCACACAGAATTTGATGTGGAAGAAGTTGGGTGCCTATGCACCCAGATAGGTATGTGGATATCCATTTGTGAGTATGTACACTGCCAAAGCCTGCCAGATCCTGCGGTGACCACTACTCCTAATTTACTATTAATTCCCCCCCCGCCTCAATTTTACAAACCATTGTTTAATCGGAGAAGCAGTTTGGGGGAGTTTTAGTTCTCTAACAACCCCTCAAAAAAAAAAAATCTCTAGAACAGTTACACCCAAAAGTGGGGAAATGTGTAGGCACTAAAATTATCTCTGGAGCTCTTACAGAGCCTTTTAATAGGCAATAAAGTTGCAGCTTCAGGAACAGGTTGTTGAGATGAGGCTAAACACTCTCACTTACACTGTGGATGAGCCAAACATCCTCAGTCTTTTGGGGCAGCAAACATTTTACGCATTTCGTGGTGTCTATCCACGGGGCCCCGGTCCAGCCTGGAGGGGTGTCAGCGTTGAAAGGCTCAGCTGTAAATCACAGCCACAAAACGCACCGGCCGCCCCGAGTGTGTGCAGCAACAGTGACAGCTGGCGGACACGGGAGGAAGGCCCCACACATCCTCCTCCTCCTCCTCTGCTTCGGCTGAATCAAAACCCACAAGCCTTGGAGCGAGGAGCCACTGAGCAGTCACTGCGTGCACAGGGTCCTGCACCCTTTGAGCAGCAAGCGCCCAGGACTGAGCCCTCACGACCTGCTGGTGCAAGCAGCACTCTCACCCCACTGTTTTTATCGCCACAGCTGATGAGATTTTTGGAAGGTTACAGTCTTATGCAGCACCAACCAGGCATTTAAAAGAGTTATTAGCATAGCCCCGGCATGATTTACTGCCTTGCAGTTCACATGCCACCCCCTCCCGCTGCCTGCGGCACTCGCCTGCATGTACACATCATCTTCCGTGGGGGAGAAAACAGGCTGCTGAAGGCACAAAGTCTGGCTCTTCATAAATTTTACGTTACTGGCAATGGCCTCATATTATAGAGGAGAAAGTGAGCGACAAGTGGTGGGGAGGCATGCCCAAGGTCACACCAGGAAAGACACCAGCAGTGCGGGACAGAAGTCCTGAGGTTTGGAAAAACCCACAAGGCAACGCGCACCTCCGGGTGCAGTCGGCCCAGGGACCAGCAGCACCACAGCACCAGGAGGGGTGGCTGCCATCCACCCCAAGATGCTTAAGAGTCTAAAATCTGATTCTTATTCTTCTTCTGGGGAGAAAATAGCTTTTTGAAACTGTCCATTATTTCCTCTCTCACACCAAGCAGGGAACAGACTGTACTTTTTGATTCTGATTCACAAATATTAAATCCCTTCTTCCCACTATTGGTGACTCATGGAAGTGACTCATTCACCTCCAGATAGCTTTATTTCCCCCACATTTGAAATTTAAAAAAAAAAATATATCCCCCACATTGGCCTCTTGGAGAAAAAAAAAATAATAGCCTTTTCTTTACTCATCAGGGTTTTCTTACAACACAGATTAAAAGAGTTCATCTCAGACTCCAGACACTCACTCGCTCCTCTGGCTGGTCTACAAAACCAGTAGGGTTACAGTACAGGAGGAATCCTGCCCCAGCTTTAGCCGTGTTACTCTCCCCACTAGAGGCTGCTGAAGCAAAAGCAACGTGACAGCTCTGCTCCGTGCTCCCAACCCTCCTGCAAGCAAAGCCAGAGCCCTAGAAATAAAATTAGGAAAATAGTGGAAAAGAAAGATTGCTTTGCAGATTGGTTTTGTGGTTGTTTTGGGGGTTTTTGTTTTGTTGTTTGGTTTTGGTGGTTTTTTTAAACTATGAAAGGCTCTGCAGTGAGCCATGGATTCACAGGGGCTGTGGCCCAACCAGGCAGCTGGGTGACAAAGGGTGGGACAAGAGGGCAGTGACACCCTTGTCCACATGCAAGGAGGGAGGGAGAGGGGGAAAAGACAACAGTGCCATTCGTCAGGACGTTAGGATGTTTCCTGCTGCACAAAGCAATTTCATTGCCCCATTGACACAAAGGGCAGAGAAAGGGGTTCAAGCTGAAAGCAATGCAAGATGGCTAGGCAAGAGCTCAGGGAAAAGGACAGCAGTGTTAAACCCTTGTGAAAATTCCATGAGGATCAACATCTGAAGACCTGGTCTTCCCAGCTGTCTATCTGTTGAGGCTGGGAACACAAAAGAGCATGAGAAGAGGTGCCACACCACCTTCCACATCAGCAACAACCAAGAAAGTTGTAACAGAGCAACAGGGAACACGCTAAAGGTAGGGCAGCACACATCAACCTCCTTAGATAGTTACACAGTGCTTTTGTGCCACAGATCTCAACTAGAGAAGGATTGTTCCTAGACTGAATGTGTTACCCAAGAGCTGAATCAGGAAGTCTGATGTTACAAAGCTTGTGGCTTCTATAGCACAGCGATGTCTCAAAGTTTACCTGCTAATCACAGCAAGTCTTCTCCTTTCGTTCCATCCTTAGTGTATCCAGTGAGGACTTTAAACAAGTCTTCCTCATGTTTGCACCCAACAAGTACAGTAAAAACTTATCTACTTACTTAGTTTTTACTTGACAAAGCTACTCTTATTCAGCTCCTTTAATCTTTGCTCTTAAAATCAATCTTTTTCAGTCCAATTGATAACTGTATACTTATTTTTTTCTGAATTTCATGTTAGTCTTTCCAAAAACCCAGTGTTCTGAATTGATGCAAGAGACTAAATGCAGTCAATTGCAAAATAGCATCAAATCACTGTGTTAGAAATAAAGGTTATGCTGAGGACCCGAGCCATGTGCCAGAGAGCTGAAACAGTTGGGGGATAATGAACATGAGAAAGTAGAATGCACGTCCCTGAACCCCTGCATGCATGGCTGGCTTGGCAAGCCAGACTTTCTGCCTTCATCCTCCTCTCCAGAGTCACACATCCAACTCTCCTTAACATAAAATATTTGTGCAAAGTGAGAAAAGGATCTATTGGTTTGGGGTTTTTTTGAGGTACAGCATGCCCTCAAGGGGTGCTTCTGTTTATCATTTATCATTGTGAGTTAAGATAACAAGGAGTTAAAAAAAAAAAAAGAGAAATTACGCTGCCTGCAGCAGAGAGGTAAAGAAACTGGTTCTTATACTTAGGGGAATCAGAGAGATACCTTGTAGCTAAAGGCAGATGTAAAATCACCACCTCTTAGTATCCTTAGCAAAGCAATTCTTCAGGTCACACATCACGCTGAAGACAAGAGGAGCCACAGCCCCAGACACAAAGCTCCAGCACAATTATACAGTTCTCATTCGAGGATCTCGTTTCACTGCTAAGTGAAAAACCCAACACCCTCAGGGATAACATCAACCATTGTTATTTCCAAAGCATAGGTTACACTTGGGGTTTTATTATTCCAACACCCTTTTAAGTTGTAGATCTTCCCTCCAGTCAAGCATCAGAATGCCAAATATCAACAAGCTTATGTATAGTAATACTCTTGCACTGTGATAAGTGCTGAATAAGTCTTTTTGCAATAAGGGAGACATACAAAAAATAAATATGTTTCCAGCAACACATATTTCTGATTAGTAACAGCTCAGAGGTGGGGCAATCCACTACCCCACTGAGTAACAGCTACCACTTTCTTTGGTATCCTAGATTTAGAAACCAATTTTGATCACCCAAGCCAGTGTGATTTATTAGCAGAGTTGGTACAGTTGGTACCCAACACTCGGCCAGTTGGCACTCCAGGAAAACTCAACAGCTAGGTCCAAACTCAGAGACTGAGCCTCATTTTTGCTTACAAACTTGGATGAAGTCCCAGCTGAAGAGACAATATAGCAGCAGGCATCAGCAGAGGAGCTCCAAGAAAACTTACACACAGGAATTGGCTATCAGAGAGACTTAGCGAGGTTCATCCTGCCTTACCATATGAAAGCACAAACCTCATTGCAGGGCTTGGGGAAAGAGGAAGAACAATGTAATATTGAAATGTCATTAAAATTAAGTGTGACCAGCTGCTTTCCTCTCCCTGAGTTTGAGTAGTAAGTCTGAGAGATTCATGATTTCTGATTTAATGAAGATGTAGGATGTCTGTGATATAGAGTTGCTTACTACCTTTTAGCTTCCAGGCTCCAGAAGAGCTGCCAGAGAGCATTATTTTTAATGCAGTCTCACACAGGGATAGAGTTTCAAAGGAAGCTGCCAAATCCAGCAAAGGTTTGCACTTTTCCTTTCCAACACTTTCTTAGAAAGCCGGAAATAACATTACCTTACTTAAGTGGCCATTTTAATTAATTTAGTTTTGCTTTAAAAACAACCACCAAAGAGAAAGAAGAATGAAGCTGAACTTCTGGGCACTTAAAACTGCTTCTTTTGACGCAGAGCTAACTAAAGCTTGACTGGCGAGTCATACAGATCTCTAGGAGACCATTTTAAGAAGGATGCACATTCTCCGAGGCAGAGCCTGCATATTTCTTACTGCATCAGAGCACATGGACGATAATCCTAGATGAGGCTTCTGACTTACCGTAAGATAGACTTCAACAACACTGGTTATTACCACTTTGAAAGCCAGAGCCTGTTCCCATCCAAGTAAATGAGAGCAGGGTGAGCCTATATGTTCTATTCTTTGTCCTAAAAAGCATTATTTAAATGAAAATACAGCTGACAATCCATCTGGGCTACAGATTAGGCACTACACACTTGCAGTTAAAAGCAGAACTCCCAACATCTTCTCATTGCTCAAAGCAGACCCCTCCCAAGCCGGGCACACAAGAACATCAGTGTCTGTCCAGGAAAGAAGGATGTAGGGTACCTTGGCTGCAACCAGAAGAGGCAAATGCAAAGCAAACGTGTCAGTGGAAGGCAGCATTGCCCAGCAGTTACCACACAGCTGAGGAGAACCAGGTCTCAGAGCTTCACCACCCACCTCTGCCACACAGATACTGCCAGGCAGCCGTCTCATCCCTCTGCTTTCAGACTGGATGGGAAAGAAAGAAGGGTGCGAGCTGGCATTAATATGCAGATTAGAGGAGATGACTCAGCAGCCCATTCCAATTAATTCTAATTAACACCACCCAAAGCAAAATAATTCCAAGCTTTTGATGCTGTAGGGTATACCTGGGGAAGCACAGGAAGGCACAGCAATGAACCTGTGTTTCCCACTTGGTCAGATGCAAGCCCTTTAGTTCAGCACTTGATGTTTAGCCAAGTTTATCACCTCTCTCTGGCTCCTCTTGGTCATTAAATAAGAAAAACACACAACCCATGCTGCTGCCCAGGGCTGCAGAGGTCTCTTAACACTAGCAAATGCTATTAACATAGTAAAAGAAAAACAGATTGCCTGGGTTGCTATCTGATTCTTTCCTGTCTGTTAAAGAGCAGCAATCCCCACAGTAAATGTGGGAAGGAGGCTGCTGTTTTCCATACAATGGGTGAAATGCGTCAAGCACAAAGGTTCAGGATATAGAAACAGGGTATTTGTAAAAGGCTTAAAACAGATCCAAAGGTGTGTGTGCGCTGGTCCCTTGCATGGGCCTGAATGTCACCCAATGACATCTGTACACCTGACAAATAGCAGAAAGGAACTTTCTGTGCTATTGCATTTTTCTCTTCAGGATAGATACTATCACTACATTAGTCAAGCTACAGCTGAACTGTCACAGCTCTTTTATTATTATTTACCAAAACGGTTATCAGCCAGATTTGTACTATTAAATTCCTGTATCATAGAATTACTCTAATACCCAGGAAATGCAGTATTATGGAAGTGCTGTTATTCCCCAGCTTGCTTTTGCTTATCTCTTTTACCAGGCTGCTTCTGTGCTGACTGCCCTGCAGGAGACTACAGAAGTCAAGTTGTATCCAGGGGTCTCACCCTGCAGGCTTGGGGAGCTGCTGGCTCTCACAGCACCGCTCTCCTGAACCAGCCCCCATCATTTTAAACAAACTTACTTGCTGAACCTAAATAATTCAACGCAGAACATATTTTTAAAAAAGCTTAATTTTTCCAGCAGCCATTTTATTTCCTACAATAGCTGACACACACTAGTCTTTTGAGCTGACTCAATGAAGAAAGCGCTCCAGTTTTCTTTGCAGAATACTAATATGGTCTTTGGAAGCAAGTTCCTTGATTGAAGCTTACAGAAGCAGCACAATCAGGCCTCTGTAGTGAGATGATGAAGAGGCCAATGTATTATGTCTTGCAAGAGGCCCACTCCCACAAACTGAGCAGTCTTGCCTGACCTCTGTGCAGGACAGGAGATCAGTTCCTGTGGTGGAGATACATGGATGGAATCAGTACGACAAGGCTGCTTCGTTGGCTTCATCTGCTGAATTCATGATGCACCGTTGGACTCTTGGTTCACAAAAACATGAAAATCACAGCCCTGGAAAACTGGCCTTCAGGAAGCTGCAAATCAGTGTGCATACAGTCATCTCCAAGAAGGTCCTGCTTGGACAGCAGTGTCACAGAGAGCGGAAGAGGTGTCAGCAGGAGGAGAATCTCCCCTAAATTGCACGAAAGCTCATCAAATCAAGGCAACAAGCTGGTCAAATAACAAACCACACTCTGAGTTCAAACATGCCTTCGGTCTTCAGTACAATCCCTCCAATGAAGCTTAATTTTCAGCAAAGCCACAGGAGACGATCCTTCCACAGGGATGACTTGCCCTCTCTTCCTGGCCAGACCATCCCGCCCCGTGCCTAGCCTCAGGACACATCGCGTGGCACAAGCCCATCCAGGGAGCTGACCCAGCCAAAAACTAACCTTTCAAAATAAGAAGCGGGGAGAAGAGGAATTGCTTTTTGGCCAAAAGAGATGGATTCTCTCGCGTGGCCACCAGTTACAGGGGAAGAAACAGGGGCCTGCAGCAGACCCACTGATCAGCTCAAACCTCCTTTGAACTCACGCTGAGTCACTAATTTGGGTCTAAATGGTGGCAGCAGGAACCAAGTACTGTCGGCTCTTTCCTGCCACTTGGTTCTGGTTAGAATTAGACCACAACAACAATAATGCAGCTCTAAGTCTCTCCTTCGTTTATCCCTACGCATAGGTGCTGTGAGGTGCAGAGAGGTGAAACACCTTGGTATCTGCGTGGGAGCGCTGGGAACATCAAGCAGAGGGATTTATCTGCACTAAGCCCTGCTGTGACTAGTAAACCATGCTGTCTTATATTAACAAACAGATTTCTGCAGTGTTCAGATTCTGTTCACCTGCAGAGAATTGCTGCAAAGGAGGTGATGTGGACAGAAAAGGCCTCATACTCTTTAGGACTACCCCACTACCACACACGTGTCCAAATCAAGAGTAAGAAACAGTGAGCTGGTTCCTGCGTCTCTGCACTTCCCCTGATTGCAGTGGTCCTGGCTCCCTCACAAAACCAGATAAAAGCAGCAAGAAAGCTGTCTGGGACCCCACTTTTCTGGCAGTAGAGGCACAGCCAGTCACCAAAACGACTGCTGAATTTCATATTTATTTCCAGCCACTGGAGATTTCCCGAGGTTAGATGCTGGTTAATCCAGCCGCTCGGCAGCCATTCAGCACCTGCCCCACAAAGTTCAAAAGACAGCTTAAAAAAAAAAAAAAAAAAAAAAAGCAACTTGTACCAAAGCAACACTGCAAATTATGCTTCCAACACAATTTCCCATGTTTCTCTTTTTTTCTCCTTCTGGCACATCACCACCCACATGAAAGCCAAAAAGAGAACGTAGTACCTGGTTACAGAAGGGTAGCCCATCACAGTAGCAATTCAAAAGTTTATTCCATAATCCAGTATTTTTTTTAATCTAGAAGTCTCATTATAGCTTGATTGACATCTACCCATCCCAAAAGCCCACCATCCACTACAGCAGCAACTTCATCAAGTGCATGGAGAAGAACTTTGCTGTTGCATGTCTGTGGTGCATTAGCTGGAGTTATTACATCCAGCTGCACAGCATAAAGCTACAGGAAACAATTTCATCAGGGTCCTATTAGGCTTAGACAGGTTGGTCTTTTTACATGCAAGAGTACAGCAGGGAATAGCTATGAGCAATAATTTGAATGCATTGCTAAAACCATTATCTGAAGTACGGATTCGTATTTGCAGGCACAGGCTTCCACCCGTCTCACAGCAGCCCACGCCAGCAGTTTGGTGTCTGGGAGTTAAAGTGTGGTGGTACTGGTAGCAATGCTCCTCCAGGTTCCTCCAGGAGCTTTAGGAACCATGGGGACCCGAGGGTCATTCCCACTAGCTCACTACTTTCTGAGTAATCCCTGGAAGCTGCCACTAGGCAGGACTCAAAGAGCTGCCACAGAAGGACTCAAAGAGGTAACACCTTCTGCTGGAAAATCAGCCTGGCTCTGCTTGGTGCTCTGCAATTTGCCTCCTGCGTAACTGCTGGCCCACCCTGACCCAGCCAGGAAACTTAAAGGCCGCCGCACAAGATCCTTATTATGCTGATTTAGGGTAACCCTGTATGGAATATGGCGCAAGTCTAATGATCCAACCACAAGAGATTTTGATTTTTTAAAAGGATAATTCAGTGTTCAGCTAAACAGAAAGCCCTGTGTCATAATAAAGCTGTCATGATGTTCTGGAAATACAGTCTCACTGGAAGAACACATTGTAATTTTATATCCAGCTATTTAAGAAGATGAGGCCAAGCCCTGAGTGACAGACACTTTGATGAAACAACACATGAATTAAACATAATTATACTAGAAAAACATTAAAACAGAGCTAATCATCGAGGCCCCCGTGTTGTACTGCGAGCTGTGACATTTGCATTGGCACAGGGCATTCCCATCCAGAGAGCTCCAAAGCCTCCATAAATATCAGTAATTAAATAGTCTGCCGCGCAGCCCGAGGGAGGCAAGTTTTGCTGCTCCCAGTTTTGCAGAAAGCGAAGTCGTCGTCCCACCACGACCCGCGGGAGCCGTGGCTGCCTGCGCGGCCCCACGCGCTCCCTCCTGCCTGCGCGGGCAGGGGGCTTCTCCACCTCCTCTTTGCTCTTTGGAATGGCCATCATGCCCTTCGCTTTATTAGGCTTTTCCCACTGGTAAAGATGCTGCCCGCTCCATCTAGATTCCTCCCAAAATTCAGACCTAGGATCTGCAGTCACGGTCTCACTAGGGAAGACTTGATGTATTTCCCCTCATAAAATTCAGATGTAATTTTACACGGGCCTGCCTGCTATAAACCTGTCTCCATATGCAACGTTCTCCCTATCCATATTTAATCTAGAAAAGAGAATATAACCGGGTTCAGGAAACATGCTTTTTTCTAGGTTTCCATGCAAGCTGGATCTCAAACCCCTCCTTTATGTCAACAGCAGACAACTGTTTCATAGACTTCATCTAGCAGGGTTGGTAACTAACCTAAAAATGGCAGATGGAAGCATTAAATATTTATTGGACTAGAGTGCATTGATTTCGGAAATTAACACTTTGCAAATTACTTCTGTGTAAACAGTAATTAAACAGTCAGGCACAGTCCAGTCCAGGTTCTGAGTAAGCTGCAACTCTTTTTGTAAAACATATGTATACATAAAAAATACGAAAGCACGATGAAGTAACACTTCTCTACTGATTTCCATCTGCACACACCAAATTGCTCTGTGATCATGAATTAAAACTAATTAAAACTTTGGAATGGTTTTCCACAGAAAGTTGGAACGGTGGGAGCCCTTGTTGCAGGCATTCAGGCATCATGCCAGTTAAGCTTGCAGGGAGCCGGACTAGATGATACATTGCTTTAAAATACCAAGGACTCCATGACCTCTTGTTCCTAGTGCTACTAACACTGGGATTGAACTGGTGCTAACAGTGGGACTGAACTGGTAATAGGGGAAAACCATGAGAAAAGTGCAACTTATACAGCCAGGTCCCTTGCAGGCTCCACATGAGTTCCAAAGTGCAATTGTAAATAGCATAAAGCTGCTATTTGCTTTTGAGGTCCCCCATTCAATTGGGAATAGACTTGCTCAAGAGAGATTGCAATTTTATTCACTTAAGCAGAATATTAATCTCCCACTTGTGCTATTGCACTAGCAGCAATGAGACTCATGCAGTCTTTTCTTGAATAGACCCTTTTTAAAAGAAAATATATTTTAACTCTGCTTTGAAAGTAGCTTCCTTTTCCAAAACTACAGGTCTTCATTTCAAACACTGTCCAATATCCTTTCCATAACTCTTTTCCCATTCACTGTACCTACACATGGTCAGGATCTCATGAAGGTAAGCATTCATTAAGACAATAGCTGAAGCCTCATTAAAGTTAATGGTTGATTGTATATTAGGGAATTGGAAGCTTTGGGTACCATTGTGCAACCTCCCCTTCTTCAGCACAGACTGCTACACACTATATTTTGTTACCGTAGCTGGATTTTTTCCACGCTCTGAGTACATCACTGCTTTTTTACTTTCTCCCTTCCCCCAAAACATATGTACTTAAAAACCCACCAGAAACGAACAAACCCACCTACACGGGGGCCGTGAGTGTGTAAATCGGACTCTGAGCTCTTCTCGTGGCTGTTGGTGACAAAAGGGCAGAGGCTCCCTACCGACTGCGCTCAGGAACAAGCAGCTTATTCTCATTTTACCGGCAATGCTGGGCTTCGCTGCGGTGGTCAGGGGCCGTGGAGGGAAGCGATGCTGACCCCGCCACGCAGCCCATCCCCAGGTACCACCCACCTGCAGCAGCCCGCAGGAGGGGGAAACGCGGAGCTGGCTCTGCACCAGCACCAGCACCCGCACCAGCACCAGCACCCGCAGTGCGAACCCCGACCGAGGCACTGGGCAAAGCAGAAATTGGGGGGCTCCTCTGGCTTAGCCCAGCCGGGGAAGGACAGGGTGCTGCCGAGAGCATAGGAGAGGGGTCTAAGGTGCAGGGGGGTGCTGATGCTCCGCACAGACGTACTTAGGGGCTCGGATAGGATGCGGATGTGCTGGCAGGGCTCCGCTCGTTTTATTGCGTGCACACGCACACAAGCTTCTGTTTGCTTTCTCCCTTTCTCTCCCATTGCAAGGTGCAGATTGGTTTCACGTCCCCGGGAGCGCCTAGGAGCTTGTGAGCGAGTTTGCAGAAGAAGATGAAGAGAACAAGGCTGCCAGGGGACTTTAATGAGAGCTACTTCTATTCTCATGGTGCAGTTAAGAGTCACATAATGAAACAGAGGCTGGTTTGTTTGTTTTTTAATGAGCTCTATTTATATTTGACTTTAACTATCCTCATTCATTTTCTCTGAATCAAACCTCTACTGCTGAAATCTTGTGCATCAGAGTTAATAAAGGGCAGCTATAACCTAATTTACTGCATAGTTCCAAACACAAATGTACTCGCAGGAGGGACTGATAGTTTACAGCAGCAACGTTTAAAGTGGAAGAATTGACAGCAAAATTGAACATAACTTCTCAGCCGCCTCGCAGAAAGCTGAAATAATCCCACAGAGTTGTCTGGAGGCATTTTTCTTCCATGCTGTTGTAACACTGAGAGGCTAAGGCGGCTGTAAAAGTGAGTTTTATGGTTCGCAAACTGGAAGCTGGTGAAAAGCAGGTGCCTTATCCGACAGATTTCGTCTAGCTGTTAGGGACGCCTGAGTTTCAAGACGTCAGAGAGAGAGGAAAACCAGCAGAACTGCATGTGAACTAACCCAAGGAATGCAAGATCCTCAAGCTTTTTACCTTCAATAATGCAGAAAAAAACCCCACCAAAATAAATCAAAGGGATTTGTGGCTCACTCCCTATGTAAAGGATTAAAACAAAAATCAGCAGTACCATTCCCTTGACTTCTTCCCCTCCTGAAAATAGAGAAGCCACTATTTACAACATAGCTAGAAATCTGAAATGGAGGTTTTCTCCTTGGAGGAAGAAATTTTGCCCCTATCTCCATATTTAAGCTTTTAAACACACACAGCCTCATTCTAGAGGAGCAGCTGTGTAATTAAGCCAATTTTGGGATGAACAGTGTGATTTGAGAGCCAAATACTATCTTAATTATATACATTAATATTCTGCTAAGAAGATGCTTAAAAAAAAAAAGATAATTCATGTTATTGCACAAGGAAGGTCACTAAAAATATAAAAATAACAGAGAGGGGTGCCAGTCCGAGACATGGCAGATGACTACGGGCATGAAAGCGGCTCCCAGCTGCAGAGGAAGCGCCCAGGGACCGATAGATAACAACCGCATCCGAGCAAGAAGAGAGTGGCCAAAAGTCATCTGCTGTCGGAGGTGATACCGAATGAGGGACTTCTGTGTCAAAGGGAGAGCCGCCCCGCGGCTGCCCCAGCTGCTTGGGAAGGATTTTTGGCTGTAATGTCTTCTATTTTTCTATGAAGAAATGCAAAAAGGAGCGTATTCACAGACAGAGGCAGCAAAGGGAGAACCGGAAGTCCGGCTGGGGCGGCGGGGGCAGGGGGGGGAGCAGTTAGAGAGAGGAGTTTCGTTCGCTGGATCGGGCACTGGGATGGCCTCCTGGTATGGGGAGACACTTCAGTCCCCATCTACAGACCGCCCCGATCGCCGGGAGGCGGGCGAGGGGCACGTCTGGCCCTGGGTGGCTGGCGGGGGGAGCCTGGCTGGCAGACACCCCTGGGTCAGGAGATGGGGAGCGACGTCTGTCACTGCCCCGGGCGGGACGGAGCATCCCTCCTCAGAGCCACGGAGCCATCCCACGCTGCTCTCCCGCCTCTAACGGAGGCTGCTTTGCCGCATCAACTGATTGAGAGGAAATAAGGGATTTCCGTGTGGGTTAGGAAGCTACGGTGGGCTGTGAAACGCCTGGTTCCTGCTACGGACAACACAAAATAACACAAGGGCTCAGAAAAGCCCGAGCTGCCTTGCTTGTGTTGAAAGACTGATTTAAAGGGAGTTTGCAATTGCACAACAGCAAGAGCCCTCTGGTCTCAGGTGTGCGAGGTGAGGGTGGGGGATTTCTGGCTCACAGCCTCACCGTGGGGCCCTGCGCTCCCGTTAGCCCCGAGAAGCCAGGCTGGCTCCATGTGTGCACGGGAGATCTCCAAGGAAAACCCAGGTGCTGCAGGAAGCAGGGTTGGGAATACAAAAGCATTGCTCTTCTTGCTGCATGAGCAATGAACCGGCATTGTGCAGAGGTGCTGGTCAGGATGAATCTGTGGTGCAAGTGCAGAAATGGCTGAGCTGGCTCAGGTCAAGGCTGCAGCATGGCTGCATCGACCACCCCAGGGAGTGGGCAGGGCCAATGTACCCCCCTGAGATCCCCACAGGTGAAAAAAGGACCACATAAATTCGGATGAGCTGGCATGGTCCTACCGGTCATGGAAACAGTCTCAGGGTGAACTCCACCCTGGGCTGTGACAAGAAAGTCTGCTAACATTACATATGACATGATTTGCATTTTATGGTGTTTGTGGGAACAAAATGCCAGCCAGCTCTTCAGCCAGACCGAGTCAAAATCAGGTCTAAATCATCCCGGATGGTTTCACGTTTGGTTTTGCAAAGTTAGAGCTCAGTGAAGAGCCACAGAGACGTGGGTTAAGCAATGATGTGGAGAGGTGGCACCAGGGCGTTCCCTGGGACTTGAGGGTTTCCGACATGTGCACCAGGAGTGTCCATACACATGGCCACAGCACCACCTGCTCCCAGACAAGAGTCACAAGTCCTTCATCACAAGACTGTGATCTAGGTCTCAATTCTTGCCCCCCATACATTTTCACTTGGAGACCCCAAAGAAACCTCACTTACCCCTCCTGCCCTTTGATTTTCCGTAGAAAGCATGAGCTTCACTACATCTCTCTGCAGCAGAAACATGCCAGGAATATCAGGGAGAAAGATTATTTTCTTATCCCAAGCTGCTTTAAAAAATGATACCTACAAATGTTTAAGAACTCCGTATCTAAATGACATGCAGCAGAAACACGGTGACATGGCTGTCCTGGAGGGAAACGCTCTATTCTACATACAGCAGAGGAAAGGGCAGGTTGAGGGCTGAGCACCCATTTAGCAGAGTCATTTGTCCGTATTCTCAAGGGATGGGATGGAGGCAATTCAGTAAGGGGACCCCAGAATTTCCATTTTAATGTCTAAAAAGTTTAGGAAACACTTCTGCCACCCAGCTCAGGAGAGCTTCACCTGCATGCTTTCCACACTACAGGGGCAGAGTGGAGTTTCAGGCTGTCCCTCTGGCAGCCTGTCCTGCACAAGGCTAACAGCCCCAGTGCCTTCCCCCGGGCAGGGGAGATGTAAGGGCACCCATCTCACAAACAAACGTTGGATTGTTACTCATCTTAACTATGCAGAGGGCCAAGGTCTCATTAATTAGCACTGACATTTACAATGGAGGCCACGAGATATGAGCGATATGAAGATGGATGAATTCCAAGAAGATCTGGGAGCAGTAAAGGGCTGTGGGGGATGGTTGTTTCCTTGTTGTTTTGGTTTTTTTTTTAATTCTAAGTTCTCCTTGTGAAGAAAGACTTTGAATTTGAATTCCCTTCAGCATTAGAATAGGAGAAATTGCAGTCAGTCTTTTGCTGTGTATCTAACTTGCAAGGTGCTGCAGACTGCTGAAATAAAAAAGGGACCCTTGGACTGGCCAATCTGCAGTCATTGGCCTTGTGTGTGGACCTGAAGGTCACAGATCAGGAGGTGTTTGGCTGCAAGGGTCTGGCTTAGCTTTCGTTCTGAGGATTTCAAAAAAAAAAAAAAAAAAAAGG
>VXBL01004262.1:409132-423311 GCA_013400195.1 Aramus guarauna | reverse complement strand
AAAAAAAAAAAAAAGCAAAAGTCCACCAATTGTCTGCCTCTACTGAGGCAGGGTCAAGCTCGTGATAAAATAAGACCATCTGCTCTTTCAGACTTTGATCCCAAATCAGAATAAACCTATTTTGATGCTCTTATAGACTTGGCTCCTTCTGCTTTCATGTGCTCCAGTTGACATTATCAGGCATTCAGATTCCTTGGATGAGATCCTCAGGCATTGATCAGTGGGATTAAAATAAAGATCAGTTGAAGACAAAAGCATTGCTGGTTCTTTTGTATGCGTTCTCATTTTTGAGCCATATTCCTTTTATACCTTGCAACTTTTCTCTGTAACAGAGAAATATATAAAATTGAGGGGGGGTAAAACAAGAGCTAGGATTCTCATGTAATCCCTTCAGTCCAGCAGCTGAGGCTTTAGGGGAAAAAAAAAAAAAATCCGTTATCATGACTTTTCTCTATATGACAATTCCAACAGCAGAAACAACTGCACTAAGTAACCCCATTTCTCACCTTCATCCCTGCTGCGTTGCTGATCTCTAGGAAAGGGTCTTCAGAATTCAACAGAGAAACCCAGACCTGGGTCTGGAGAGGTAATCCACTGGCAGCGATACTGGGGCAGGGGAAGCTCAGCAGAAGGGCAGCAGGTCCTGTACTGGATCCCAGCCCAGGAGCAGATCCTTCACCACCACCTCAAGCTCCACATCCTCTCCAGGGTGAAGGCAGCAGGGTCACACTCATGCTGACCTCTGGGCTCTCCTTCCTTTTTGCTTTCCCAACCCGTAGATTTAAAACTCACCGAGACATGAGTGTGCCATTGGCATAGAGAGCAGAAGCGTTAACATCTGCAATCTGCAGCCCCTGGAGAGGAGGGAGGACACTTAGTGTATGTCTCTGACAAGTGCCATCAGTGGGCAAGGACAACACCCTCTCTTTATTTAAAACCTTAATTAAACCAAGTCAGAAAACCCCATCGCTATGGTGCGGTTTTCCAAAGCACAATATATAAAACGTTAACAAGCGCTACGATCCTCCAAACAGCTTTCCTCTCTCCTTTTGCCATCCTGCTAATCGTGATGTCTGGGGCTATAAAAAGGCACAGCACAAGAGCATGTCTCTCATTCTGATCTGCTTCCGTGTTTATAACCATCGCTTATCTAATGACACTTAGGAAGTGTTACCAAGGAGACTATTTGCATCCTGCACGATGTTGCTAAAGCAACACTGCTAAATTAGATGCAGCGCTCTTAGCCCTCACCTACTGTATTTGCGTTGCTATTAAAATGAAATAGTCATAGGCTTAAACTGTATTTGGGTCATTCGCTCATCCAAACACCTGAAAATAGTCCAACGGCAGCAGCAATGGAGTTCCCCTTTAAATCTAGCACGTCTAGGTCTCCATCTCCTCCACGTATTTCTAGCTTGCCTTTCAATGTGACCTGCAGACAAAGCAAGCCATCTTTTCTTTCATACTATAACTTTCCTCCACAGGACTTGTTTTCCCTGTATGTTTGGCTTTTATTTGAATGCTTCAGGATATTTTAACTGTCATAAACAATTACAGCATCTTAGTATTTGGTGGAGCACGGCAGAAGGCAATTTGTAAGTAGCATCAATTTTTGAGGCACAAGATGGCTCAGAGGCACTGGAAATGCGACAACTTGCCTGAAGTTTATGGGTCAGCTGTTCATCCTCACCCTGGGTTTTGGTTCAGCTGTAAGGAGTCACCATTCAAGGGCTTCAAGATGGCCCACGGAAAGACTAAAAGGCTAAATAATGACTAACGGGGTAAAATACTCATTAAGGAGGTGATAATAAAATCAAAAGAATTTAAAACTATTAAGAACTATAAACAAGCTATAAACAAAAACAAAGGCCAGGGGCTATTTTGGGTGAAGTTACAGAATAAAGTAAACAAAGAAGCCCAAAAGGCTACTGGTAGGAGGGAGAGTGAGCAAAAGGAGCCAAGAGGTGCCTTTACAATGGTTTCCAAGGCAAGTAACAGCTTCTCTAGAGTTTGGGCATCTGTCAATATGCTAAAAAACATACTTAAAATTAAAATAACCCCCCGATGTTAATGTAGAAATATAGACAACTGTCAGGAACTTTACAGCAAATATTACAATTGCATAACAATATATTATATGCAGTTGTATACATACAATAAATATAATTTAATTGCATTCTTCATGGTATCAGGGAATGTCACAAGCCAAGACGCTGGGCTCTCTGAACTAAACTCAAGCATTCCGGTGCAAATCTAGAGCAATGTATTATCCCCACAGCTTTCTGTTCTGACGGTCTCAGCTGTACACTTTGGACAACCACACATAATAATAAAATACCATCCTACCAATACCTAGCTGGAACTCTCCATCACTATTTCATATGTTTACTCCAAAAATAACTCTTGCTTTTAACACTTTTAAATTTAACAGATAAACTCAGGCAAGGACATAAATACTTGGCATCTGTCACTGAACTCAATCAGAGCCAAAGCACCCTGTTCCAGCTCTGCTCCAGTGCTTAATATGGTTTGGGTGCCTCTTATTAATAATTCCTTGCTTTAGCCCAGGAGCGCTACTAAAAAGCACACCTGGGAGCATTTTACTATATATAAATCCTCTGTTCCAACAGCAAATTTGATCTGCCTGCAGAATCTAATCATGAGAAGGCTACGCTGCTTCCTGCTGAATAGGCTACAGCAGGAGAAAGCCCATGTCCAGAAAGCATTGCACCTGCTAGTGCTTGGAAGTGCTTATTCCTGGGAATTTAAGCTAAAATACCAGAATATGGGCTGGTAAAGAATTTTCTAGTAGTATTGGGCCCCAGTTCAGCCAGGCTGTGTCAGGGATGTCCTTTGGCTCTTCTGCTTTTAACAATATTTAAGGCTGCTTTTCAGATGGCTGCAAGAGAGAGAAGTGCCCAGCTGAGACAGTGGTAGCTGGACACCATCACCTCCTCTCAGCAGGATGCTGCTCATGCTTTGCCGAACACGGAGGGGCTGACATGGGTAGATGGAGGTGAACGCCTGCTCAGCTATGCTGATGGACTGGGAATACAAGGGAAAGCGCTCAAGTCCCAGTATTTCCCTAGGAGGCAAAACTGGATCCCACACCTGGATCACATGAACTCTATGGGAATTGATGGATGTGAGACTACTGCGTTCAACAGATGAACTGAGTCTTCCTCCTGCTGAATCGTTGTGAAAAATATAAATAAATCATTTTACCTCCCTAGACATCAGCCTATTTTAGGACAAGGGGATGTGTCAGATTCTCTTTCCTGCCTCCTCGCAACAACTGGCTGTTGAATGAGGCTCAATTTCTCATGTTTTTGTCATTGTTTTAGCTCCTCCACGAGAAGGCGTGATAGAGGCACACAAGAAGATTTCTGTAGCTGGCCATGGCTGGAGAGATATGCGTGCCCACCACCACCACACTCTGCTGAGCTGCCTGGACATGTGCCCACATGATGCCAGTGGAGACCCTCCTCCACGCCTGGGGAAGCCACCCCACAGTGGGCAAGCAGTGCTGGGGTTTGAATGAATACTCAAAGTCTTCCTAACTCCTCCTATACAGAAAAAAGAGGATGGCTCAAGTCTCATGGGGTTTCAGATCTACAACAGCTGTACTCCCTCATGCCTCCTCCCATGGCCTCTGCAAGAAGACTTCATGAGGGTGCAGAAAGCAATCTGCAGTCCTCTATGGGGAAAGGGTTATTCATGTCCACGCACAAAGGCTGCAGAAGGTTGTTTTTAGCTGCTCTTGCTCAAGGGGAGCTTTCCCAGCCCTCCTTGTTGACTTCAGGTGCCCTGTGTGAAATGGGCTGGGGAGGGCTCCAGGGAAGGGCCAGAAATGAGGATTTGCATCACCGGCAAGGCAGGAGGAGAGGAGGTATCGTCCTCGCCATCAGCCAACTCCTTCTTCTCCCATGGGAAATAAGATCAAAATGAAAAAGAGGTTTACTCTGTGCTAGCTATGCCTCTGTGAAATTTCATAGGAACTTTCTGTTGGTTTTGGATCAGATCCTAGACCCGTGAGGACAGAGCCCATACTGCATGATGTGTCTGGGTTATTCATTAGCAAAAGCGTTCCCTCTGCAATCAAGCCTGTAGAGCACCTTATTAAAACATGCCCCGCTCTGTATCTGACCCAATGAAGTTGGCATCAAGAAGTTCTCACCACACCCTGAGAAATGCCGCTGGACTGCGAATTATCATTACTTCCCTCATTTCAGTTCCTACATGGCCTTATCTAAACCATGTCATAAATCTTCTGGCTTTTATCTGAACTCTCCTTCTCCTAGTGACATTCTGTACTTCTGAATAATGTTGTCTCCTTATGAATTACAAGGGGCAGAGCAATAATGCTCCAGCAGAAGCAAGGGAAGCAGTGGGAAAATAGCTAAAAGCTACGCTGAACTGTTTTCCTACTTGTAATCTGCTGTCATATTCCGAGTTGGAAGATTAGATAACAAGACTATTTATAGCGGCATTTCTGGGTGTGTATCACTAAACCTTTATTGTAAGACCACGGCAAGTATGAAATTTTAATTTTGCCTGCCACTTCCTTGTCACAGCTTCATTTGCAGCAAAGCATTTTTTCTTTTGCAGTGGGGCTATTAATAATGGATGTAGCATTAACACTTCCAAATTGGGAGTTTACCCTCAGTCTCTAGTCCCACCCATTGCTCCATAATTTTTCCTCCTGGGCTTTGTGTTTGACTGACAACCGGAGACTGACGATATCTGCTCAGCCACCAAACACACAGAGCATGGGCAAGAGCAACCAGAGCTCGCTCCGTTCACTGCTGCAGGTCCCACCTGCAGGACTGAAACCTGCTTGAAACCTCAAGCTGCTTTTTAGTCTCTCCGCTAACTCCTCCGGTGCATGCCAAGAGGCTCTGAGAGCAACTGTCCAAAGGAAATGCACTGAACACCAGATAATCTCCGCAGGCCGTCAGGCATCCAGCAGATTGTGAGAACTTTCTGCCACAGCTAATGCAGGGCAGATTTCAAGCGGAGGAGCAAAGCTCCCGGCTGTCAGTACTTATCGCTTGGCATCTCAACTCTAAACCTTTCGAAACAAAAGGTATTCATGGATTTAAGTAGGGAGAACTTTTTGCACCTTTATTTTATTTTATTTGATGCCTGTTAAGGGATATAACTATCGAAGGGCTGTATTGTTAGAACAGGTGTACTAAATGATATAGAGATGGGAATGGGAATGTAGAAATCCAGTACTAACATCGGAGGTTACCCAGGTCCCTTATAATGTGTTCACTGTGTTTTTTAATAAAAAAGTAAATTATTTTAGCTACTTGTCCTTTTTCTGTATTTGCTGAAATGCTGCAGCACAATCAAGTAATGAGGCACATTTTCTATCACATCTATTCAAGTGACTCACTCACGTAATACACAGATTCTGTTTGCAACATTTACAGTTATTTGTATCCTGTCTTCTACAGTCACTCAGTATTTCTATGGGAAACCATCTCTTCCCTTCCTACCTAGTAAATACTTTTAAGTACAAAAAACTGGTATTCATCATGGACAAAAATGATCCTACAAGATAGATGGATGGATGGATGGATAGATAGATAGATAGATAGATAGATAGATAGATATTTAAAAGCACAATGGCACCAATGGCACAATGGCACTCAAATCAAAGAAATCCTGAGTAACACCAATAGAATTAAATGCTATATCAAACAGATATCACTTAAGGAGGAGAACTGAACAGATAGTCTGATGGACAGGTGGAATCTGGATGGTAGGTAAGGTCTGGATCCACAGCTGCTTTGGCTTACCTGGCAAAAGCCTGTGCAGAAGCAAGTTAAGACTCTAACACTAATCTTTACATTAGATGGTGTTGATGAGCAGCAGAGCACAAAACACAGTCACATCTCCATCCAAGTAGCAGTTAAAGGGAAATCAAGCAGAGCTTATGCCTAACAGAGGATAAAAGATAAATGGGGTTTTTAAATCATATGTTGACATATGGGAAGTCAATGTAAATTAGAATGAATCAAGCATAACATGATTACGTTTCTTCTGACTGAGTCAGGGTTAGAGCTACAGCTTTCAAGTAGGGTGAAGCCAGAAGGATGTCCTGACAGGAGCAGCTCACAAAGACTTTCATGCTCCCTTTCAGCTCCCCAAATAAGAAACCAATACCCCAAAAGTGCCCCTCACTGATTCCACTGGTAGAAAGAATTTCCAGCTTTGCTCAACATCCCATGGTCCCTTGTCTCTGCAGAAGCCGCTTTGCTACCCCACTGGCTTGTTACCGACACTGGCACTGGCTAGTTACAGAGCTCCCCAGCCATTGCTTTGCTGAAAGGACTGTAATGCAATCCGAAAATAACTTGGGACCTACCGATCTTCTCAAGTCCTGATGCTAGACATAGGGTGTGTTCTGGCCATATCATAAAAGTTATGACAGCAACAGCCAATAAGGAATCCCAGCATGTGCCCCTGCACATGTGTGTAAGCCTACACATGCAGGAACCTCTGGAAGTGTCAGTGTTACCAGCATGAAACCCAAATACTGAAT
Organism: Aramus guarauna; assembly: GCA_013400195.1. NCBI lineage: Eukaryota > Metazoa > Chordata > Aves > Gruiformes > Aramidae > Aramus > Aramus guarauna. The sequence goes on along the minus strand of VXBL01004262.1, from coordinate 416,758 downwards.
ACAAAAGAACATAGAGAGGAGGGAGACTCTGCAAGCAATGCCAGTACTTTAGAATTTATTTTGTCTAAAATCTTATTACTGGATTTCAAAAAAATGTTTACATTGACTGCATTAAGTGGGTTTTTTAAAATACCTGCATGGTATTTTATCTCTGAGGCTGACTGAGAACTATTAACATTTACTTTTCAGAGTTTTGCATAAAATAGCCCTGAGGCTTAACCTGACAGTTTTCTGAGAGCTAAGAATCCTTCCCCATGCTTCAGCAAAGAGTTGAACCAAGGTGGACTGATGGAGAATTGTATAAACATAACACGACCATGGCATCCTCTGGCCTATAATTTTAAAACACAATCCTATTTTAATCCTGTAACTGGAAGGCCAAATAACCAGTAGGATAAACATGAACTGGATTCTTCCATATAACATGCTTTTATCAGCTAGAGATCCCCAAAAATGAATAAAGATGAAAATCCACCCCACCTCAATTTTAACCACATAGTTGCATCAACCCAGACTTTAAGACGGGTAAGTATCCAAGTTCCTACCCCCTCCCCAGCGACACAGGTAGCAATACCCCAGATAGCTAGGTTAAAAGGTAGCTCAGGCTCATGTATACGTGTCGCAGTCACAGCAGAAACTTTAACCGTTGCCAGACCCTAAGCTTCAGTTAAAATCCAGCTCTTGTCCCCAATACTTTGGGATTTGTCAATTTGTGGCACAGATCTGAGCACCTGCACAGTGCTGTGATTACAGTAAGAAACTGCTTTGGGATTTGGCAGTTCGCAGCGCTGAGCACCTGCACAGTGCTGTGATTAAGGTTAATCTTAGATCAACCATTTCTGGGTAGAGACAACAGGGAAACACAGGCGTTGCAGACCCCACTCCTCGGAACAGTTTAGAACTGGATTGCTCAGAAGTTCTAAAATTTCAAGGCAGACCAAGTCAGAGCACATGTGGATCCCCAGTTTGAAATAAGTAGCCATCATGAAGGCATGCACCCTAACTAAAACAACATGTACTTATGTACTTGCCACGGGCAACAATCTCAGCGATGCAGAAGTAGCTGATTCCTGCAATTATCCTAGCAGCAGTAGGTAAGAACAGCTGCCAAATCGGAAATCTTCCAAGCCTCTGTATTAGGAACCTTCCCAGATACAGGGATATCCACAAAAGTTGCTACTTCAATAGTCTAAGAAGCAAAATTAAGTGGGTGTTACTGAGGCCCCCATCACTCAGGAGGTCAATGTAAGCAAAGAGAACCTGCTTTCTCTTACTCCAGAAGAGCCCACAAATGCAAAAACACCTTTATTTATCAAAGGTGCAGCAGAGACAGCCTCATCCAAGACAGATGTGATGGGAGTTCGCACAGGGACCTCATCACAATCCCTGCTGTCTCCCAAATAAAGCCTAGATGTTCTGTGTGTGACTTCGATGCTGTCATGGCAGTGAACCACTCTGTAAACACCCAGGCAGGGACACGCATGAAGAAGAGGATGGATCCAGCTAGAGTCCAGCCAACATCAGAGCAGGCTCTGTCCTTCCATCCATCACTGCAATGTCTGAACAACCCAGCTCCATCTGTCACTGGTGTGGAGAAGTTTTAAGTCCTCATTTCAGCGTTATCCACTGAACATGTGTGTAGCCTTAGGAAGACACCCTTGGGAAGTCCACATAAGCAGAGTGAGTGTGTGGTCATACAAAGTACGTAACTTCAAAGGATTCCTCTTTCATGACCTCCCCCAATCTCCCATAAAACTGCACCCATTTTAGCATCCATAACATCCACTATTAATGAGCTTTACAGAACTACTAGCCACTGCAGATGGCTACAACCTCCTTTTGTTCAAAAGGAGCTGGAATCTATCAACTTCATTTGATGTCCTCCTAATTCTTCTACAGGAAGATACAGTGAAGAGTGGAGCTGTGCTCCTTCTCTACATGCCAGTCATTTCCCACCCCGGTTTTCCTTTTTTCTGGAGGTAGGAGTCCTAGCTTATTCAATCATTCCTTATGTGAAATTAATCCAGACTTTCCACTGTCCCTGTTGCTCTCCTCTGAACCTTTTCCAGTTCTCCTGTATCTTTTTTAAGATGATAGAAGGGGAAGAACCAGAACTACACACAATATTCAGATATATACGACAATCTAATCATGGCCTCTATTATCTTCTGTTTGGCTTCCCTTATAATTTCTAGTATTTCATTTGCCTTTTTTTTTTTTTTTCCCACTGCTGCTGAGCCCTAGACTAACCTTTTCAGCTCAATCACCCCATTGATGTTTTGATTCCTACTGGTTTTCAAAAGTAGCCTTTCTTGTCCTTGAGAAATACAGAGCATCACCTGTTGGCAAAGCACCACACGATTTCCTGGGAAATTTCTGACAAGCCGCAGCATGACCTGCTTCACCAAGAGGCTTCAGTACCTTATCAAAAGGATGATGGGAAAGGAAAAGTAAGATCAATAAATTGCTGTGTTTGGAGCACTGGGCAATTTTAGTCAGTTTAAATGCAATAAATCAAAGTTCAGTAGCTTGGGAAAAAATCTAGCGCTGTGGAGAAGGTCATATAAACCTGAGAACCTCAGGCAAGAAAAACTTTGTATCTGCAACCCAGACACACTGAGAGGTCAGAGGGAAACAAGCACGATCCAGGACAGAATGAAAGCAGAAGGGCAGGAAGCAGGAGGCATCCTTCAAAGCCTTGAATGATGAAACTTCTGACTCTCTAAGGCTGGAAGAAAATGAAATAGTACTTCAAAGAAGAACCAATTATGACAGCAATGGGAGCTGAGGTTATCTCACAGCATCACTACTGGAATCCTCCCCGGTGCCCTGCTTGCACCCCAACTTCTAATCCCCCATGATCATCAGCTGCTGACATCCTTTTGCCCCCCACTTAGTTTTATCTAGTGAGCGCACAAAATGGAGCTGGCAGCAGGACACTCTTTCCTATCAACAACGTACAATTATTGAAATGCCTACACCAGCCAGATTACTATCTTCTGCATGTATTTCAGAAGCTCATAAAGTATTGGTGAAAGAAGAAAAAAAAGTCCAATGTATTTATGGGTCAGTGGGATATAAAGTTTGGAACAGTAACTGAAAAAATGCAAGCAAAGACTGTATAATTATGACTGGTATCCCCCGTGCACCAGGAAAAGCAGCAAATCCTCTGCCTCCTTGGTAAAGTGCGGCACAACAGGCTGTGTTTCTGGGGGGCTTGCAGCCAGAAAGGCAGAGTCACACCCTCCAGCAAACCACTCCTGACTCTGACTTCAGGTTTCCTAGCAAAAGAAAGGACTAAGAACTGTCTTGCAAAGGCACCAGCCTGCTTCGTGTGATACTCTGGAAATACAAACCCCAAATCATCCCACAGAGATCACCCAGACACGTGAGCAAGAGCTATCTGTATGAATGAGCAGTAAGTACAGGGGACTATGGAAGCACCCAGCGCAACATGACTCAGATCTTGACGGGAGCCTCCAGATGCCACTGTAAAACAAATAATAAAGAATAACCCATGAGTAATCAGCCACTGCTGAAAAGAGGATCTCTGACTAGTTCAGGCTGTCTCTGTAATATAGCGCATGCATTCTTTTGCATAAATATCATAGGTGCATTAACCCGTGAGAAAACCGAGAGGCAGAAATCCTGCTCGCTGTCACTCACTGTGGAAATCTACCTTCCAAGGTAAGATGGGGCTCAGGAAAGAGCAGCAAACCTGAGTAGGAGGCTGGAGGAAAGGATTAAAGAGAGGAGACAGTAATACTTCTTAGCTTTTACAATGTAATATTGATCTGCTATACACAGAAATAGCTAAGCCCTCTTGAAGCTGAGAACACAGAGACAAGTGAGGATAAAGAGCCACTTGCCCATGGAGCACAGGAGATGGCATTCAGGTCCTGTGCCTCACCTTTGGCCCAAGGGCTAGCAAAAACTGCATTTCTAGCATTCTGGACCAGCAAATCTGGGAATTACACAACTCCCCTAACAGGGTACACAGCCCACACAGCACGGTAGGAAGAGTTAAACGCATCCAGCAAGGCTGAGCAGTAGCTAAGGAAGGAATGCATCAGCCACGGAGGTATGGAAGATGTAACACTAGGCAAGGAGGGTAACTTAGAGAGGAGATTGAATAGACTGTCTTGGAAGAACCCTGAGGCAGGGAGATGGGTTGAACTGGGGACGTATGTCTTGAGAAATAATAGAAGTCTTCTTGGTTGGAATAGTTCAAGCCAGACTGCCCTGGCACTAGTAAATAAACAGTACACAGAGCCACTGATGCAAAGGTTGATCTTATTCATCTCAGAATCCAGGAGATTAGATATGGCTCGAGTTTTCCCACTCGGTTCCACTCCGAACAGCCATACGCACCTTGTCTGATAGTTATTGCAAACCATTTTTCAGAGAGGGTGGACAGCAAAAATTTCCTGGAGTTTATCTGGCAGCATCGTTAAGGAGATTGTTACCAGATAATCATAATCTGTTGCTCAACATTAGGAAAGTACACAATGGATCACCTTCCGTCACCCCTGAGAAACAGCCACGTCTGGGTTATGGGAAGGGAAATACTCACAGGAATGCTGAAAATAATCTCACCTCAACCTCCCCATCATGATATCACCAAGTGACAATCTCTTTCCAACCACTGGCCATGACTTCAAGATTAACAGCCGCAACAGGACTGTGGCATCTATCAGCTGCAGTCCTGGAGGACTTCTGTTTCCACTGACTTTACCTTTCACCGTCTCCAAACCAGCCAGAGCCTGCAAGCACAACTGTGACACCAAAATCCGGATTACCAATCCAGGCATGACATACTGCTTTGGAATAACCAATTCCAAAGTGCTCGCATCTAGCAGCTTCTAGTGAACAGCAATGTGAAGTCCTTTTATAAAGGGCTGGACATGTCCGATTTTAAAGTGCTGTCCTACTTTGAAAGCAATTCTAAAATCATCAGCCTGGGGTTCCAGCCTTACTGTTGCAGGCACCTTCAGTAAAACCTGCCTATTTCAGCTACCTGGTTTTAAAACTGCAGCTGAAGTCTGAGAGTCAGGTTGGGTCCTTTCCTTCTTATGCACGACCATCAAAAGCAAAGCAAGTATTCTGCCAGCCATGCCAGTCTTCAGTGATACTTCTGTGCTATGCCTTCAATACCACCAAAAGCATCACAGAAGATTTAGTAAATTTAGTAAAATTTACTAAATTTTCAGACAATTTGCTTAACTAAAGGTGAGCATTTTTAGCAGGACTAACAGAAAGGTATAAAAATTTTCAGGGCAACAGCTCTATTATGTACAAAGGTCTTATTTCTTACATAGCAGAGATGAACTGGCAAGGTTCAGGGATTGACTTCAGAGCCCCCAGACCACCTTGGGAAATTTAATGCAATCATAGCCTCTTCTTTAGCAAGAATGAGCCTAAATCACCCCTGGCACCAGGTTAGGAAGAGATTGATGCAGAAGGGAAGTACTAGATGGTGGCCGAATTACCAAAGTTCAGTATCCCTAACACTGAGGGAAGAACAACTGGAGATCTTCAATTAAAACACACTTTACAAAATGTTAAATGGCAGATATGTAACAAAACTGTGTGACATTCATACTTTCACTGCTATGCCTCCAGACCATTTTACAGGAACCTGTCAGATGCAATCAGACTTGTTTATTCTGCATTTAAATGTAGGACCTGAGGCAGTCCGGTTTCAAAAAAAGACAGAAAAGGCACATATTGTCCCTGGCAGTTGCTTGGTTTTTACAACACAGGCAATGCCTTGTTAACTCTTTAAATCAAAATTATTTCAGTGCTCTGCTACAGTACAGTCTTGAGAACATTTCTGCTTGCTGCCTCAGCACAGGTAGAAATTTTATTAAAATGGAAATGAATGAATGAAAGAAAGAAAGAAAGAAAGAAAGAAAGAAAGAAAGAAAGAGCCATTAACACACACCGCACACACACCCCAAAATCAGGTGATTCATACAGAGCATCATCAAAATCTCACGTAAGCCACAGATAATGGATTAAGCGGCAGTGTCCCTTCTGGCTCCAGTTTATAAATTCTTATCTGCTTAAGGTTGCTCCAGAAAGATTTCCAGCTGACAGCAAGATTCTTAAGAGACAAATCCTCCCTGGCAGTTTGCAATTGCATACCAACTACTACAGCATCGCGTGTGCCTTCATGTTTCCATTGATAGAGGATGATGGTTCACCATTTAGGGTTCAGCATTCCCCTCCTTGCAAGTCTAATTTTAAGCACAGCCATTGTCTGGGCTGAGTTTCTGACTGACTTTGTCCATGACAGAGCAGTAACCATTCATAGTCTCCTTGCATGGCCATTAAAAAAGCCATGATAAAAATCACCTTCAGTTCACACTACTGTTTCAAATCACCCAAGTACAGAGGAAGGGAGGAGAGAGGTGTAACAGAAGGATAATGCAAGCATCAGAAAATCCTTCAGTATAACCACCAGTTGTCCAGCTCATCATTAACCATCTCCACTCCCCTTGATTGTGCCGAAGAAGTATCCAAAAGCTCAGTAAAAATGAGGGTGAACAGCAGCATCCCTGTTTTCTGTGCTGGTGGCTGTACATTCTGCAACACACTGGGGAAGCTGCAACAAGTTTTGATCATCTGAAATGTCTGTGGGAGCAGCACCTTCCCTCATTGCCTGCTTACAGAGAGATGTCTGACATCCTCTACCTCCATCATTCAGTGCCTCTGGCTGGGAAAATGTGCTTAGTGAAGAGGTACCCAGGTAGCATGGAACACATTCGGTGTGTACTGCTGCCCAAGGAAATCCCTTTCAAGAATGACAGGTTATTTTCTGTTACCATCCTCCCAGCTTACAGCAAAAGGGACCTAAAAAGGGCAGGGACAGAGGAGACGTTGGGCAGTCACTGCTGCTCGCCTTACAGAAGTCATCCTCATCCGATTTGCTCCCAACAGTGCCCCAGGATTTCAAAAAAGGGATTTCATCCTTACGAGGAGCAGAATAACCATGTAAGCTAGACAAGGAGCCCCAAACACCCCCTGCCCTCCTCCAAACAGGATTGACAGTCCCATGCACACAGATACATTCCTGGACCACCCAGAAAAGGCACCAAAGCAAAGCTTTCGTTCACTGAGAAACACCTGGGGACTCTTTGGGGGTCCAGCTCCTCTGACATGTTGTCCCTTGCTTTCCCGGGGTGCCACTGCCCAGAGAGACCTGTGCACCGATCATAGGGCACTGCTGGGAAAGAAGCAGAAGGGCTGGGAGTAGGGCAGGGGGACCCACACTGCTGGAGAGCAGGGGGTGCCAGGCATGGTGCCATCCCGCCCCGGGGTGCCCAGGGAGCCCAGCCTGTCCCGAGGTGCCCGGAGTGCTCAGGGAGCCCAGCCTGTCCCAAGGTGCCCGGGATGCCTGTCTGGCATGGGATGCTCAGGGTGCTATGAGTGCCTAGGGATCTCATCCCAATTTGGAGTCCCTGAGGTGCCCAGGGTTTGTGTCCTGCCGGGATGCCCATTCCACCTCGGGGTGCCCAGAGCACCCATCCCGCTCCAGGCTGCATGGGTGCTTCGGGTGCCCCGGGGTACCGCGAGTCCCCGTCCTGCCGGGGATGCCCGTCCTGCCGGGGATGCCGGCCGAGC
>VXBL01004262.1:341786-409085 GCA_013400195.1 Aramus guarauna | reverse complement strand
GGGGACGGGCGCGGTGCAGGCGGCCCGGGCCGCCGCGGGGCAGCGCGGGGATGCTGGAGAAGCGGCTCCCCATGGCGGCATCCGAGCCGGGTCGGGCCGGGCGGCACCGCGCAAGGTCTCTCCCCGGGGGCTATGGCGGTGGCGGGGGAGGGAGGGCAGCGCTCCGCCGGCGTCTCCCGCGCTCACTCCGACGCCGAAAGCNGCACAGGGACTGGGGCACCGCGGGGAGGGCGGCGGCACCGCCCCGTCCCGGCTCCCCGGGGTCCCGGCAGCAAACACGGCCGGGCTTCCCCTCAGAGCACCGTGCAGCCCGGGCTTCCCCTGAAATCACACGGACGCCCAGGACGACACACCCCGAGGGGCAGCCGCGGGGTCAGGGACATTGTTCCCCTCCCCAGCCCACGAGGAAAGCACCTGGTGGAATGGCGCACCTCCACCTCCCGGGGACGACGCGAGGCTGGGCCTCCCTCACACCTGCTGGCCCTAAACCCGCTTCCCCAGGGCCAGCCCTGCGCCCTCCCAGCAAGGAAATTTGCGGCTGACCCCAGAATCCGGTCCCCTCCAAGAAGCTGCATCATGCATGAACATCCACCCAAGCAGATGCGCTGTGCTGGGATGCAGCGGTCCTACAGCAACTAGGATTCTCATGGGTGCAAATATGTCAGAGCAGCACCCAGGGAAAGGCAAAGAGGACAGGCAAGCAGCTCCTTCTCCAGCCCTGGGGCAGGTGGACGAGAAGGCAGATAGAGGGGTCAGTAGGTCCCTTACAGATCCCCAGTCTACCCAGCAAGGTGGGTGGGTGCCTGTGCCCACCACTTTACTCGCCCCAGTGGCTCAAAGCAGTGAGGAGCTCCAGCCAAGCTCAGGGAAGTGGGGTAGGGTAGAAATGGGGTGAAGGGAAACACTTCACTGGCAGGTCCCCTACGAAAGGTCAGGAGCTCGTACTGGTGAAGCGCTAGCATGGGGCACTGCCTGCACACGTGGCTTCTGAAAGCTGCTGCAATGCAAACACCCTCCACATGCCCTGGGACTGCCCTGCGTGGCTGGAGCCCTCTGCGCAGAGATGAGCCTCTGCACAGCTGCATATTCACGAGCACCTGTGCCTCAGACACAAACTCGCTCATACCTGCACAAGCCATGCCACGTGGCTCTCTCCCTTGCCATGAGAGAGAAGGTCCTGTGTTAATACCACACCTGTCCACCACCAGACATGGGGCTGCTCTCCGCCTTGCCCACTCTGGAGCCACCCAGGCCAGTGAGTTGCTCCACAAAAGCAGCCAGGACCATACAGGGTGGTGAGGTTCCCCTTGTCCTCACCCCAGCAGCACCTTGGCATACAGGGATTTCTGCTGCGATGATCACAACCCAGGACCTGGAGGAGTTCAGCTGGTACCACATTAAGATAAATCCACAGCTGATGCTAGTCCATTGCATATTTACATTACCTTTTTCTTTAGAGAGGACTGTAGGTTCTGGAGACACACACATTTGCAAGCTTCATCCTAAGTTTCAGTGAATGCTGAAGACTGAGGGCAACTTTGGTTCAGCCATGTCAGGATGCAAAATGTCTTCTTCCTTCCTTCTATTGAACAAAAATTTAATGTTCAGCTTCCTTCCAAAAGGTGATTTGGTTCATCCATCCGTCCACCTCCACCCTCCCCTCTCCCTCCTCTTAGTAAACGTAAGAAAAGCACTTCCTGCTCAGGGAAATCAGGATGAGGATTTCCTTTGGTGTGATGCAGGAGGCCAGGCTGAGGAACCATTACTGTCCTGCCCAGCCTTAGATTGCAATATGGGTGAGATGCGCATCATATTTTTGCATCCTTTCTCATTCTCTCAGAAGCAGAAAAGGGATGACCATGCCAGTCAGAGTGCTGCCAAGGTAGTGCAGGGCTTGAACTCCTGCTCAAACACAAGCCTCTCAATCTTCGGTGCTGCCAGTTTATCGGTTCCTGCTCTGGCCCCATGATAAATTCACCAGCTGCCTCCACAGGCAGGAAGCTCATGAGCAGAGGTGGGACAGAAATTGAGACTGAGTCGCATCTTTATTATATATTTGTGAACATTGTATTTCCAGCCAGGTCATTACAGTGGGCCCACAAAGAAACACGGGACTGGAATGACCCTTAGATGGGCAACTCCAGCTCCTCATGGTACAATACCTTCTGTCCTGCTGAACCTGTCTACAACCAACAAAAAAACCCAAAAAACCAAGCAAACAAAAAAATCCCTGTTCTTTCTTAATTCTTTCTCTCTAATCTCTCTCTGTGCCTGTCCTTGAATTGTAAGAGGTCTTGAGTAAGGACTGTCACTTTTCTGGGAAGCTTCATGTTTTACCTGGCAGAAAGAGGTGCCAGCATAAGGCAAATTATAATGGAGAGAGGCGTCTTTCCATTGTATAAAAGAAATCTTCAAAAAGGGCAAGTACCAGAATTTTGGACTGAAGGCATAGGGGACATCCATATAATAGCACAGGGAACATTTCTGTGCAGTCTTCCGTTAAATTACAGGCACTCACGCGTGCATCATGCACGCTGCTAACTATGCCTTGTGTGATAGCTCACCGCGTGGTAGACCCGCTCCCAGAAGGACCATGGGCTTTCTGCTTCTGCCAAATCCAGTCTGATTTTTAGACACTAGGCACCAATTTAATCTGGGTACCACAGCGTGAATATTAATCTATCAGCCACGTGGGGTATAGTTTATGTGCTCAACCAGCTCCCTTTTCACCTTGGAGAACCGAGATAAAGCATGGTTACATCAGTGAAAGGAGGAAGCCATATAGATCTGCCTTAGCAACATGTTCAGCTTCTGTGAGGGACGGGCTTTGCTTTGCCTGACACCACAGCCTGCAGTTAACACCGTGGGGAGGAATGCAAAACAGCACCGAGGTTTTGCTCTGATTATATCTTGGTTCGCTTTATCAGAGAGTCTTTGAATTTGCTCCTGACACTGGTTGGAGAAGGAGTGAGAAGGAGGGGCTGCTTGCCGTCCTTGCCAACTTATGTCAGCTCTTCCCGCAGAAAATGTTGAGCAGGGTGAGAAATATGCTCTGTGATCACAGGGGCCCTCGACAGACAAAACAGGATCACACTGATTCTGGGTTTTTGCCTTTTTCCTGAGCTGTAGCAACAGGGAGCATTGAAACAGCTTGCCAAAACTGCAGGGCTTTCATGCCAGTAAGTCAGGACATTCCTTGTTTCTTGGTATTAGTGATATCAATGGAATTGGCTCATTAGAGATGTGCAATTTCTTGGTATCAATCCTGCCAGGTAGTGGGGGTCTGGTGGAGAGAGCACGCTGTGTGATAAAGCAGGATGAGTTTGCACTGCATTATAATTCCTCTCCACCTTCTGCATTTGTGCATGGGCAGCTGACCACCAATTTGTAATTTGTGCTTAGAAGTCAATGGAGCAATGCAGTCAGTCCCCGAACTTCATCTGAAATGAGCTCCAGGAGAGGTGCTAAGATCACAATTATCATTATGAACAACCACAAGGAGAAAGGCACTGCACGGTCACATCTGCTCATGGAACAACATCTACTGCCTTAAGTCATGACACCACCCGTGAATTCTCTATCCGAACGCTGGGTGCAAGGATGAGCTCCAGCTGTTCAGCTCAGGCATATGTGAAAGAGGAGAGAGACGGGATGTGGAGGAGGATTTGTGAGATGGCTGGAGAGTAGCATCTACAAAAAGAGCTCGCTGGAGAAGGATAACCGGACAGCCTGCTAGATTTGGTAGACAGGGATGCTTTCAGACTGTGAAGGGGGCAAGATGAACACATTTGCATCTAAGGGCTCTGGGTATTTTGCACAGATCTCTAACTCTGAAGCGCTGTGCAGCAATGAAGCAAATGTAGTTAAAAATTCCCTTTGCAAAGCCTGTGTTTGTGCCTTCTAGGCACATCACGCCTCAAGGGGTTGCACAAGAAACCAGGCAACCACAAACAAGGTATAATTATGAAGAATCACAAGAACAGGAGTACACACGAAGCCTGAGCCACTGTTTTCATAGACTTGGGCAAACACATGTCAGAATTTACACCCTGAGAGGATGCTCAGAGTAGGAGGCGTGACCAGGGAATGAGTGTCACAGACTAAAACACAGAGCAGCAAGTGGATGCTGCCCAGGTCCTTTTGGCTTTGAAATTCATGGGGTCCAGCAGCCCAGACGACTCACTGGCACACGCATGAGTGAGGGTGCTAAGAAATTGGACATACAGTGGCTTGACTACCTTTTAGACACATTGGAAACATTAATCTCAACAATAATCCAAAGCAGTGAATGCTTTCCTCATTCTTTCTGTTTTCATCCGTGTCCAGATGGAGAAACTGAGGCAACAAGCTGATTTAGCAGATGTGGCACTTGAAGCAGCAAAGGGGCTGAGGATGGGGATATGCCTTACGTCCCTTCCAGAGCAAGGTTTGATCCACTGGGCCCTGCTGATTTCACAAACCCATTAATCTAATTCTTTGCCTTATATCTTGACAAAGGATCTGCCACAGAAATCAGCTGTTGCTTGATTTGCTGTAATTAAATGCCTGGCATTTAATGTGGAAGAAAAAGCCCCACCTACCTATCCATGAAATGTACAGATCTGCATGCTGCAGGGAGAAAAGATCATTTGGAGGATATTCACGGCATCTAATTGTTGGGCCAAGCTCCTAATTGACGTATTTTTAATTGCCTGACTGACAGCTGGCCAATGGCATTCTCGATGTGGCACGCATCACCCCAAAATGACATGCCCTGCAGCCGCTACCTCAGGAAAGCGTCCCCCATTGCTCTCACCTCTGAAACCGATGCAGGGCTGCATGTAAGACTCAGAGGGGACAGAAGCAAATTCAGCATTATGAATAAAAATAGGACAGGATGACAAGAGTCTGCTCTCGGTCATAGGTGAGCAACTTCTTGCCTGTGGGTTTCTGTGTCTAACAGGGCAACAGATTTCACAGCAGCAGCCAGCACAGTCTGCGAAGATACTTCTAGAAATATTAGCTTAAAATGAAGAGAGGGAACAGATCTGTAGATGCAAAGCCTCATCAACATTTATAAAATGCTTAGTCTCAGACAGCAGTCAACAAGAAGTCATCACGGCAGGTGATCATCCAAATTGGTGTTCCTTCCCCAACAAAGTTAAATCCTATGTCACCTCTTTTGTAAGAAATGTAGATACTTGTTTTCTACAAGTAGGATAGGAAAGAAGTGTCCATCTTTCCTGACACACTGGCTCTACAGTGTGCAGACTGGGAAAACATGTTTTGTACAGCCAGCTTGATGCTTGAGATTAATTCTGTTTATCTTCTGACCTTTACATTAGCAGTTTTCCCATTCATCAGCACAGGATCTGCACAAGAGCAGAAGCTGCTGCCTGACCTTCAAGGCAGAACCACAGTAGCACTTACATGACACTTTGGTGCCTCATATATACACAGACATCCATCCTGGAGGCTGCTGGAAAAATCGTTCTCCTAGAATGATGCTTGTTCAGCCCAGCAGGTTCCTCCTCCTGATGGCATCAAGCTACTAGTCTTGCTTTTCTAAGCTTTTCAGAGTCCCGGCTCCATCCTGCAGGACAACAGGGTTGACTCCTGTCTTTAGTTAACCCTGTCTGCCAGCATCCATCAGCCTGCCATTGTGCCCCCTTCTCCTTTTATGTGGAAATTAATCCCTGCTCATATACACACTCCATCCAGCCCACTCGTATAACCTGAACCTCTGGCCTGTTTCCAGCCCTACACCCCACACGACGCAATTCATACTCTTTCTTGTCCCGCAAGCTCTGGCAAAGCCTGTCCTAGCCCTGCTTGGCTCTCATCCTCATTGGGGGTTTAAAGTCAACATTTTACTTCACATTTCTCAGAAAGGGAAAACTTTCAGAAGAGGGAAAAAAGGCACAGAAAGACTGCATGGACTTTTCTTAGGGTTTCTTATTCCTCTGGTCCTCCTACATTCCTCCCTCTCACGCTCTGCAGCTGCTAGGTTGAGATCTCTCACCCTGTATCAACCACTTACTTAATTTTCCATCAAGCAGCTTCATGGAGGGCAGCTCTTCCATGCTGCCCTCCCTGTTTAGAAGACACTTTCCATAAAAGCAAGCAAAGCCATTTTATTTATCTGCCTTAAAAATTAACAAACTCCTCTGCTGCAGTGCCCCGCAGGCCCTCCCCAGCAGTCAGCATGGCTGTGCAGAGACCACCGCTGACCACGATATCCAACATCCCAACAGCATCTCGCGCTGGTGCAACAGGGGGCACAAAATTCCACCTCCGTGATTCCTGCCACCACAGGAACAATTTGGGGCTCATCCACAGCAGCATTTTCAGGAAGATGTGCACATCAACTTGAAAGCACTGTGCAATAGCAGAGATCTCACACTCAAGAGAACTTAATGCAACAACAATTGACCTCACCATTAAAAATGTGTGCATACTGTCCCGCTATAAGTTTGCTAACTCGAACTTCCAAGCCTTGTAGCGTGTAGTGTCTTCACCTGACAGATGAGAGTCTTATCCTCTCACAGGTTTTCCAGAACCAGATCCAGCTGTAGACATGTCTTTATGTTATCACCTTCTGACTTTCTATTTCTTTCACTTGGTTGCTACGTTCTCTCTGAAGCTGCTGGTGTGAAATACAGACAGATCCAATAACTGTACTATATGAAAGAGCAAGAAAAACAGCAAAAAGCAAGAGAATCACTTCCTTTGGATAATTGATTCCTTCGGGAAGTTCCATTTTAATAAAGTCGGTCTGTTTATGCAACAGAGGTCATAGAAAGGGTCTGACCCCTGTACTGACAACCAGAAGCTGGAGAGTTTTTACATTTTTAGCAGCCATTTTACAAAATGCTACTTATGTATTCATTATGAACTATGCTTAAAGTCAATAATATGAAGACAATCATTAACAGGGGAGAATAAATAGGATGGTTAGAAAATATTAATTTCTCCCACACATACTGGTCACATCTGTTGAGCTCTGGCATACAAATATCAGCTATACTCTTGCAATACTTAGGAGAGGAGGGTTTAAGTCCCTTTTAATCCAAGCCTATCATGCTCCCCACACTGGGGAACTAGGTGGGGGCTGCTGAGCCCCAAGTGTATGTTAGAGCAACCCCAAGGCTGCTTCCTTCCACAGCAGAAAGCTTCAAGGGGCACATTTGTGCCATATCCCAAAGGCCCAGATCTCACCACTAAGCTGGGGCTTACGTGAAAGGCCAGTGCTGAGCAGAGGATATTTCCAGGGGAATCAGCTCCTCCCTATTTAAAGGGTCCTTTGATCTACAAGAGAAATCTAACAGGAATTTAGCACAGCTAAGAGTCAAGCCTTTGATCTTCCCTTTAGAGTTGCACTCTCAGCCAGCCTGAACCCCTACTTCCAGCAGTACGAGCCAGAGATTCCTCCCTAGCACATTGCAGTGAATATACCAGCTCCATTGACTGACCAGTGTTGCAAGGGGTTTTTGCTCTCACTCGCTTTACTTTTGGGTAATTTCTCCCTTGAAACATTTTCTTGGACGACAGACCTTCCCTTCAGTCTCACTTTCACATCTCTGTCAAGATCGTGGATATTTCTACTGGGGTGGCAGGCAGACCATTATGGCAGAACATCGACTCTGAGGGATATTTGCCTTCTTTAGAAGATCCTACGTTCTTTGCAGATCTAAACAGGTTTCTGCTAAAGCAGAGACAAATCAAGCCTTTGATGACAGATGCCAGTGCCAACTTCATATCCTATTTCTGCATCCAAATATTTGCTTTTAATTAAATTTACTGCCCACATTAACAGTGGAGGTGCCCAGATTTCTAATTGGGTCATCGCAAGCCAACTTTACGTCATGCTGAGAAGTCAGCATCCTCAAGGAATATGGGGAAAAAACAACTTTTTACTAAATGTGCTCAGAGAAAGGTGAACTGTGTTAAGGGCTGTTAGTCTCTAAATGCGCTTGACATCCTCAGTACTTAAAATTGTGGTTTAGATTATCAAAGGGGAAGCACCCAACAGCTTTGGTATGCTGGTCAGTAGTAACAATAACCCTCTCTTCCCAGTCTGCAGAGCCTGGCTGGTGGCACTGGACATGCAGCATGCTGGTAGCATCTGGAGTCACCGTTTCTATTCTTTGCTCTGTGACTCAAATGGTGGGAGCCAGCCAGAAACTCAGAAATGTCAAGTTTGGTATCATAAACCCCCATTGATTCTCAAAGACAATTTGTAGTGCATTCTTGATGGGAAGCACTTATCACCAGGAGAATATCAGGGACCACTGAATTCAGCTGAACAGCTGCAACTATTTCTTTTTCTAAGGGTACAGTCCTGTCCCAGCAGTGAGGACTAACCCCACAGGCAAATATCAGTCTTAATTTTGGCTTGACAGCCAGGAACAGCTAGCGTGTATTTCAAAACTGTAATCTTGAAATGTGCAACTAAACCAGGGAGGAACAGAAGAGAGCGCAAGTCCCCAACAGGGCTTATTTGAATAATCTTGCTGACAGATCTGTTCCTTTCTCACAATTTCCAGTCTGCACAACAGATCACAATATGAAATCAGATACTGTCACCGGGTACTGATAAATGTGGACATAAGGACTAAACACTCCCTTCCCATCTGAATAAACACTCCAATTTGAACCGCACCACTCGTATTGTTCGTGCTGTCACTGAAATCCTGCAGGCGGCATTAGAGCCTAGGAACTGAGCATCACCCATCATTACCTCACGAACAGACAGAGATTTTCAGCTCTCATTTACTGACAAACATATTCCTGACATTATTGTCTCTTCTAAAAGCCTCTGCATGAGTTATGCCTACTGGATTGAAAAGGAAATTTTGCTTCTCTGCCTATGAATTAATGATGAGATTTTCAGTGTCTCTGAGACATTTAGAAAACAAATTCCCCTTTAATTTTAAAATTGCAAGTAAAGGAGAAGCTACTACGCTATTAGGTTAATTTTTGCAATGTTTAAACAGCTGTTTGTTAAAAACTTGCAACTCCTTTCCAGTCTGAATTTGCTGAGTTGCAAGTTCCATGTCAGTGGAGCTCGTTAAATGTTTTTCTGTTTGATCCAGCAGGCAAAAGTAGACACTTATGAATTGTGGTTCCATCATTCAGCCTTCTTTTCCACAAATTGAACAGGTCAAGGCCCTAGTTACGGCCTTACTAGTATTTAAGGCCAATTGCCAAGGCAGGGTTTTTGCTTTTATATAATTCTTACAGTTCTTATTTTTACCCTCTCCATCTTTGCGGTAGTCAAAACCCTTTAGGGTAGAATCTAGCATCATTTTGGGCAGGAATTCAATAGCAAGAGCCCAGTTTGCAATGCTTCTGTCTGCTTCCAGGGCGTGCTTCTAGCTAGAAGAGGACACAGGCAATAAAACCATGATTATGCCAGATGCAGAGATTGAGAATCTGATAATCTGAACTAACCCAAAATACAATCCCTGCCTTGCACTTATATGGCTTAATCATTCTGCTCCGCTGCTCAGGTCAGAAAGCCACGGCTGGAAGCCAGCAAACATCTGAGTGAAGTCAGCTCCGGGCGCTGCTTGTAATCAGCAGCACCGAAGCCGGTTTGTGGTTGTTTTGTGGCCACTGTTTGCTGGCTTGGTTCCCCCCAAAATCAGCTTCAATTACACAGAGATGGTTTACTCCTAACGAGCAAGGCTGGCTCTTGGCAACAAACACAGGGAGGCCAGACAAAAAGAAGAGGGCTGGCAAAGCGGAGGTGAATACCAGAGGCACCGAGCAGGCTGAGCTGAAGGTGCTGCTTCATGGCTGGGAAATCAGCTGCAGGAAACCTGCTCAGCCATTAACTGCTGAGGGACTCGGGCTGCAACCGAGCAGGGGAGGGATCAGCTCTCCTGACCCTCCTCACTCCATTGGTGTTTCTGACGTGGAACTCAAATATTTACTGTAGTGCCCCTCGGAGTCACTACAGCATGGTATTTTACAGAGATGGACAGCTAAAGAAAAGGGAACATTTAATGAGGTTTAGAGACAAGAAATGGCTCAAAGGGATGTGTTCCCATTATAGAGAAGGGAGGGGAAGAGGTGGGGGGACAACAGAGGGGTCTGCCTATGAAAGGTCTGGATGAAGGGACAGGGGTTAATTTACAAGAGCACATTTAATGCTGCGTGTGGTACCAACGCCAAGATGCCGGGTTTCCCCAGGAGGTTTAACACAGAACAGCTCAGGGGCGTGCAGAGCTCTTGCAAAAGGCCCATACCCAAAGCACAGTTACTGCAGATAAAACCTGAAGGAGCAGAGGGGTGGCTATTATGCCGCCACAGGATCATATCATCCCACACGATGTGATTCTAGCTATTTGTTTCAGAAAGGCAGGAGTGATTAGACAGAGACAGGATGTTACCAAAGGCAGAGTGAGAAGATGATTACCCTCAGCAGGACACAAGGCACAGCAGGTAATTACTGCCTGTGGGACCACAAAGATTTAGCTTGGGACAGAGAGTATGGAAAATTGCAGTGTGCCTTAAAAGATCATTTCTGCTGAGCCCATGATTGTTAGCATTCAGTAAAGTTATAAATTGCAGCACATAATCTTGTCTTCCAAAGGTATTTTGTGCTCTGCACTGAGGACCACGACTGAGAGGGCAGAGTTTGTTTTGTGAAGAACCATCTGTCTCCGATGATGGCATGTTTTTGTCCTTAACGGTCTACAGGAGCTTGTTGAGGGGCTGGGATAGCTGGCTGGTTTTACCATACAGTTTCTATAACATTAGCTGCTGCTTTGGATGAAGTATATTGCTTTCTTGGGATTGCCTATTCTAAAAAAAAATGCATGAATTACTCCTTGTGATTTTGTACCTGGGGACAGCGAGCAGGAACACGCCAGAGACCAGCAATGCAGCAGTAAACCCCCAGCAACCTGCGGCCACCTCTTTGTCCCATCTTCCCTCTGATAAGGTGTTAAAGCTCAAGCTCTGAAGCCTTTCAGCTCAGAGACAAGCTCCAAAATCAGAACGTGGGAGAGAGAAGAAATAAGTTGGGAAGAGGAAGGAAAACTGTGCCTTCAAGTCTGAACACCTTGAGATTCCTAGGATTTGCTGGTTTCCCATTTACCATGGCCAAGCATAGACAAAATCTGCCACAGGGCTCATTCACAAGTCACTTGTCATCACAGAGAATATCTGCTGCTGGTGAAAGGAAGAGACCTCCTGAGAAGTTTAAGGCAGGCTGGTGTTTTCCTGGGAGAAAGACAGAATTGCCACAATCTAGATAATGTGTTCACAGCATTCCGAAA
This sequence comes from Aramus guarauna, assembly GCA_013400195.1. Taxonomy (NCBI): domain Eukaryota; kingdom Metazoa; phylum Chordata; class Aves; order Gruiformes; family Aramidae; genus Aramus; species Aramus guarauna. The sequence goes on along the minus strand of VXBL01004262.1, from coordinate 397,818 downwards.
CACGCAGCGCTACATAAATACCATAAATATACACAGAGAAGAAGATTAATGATGTGAGAAGGTGGGTTATATACACAGATAAAAATCAAGAGCTAGACGACAAGACAACCTTGTGAAACAGGACTCTAATTTTGCTGGAAGATGAATTGCAGCTACCGTGAAGCATCAGTTTTAAATGCTTCAGGGATGAGTGTTTTAGCTCAGGTGGCCCTGGCATCAGTAGGTGAATGAAACAGTATTTTTATATCAGAACACAGATTCTACTTTGGATCAGAAGTCGCTTATTACGCTGCAGAGGAACTGATGACCAGACAGCAGTGTGTGTGTATACACACACGCTGGGTAACAAGCTCTCACAGCTTTCATGATACTTAAGCTGTTACCTGATCCCCAGATACCTGGAAAAGTTCCTCCTTTGCAGCAGACGGGGAGAAGAACCAGGAGAGAAAATGTTGCTATTTGCCTGGATGATTAAGATGCTTTCTTCGCAGTTTCTAAACAATCCCGTCCTCGCTACTCCTGAACGAACCGCCTAAAAAGGCAGCTGCTCTCCAGCTGAGCTACTCTGAACCAGACGAGTCCATAAGACAAGACAGATTTTTATCTGGAAGAGAAGACTTTTAGAAAAGCAGCAGTAGCTGGGGGTAGAGGGATGTCAGAGCTGCTCAGTCCTTCCCGTGCAGGCTCTGTCCCGGGTGACAGCGGCTGCAGCTGCCGCCCGTGCAGGGCCATGTCTGCTCGGATGAGGAGCCGCTGAGGCTTCATCCCCGTGACTGTGCCGCCAGGGGCCAGGGTGGTTGGCAAACGGGGCTGTCAAAGGATGTGACTAAAGACTTCTGATGAGAAAGAGCCACTGTTTGAGTTGTTGTTTTTTTTTTTCTCTGCAGAGAAATGCCACTATGAGGTGACTTTTCTGTCTGTGACTCACTCTGAGGCAGCTTTGGAGTCAGCATTAGTGCCTGAAGGAAACCTGAGACAAACCCAAATCCCGGCTGGATTAAATACTGCTGTATGTGATGGTTTACACCTTTGCAAAGCAGACATCATGCATCACTGCATTCAAATCCTCATCTCACAGAGGCAGGGGTTTTTAACCATCACTGTATATGAGAATAAATAACTACAGCTTCATAACTTCACAGCACCAAGGAATGTGGAGACAGATGAATTTTTAACCCCTGTGGAGAGAGACTGGGGTTTCTTGTAAAAAGAAAACATCTGTAGTGTTTTGGTTATGATGTCTTGATACATACCTCACTTTTCTTGGAAAACTGCTTCATGGTTTACAGCACAGCAGACCCTTACCACCACCCAGCCCTACCAGTGGGGTTGCTTCACTCCCAGTTACCAGAACAACCTCTGCTGTTTACTTGCAGCGCATAAGAAAGAACTAACATTGCTCTACCACAATTTTAGCCCAGAAAGTGCCTGATGTCTCTTAAAACTTAAAGATTTGTAGTTGAGATACATACATGAGATGAGCCCAAGCATCCTGAATGACAACCGTGCTTGTGCTTCAACCTCCAGCATTACACCGATGCTGCAGAAGTCCTGACAACCGTATCACCGAGCAGCACCACAGCAGGGCTGGCAGTGCTGATCTGCCCAGCACCACTTCCACGGATGCTCAGCACTCCTGAAAAATCTCCCTCTTACCTCTGAGTATGATCGGACAGACCGAGGGACCGACAGCCCTTCCAGCACCCAGCAGCACAAGGAGAAGCGGCTGCGAGCGGGCAGGACCGCAGGAGCCGCAGCACCGCTCCGTGGTGACGGGTCCCTCTGCAAGTTAAGCACAAGGATGCAAGCTTGTTCCTTTCAAATGCACTATTTCACTTTGTGTTGCGCCAAGAAAAGGTGGTTCCACACCATTTAGAGGCTTCGCTCTGCTCCCTTCCCTTCCCTCCTGCTCCCAGCTCTGGTCTCTCTGGGTGCAAACAGCCCTAGTTTCCCGTTTTTAAAGCCCCTGCTCTACTGCACCAGAGATTGGAGCAGGGACACTAGGATGCTTCTTCATAACTCCATGCCTGACTCAAAAAACACAGACAGTTTTGCTTAAGCCCTGAAGTAAAAAAAAAAGTTTCTGGGGGAAAAAAATTTGTGACATTTCCTAATAAATTTATCTTTCTATCTTTATAAACTTGTTCCATTCCTGACATGTAAATTAGAGAAATATAGGATCACTCCTTACAAAAGATCTGTGACATTAATCAGTTTGTCTCTAGAGGACTCATACATCATCATTTGTGCATCCCAGAAGTACTAAATTCAACTACAATCACAGTGCAGGTAGATTCACAGGAATGTTTTAAGAAACCTATGCTACAGATTATATCCTGAAAATTCCAGAGTCCTTATCTAGTACCCCAAATGGTCACTGCCTGAATTGCTGGTAAGAAAATTGACCTTGTACATGATACGTGTTCTTGACTGTCAACATGGAACAACTTGTAATGAGACACGGAAACGTAATCAGGAGGTTATTTTATAAAGCCATATTCCCTATGGTTATATCAAACAAAGTTTTATTATCTGACAGTTGTTTCAGCATAACAGCCAGGAGAAAAGTGGCAGTAAGCCAACCTGTACATGGCATTTGGGGACTGGCAGCCAATGTCTGCAAGTCAAGTGCTCATGGACCTGCTAACCACGAACATCTCTGGACAGTGGCAAAAAGTAGGTGGCAGAATCAGCTCTTAGCTGTGACTTACCTGAGGGTCTTTGGTGAATTAAAAACACAGTACAGACAGAGGTTTTGGCTTAAAAGCCATGAATCCAGCTATTGAAGGACTTTGTCTGCTTCCTGGAGTAGTCCCACCAGACGAGGACTGTGCCAGTCCCAAACCAACAGCTGCAGAGGCCCGGGGTCACAGCACTGAGATGTGTTTCATCACCCAACCTCCATTTCCTTTTAAACACCTAAATAATTTCTGTGACGCCTCTGCAAACTGAAGACAAACTGATATCTCAAGAAGAGTTTGTTATCAGTGGTTTTCAGCCTGTAAACTGTAGACTCCCCAGGGCTGGAGCTCAATTTTAAGAGTCTGAGAAAAACAACAAGAAAAGGTAGTTAAATGTCAGCAGCATTAAATCTGCTATCTGGGGCCTGCACTTCTGTTGGAAGATATGCGAGCATCAGCGAATCAGAAAAAGTCTGAAAATCACTGAGCCAGGATATTAAGAGATCAGCCTGATTCCCTAATTCTTCACCTTATTCCCTAATTCGCTCTTGAGATGAGAAGAGACTCCATCTCAAATGATCTTGCTGCAGCATCAGCTCCAACCCAGGCAGATAAATGGCCTTGCAAAAAACGCTGTCAGTCAGAAACAGTGTAAATTAGGTCAAGGTTGGGATAATGCAGAGATCAGGAAACAGGGCTTCCACGTAAGCCAAAAAGCTAAGTGCTAATGGCCAGGAGAGCAATATATAATGAGTTCTTAAGAAGAACACCACATAACTAAGTCATGTATTTCCTCACTGGCAGTCAGCTGCGTGTTGGTGTTTTAATGAAGTTACAAGGCAGAACACAGGGGTATCTAATCTCCAGAGAACTTTATTAGTGAAGACAAACTACATTTCACAATACTGCCATTATTTTTACTAGTATCTCATTAATCATTTAATGGCCATTACTCATTATTTGCTTAACCTGGGCAGAGTACTCAGCCGTGCAAAAATACTCAGGTCCAGGTGGTCCCTGCCCCACGGAGCCAACAATGCTTTAATTTGTCTCTGCTGCCAGTGACCAGCAGGAGTCTGCATAGTGTTTGGAGGGAGGAAATATTGCCTATGTCCTTCTTCACGGGCAGTTGAAATGGAAGGTGGCTTCTGCTGGGATAAATTGAAGATGCTGAAAGATGCCCAGGCAGTGAGGGGTAAAATCCTCTGCCAGCTTTGGAGAGAAAGAAGGCAATGATGCTGCTCTGCTGTCCTCAGATACCAGTGGGAAACTGGTACCCAAACTGTCTGAAAAAGGTAATAGAAAATAAAACTCAGTTGCAACCTGCTGGTCAAGTATAGACAGGCTCTCAGGGGTGTCTACCTGTTGCCCAAGGGTTAGCAACAGCCCCACCTGAACCACAGAGGAACAAGATACTGGTCTGCAGGCACTGTTGCTGATAAGGGTGATTTATGGTGTTAATGGCTTGCACTCAAACACAAGATGAATATTTTCTCTAAGCCTTGAAAAAGCATTAACCCTTGTCCTCTGAATAAACACAGCCAGGTGGAAGGAGTTTCCCAATTCACCAGCTGAGAGTTGTCAACAACAGAGACAGGACCACAGTCCTCTCCTGGTGACCTGGGAGAACGTAGCTGCTCACTGTGACTTATCCTTCCAGCACCCGGTGTGGGGGTCCGTGTGGATCCACATTTAACCCAGTAAAGGAAAACTGAGGCAAGGAGCACATGTTGTTTGGTACCTGCTCCTTGCGGCCATACAGTCCTCATTTTAACCAAACACCAAGTGGAGGTGGCATCCCCGTGTGGCAATTAATGAGGCAAGAAATTAGGAAGGAAGAGACAATCAGGGTTAAATTAATTTCATAGCTGTCTCCTGCCGTCTGGGAATGTGCCGGGCCAGTTCTGCATCCTGGTTTGTCCCAGGGTAACTCCACAGATGGCAACAGAGGCACAAAAAGGAGCGGGGTGATAACTCAGCCTCCTGCAGTGCTGACTGCAGCATCCACTCAGCAGGACAGTCACTGCTGTGCCCTCAAGGCGGGTATCAGAGTTGCTGGGCCTTTGCAGATCAATTGCACAACCCCTTGTTTTTAACAGGGTAAAAAAGTCCTTTTTTTTTTTTTTTTTTTTTCTTTTGTGCCCTTACATCATTCCAGGAGCAGCTGACCAACCCATGTAACAGTTTTCTAAAAATATTTTGCCTGAGGCAGATGTTCAGAACAGAAAAAAAAAATCAGTCCAGGTAATTAAATAATTTGTCAAAACTATACACAACTGCAAAGGGCTCCTAATGAGGTAACCCATCATCTCCTACGCCACAGGCCGGGAGTGCTCCCACCAGAGCCCTGGGGGCCCTTCCCCACTGCCGGGACAAGTGCTCCTGGCAATGGCCTGTTTCCAGCAGAGCAAGCTTCGGGACAGGTGCAATGTCTGTTCCTGGACACTGGCTTTCCTGGGGGAAAGAGGGTCCAGTCCCAGCACAGAAAAGGGGGACCAAAGCGTGACAAAGCAACTCGTATCCCCAGCAGCTCACTCATTGCTGGGGTTTGGGGGATACCAAGCAGCAAGCGGGGTTACTGGCACAGCCACGGTGCTCCTCCCTCTTCCTTTGGGGACCAGTGTGGAGCTGGTGCTGCTGGCTCTCTGCTCCCCACCTAAATATATGTATAAGGGCTTGTTCTGGATGCGCACACACCCCGAAGGCATGCACGCTGCACGCACAGCGTCAGTGCTGCTCCAGCATCGCAGGCTTGTGCACAAAACTGGCCATACCGTTCTGCTGAATGATTAAGGAATATTAAGGAATATTCCCTTTCTTCTATGATTCAACAACTCTGTGTCTCAGCTCTGAGTTACCGATGAGATTCCAGATCACAACAGAGCGCAGTAATTACCCTGAGGCATCCTTTACAGACCTCTAACATCCAGGCCAGGCGATTGCATCTGGGAGAAGTAAAATTCCCTCATAGCTTATGCTGTCCAGAGGATGCTTCCTACTCTTTTTACATCTTATTTTCCTGAGCTGTGAGGAACTATTTAGATTTTACTACGTTTTTACCCAGGAGAGCTGGAAAGGCAAAATGATTTCTCTAAAGTAATTGTTCTACAGAGAGTGCACAACACTTTCTGAACCTGAGTCAGCACATAAATGCAAGCTGTTAAATGAGAAACTCAATGAGCATTAAAGCAGTTGGGAACTGAGACGGGCTGCATCCTGGCTAAAAATCACCTGTGGAGTTCAGCCAGGGGTTCTGATGCCCTATACCAGCAAAATGGAGGGGGCCTGACGTCCTATAATGGCAAAATGGAAACATTAGCTGATTAGGCGTGGGTTTTTATTGATGATGGATGAATATTAACAGTAATTTCTACTTGCAGGTAAAGGAGAACATAGATATTATGGTTGGTGCAATTGTATTTCGTTAAAGAAATTGCATGAGTTGCTGTTCAGATCGGAGGAAATGACATTGCGGCACTGTGTGTGTGTTGCACACCCGCTTTATGTGCCTGTGAGTAACTATGGGTACCCCTCCTCGCTGCTCCCTTTCGGCGTGATCCCGTCAAGGCAACCAGCCCTGCAATGGGATCTGGTGTGGGCAGAAACCTCAGTGCTGGCAGGGAGTGTACTTCAGTGGAGATGGTTCCTCTCTTTTTTTAACAAAATAGGGAAATGTAACACCCTTTTTTTCCCCTTTTCTGAACGCATATGGAAACTTGAGCTGAGAAGAAATCTGAAAATGGTTTCAGATGAAAGCTGGGGAGAGGAAAATGATGTTGAACATGTCAGGAAAAAAAATAGCTTCCTTGTGTGGCAATGAGCTGTATTTATCTGTAAAATAAACTTTTGAGAGGAAAAGAGGAATTGCCTCTGGGATATTTAAAACGGACAGCAGGTGATAATCCAGTCCCAGGGGACAAATGAGCCAGCTGCTCTGATTGCACCATGCCCTCTGACAGGCAGCAAGAAGGACCCCCAGTGCAAGGGCCTTGCACACGGATGTAGGTTTGGTACAAATGTCACGGTACGTGTATGATGTGTTGCTGAAAGCAGCCTCTGCCCCGAAGGGTTGTTCCAGACTTTGAAAGCTGTCAGTTCTGCACAGCCTCCTGCCTGAGGGGTTGTACCTTTCAGCCCATTTTCATAGGGAAATTTGAGCTCATGGTGATGTGGCGTGCTCAGAGCCAGGCATGTGCTCCCTGCCTCCCCCCTGCCCTGCTCAGGGCTGGGGACCTGCGTCACTGAAAAGAAACGGGGCGGCTGCAGTAACACAGATGAGCTCATTTGATTCATCTGGTTTCTACCAGATGACGAATCGCTCAACAGCCCTCAGTTAGCGGAGAGGGCAGCTCACAAGCATCTACTGATGGCTCTCCACTGAGAGTTAGCATCTCCTGGAGGAAGGGACGAAGCTTCGGGAGGTTGGCACGTAGGACAGCCCTGAAAATGAAAAATGAGGCAGAAAAACCAGCTGCTGGAGGCTGTATCCATTTGCTCACCTAAAAAAAGCTACCAACTGCCTCAGAAGAAGAGCACTGGGTCACAGCCAGACCTGCGAAAGCCGTGTGCCAGTGGGGAAGCCCCAGCACAGGGTTTTGTCCCTGCCACAGCAGGTTTCTTCCACCCCCATCCTCCTGCCCAACCGACTGCGGGCTGAGCTGCGTCCCTCACCCTGTGGCAGCAGAAGGGGGGTGAAGGGAGACAGTCTGTGCTGGGCAGCCCAGGGATTTACCACGAGGAGCACCCCTGGCCAAAAGAACACGATGGACCGTTTCCGGATGATCTTCCAGTACTTCCAGTCCAACTCAGAGTCTGTAATGAACGGGATCTGTGGGCTGTTAGCCCTGGCTAGCGTAAAGATGTATACCTGCTTTGACTTCAGCTGCCCCTGTCTGCCACAGTACAATATGGCATACGGCTTGGGGATCATGTTTGTACCCCCCATCGCCCTCTTTCTCTGCGGCCTCATCCTCAACAGACAGTCCCTGGTGATGCTGGAGGAGTGGAGGCGACCGCAGGGGCACAGAAAGAAGGATCTAGCTGTCATCAGGTGGGGTTTGCACCGGGAGTGGCATCCCTCCTTTCACCTCCCGCTTAGCTGTCTCGCTTCCATACCTTTGATCCTCCTGGTAATTAATTCTCTTCTCAGCTCAGCTCCCAAGACCTTTGCCCATGAGCCTGCAGGGGCAGGGGCATGGTAAATGCATTTACAACAGCAGAAACGAAGGCAGAGCCTCATCCCATCTCAGCAAAGGCAGGCAGGAGCGCCTCAACACCAACGGCTGGATTTATGCTGTCACCCGGGAAAACTGCATTGCTGCCTGCCCTGTCATGCACACACAGAGTTTCTCCTGGGGCTTACGCGTGCAAAAAGATGAGGCATTTCCACTTAAATGCGCAGAAAGAGTGGCATTTCCATCACGGTCATTTTTTAACAATAGCCTTGTGGTTTCCCTCCCTTCAGCTGAGTTTTTACTGACTTACGCTGGTGGAAGGGAGAGGAGAATCACATTCAATCTGGTGCATACAAAGTTCTGCCCAGTGCACAGAGCGGCACAGAGCGGCGCCAGAAAGGCTGCAGGAAAAAGTGATTTTCCAGGTAGAAACTGAGCTGATGAGAAAAGAAAGAGTGAGTGAAGAAGAGAAGGGAGAGCTGACAAGGATTTGCGCACGGGAGACATAATTATACAGCTGGGACAAGCATGTGATGAGAGGACCGTGCACTGCACTGCACGCAGGAAGCATGCAGAGCGCTGCCGTGCACGGGCACAGATTTCACTGGGAGGCAGCACCTGCAAAGAGATCCCAGAGCAGAAGAAGCATTAGCTGGAACAATGCTGGGGACAGTCCTGGGAGTCAGCTCCTTGGCTCCAAGAGGACAGCTTGGCACAGGGCAGCCTGCATGCATCAAGGCTCTGGATGAGGAGAAAGCTCCCAGCATTTACCCACTCACTTCTCTCTCTCTGCCCCAGGTACATGTGTTCCTCCATCATGCAGCGAGCCATGGTTGCCCCTGTTGTCTGGATCATAGTCACCCTCCTGGATGGCAAATGCCTGATCTGCGCTTTCAGCGGCTCCGTGGATCCCGAGAAGTTTGTGGGCTTTGCCAACACCAGCCCGGTGCAGGTGCAGCAGCTGCTGGCCAAGGTGCCCTGCAAGGACGATGAGCTCATGAGGAACAACACGTCCCGCAAGGCCGTGTCCAGGTACCTGCGCTGCTGGTCCCAGGTAGGTCACTGCTGGCTGAGCCCCCTGTGTCGGTGAGGTGCCTGGGGCATGCATCATCTGCCCCTGCTCTTCCTTGATTTGTCATAATTTCACCATGGTCAGGCTGGGAGCAAGACTGCTCTTTGCTTCTTTACGCCCTCAAATGTCACCTTCAGCGATAATCTCCAGAGTCACTCAGGCAGGGAAAAGGAAAGAAATAGAAGATGGTTTAATTAACAGAACTTTGTTTCTAGAAGAATCAGCAACTTCTAAATAATAAAAATAAACAAAATAAAAAAATGAAAATAATAAAAAGCAGGTTGCAAGGAATATAGGTGTCCCCTAAGGCCCTGTCCAGTGTCAGATGACCTTTCTAACTGCTAACCTCGCAGATAGGACCCACTGTTTTAAGGACAGTGCAAGCTGAGGCAGAGGAAAGCAGCTTGCTCAGGAACGATAGGAGGACAGGACACGATGGGGAGCGTAGCCCTGGCCGGCCCCTGCTCTCGGTACAGGAGTGTCAGCTCAGGGATGAGGACTGGTGGGAAGGCATTGGAAACAATCCTTTCCTTCCTACCAAAGGGAGCCCCGTAGTCTGGGCTCTCTTCCCCCTGCTGCCGGCACTCCTGGGCCCTGCAGCCAGGGTAGGTGGCAGATGGAGATCTCAGTGGAGGCCAGAGGACAGCACTGCAGTCCCCTTCCCCTGGGGCACTCCTGTGCCAATGCAAATGCCTGGCTGCTCCAGGCTGACTTTGCAAGCAGTTATCCTGCTGAACTACTGATGTGCAGATAAATGTCCTATATTCACAGGGAGGAGATTAAACCAACCCTCTGAGTGCAGTTTAGGGGTGCTGGACTTCAGGGACAGATCAAGGATGGGAATCCAGATATGCCACATCTCCCCTCCAGCCACACAAATTCCCTGTCTTGGTGATACAGGCAAAGAGCTCGTGCCTGTCCTTGTGCCTGTCTTGCTGCTGTTCCACTGCTTATTTCTTATCACCCAGGCACTCGGCTGGAGCATTCTGTTGATCCTTATCGTAGCAGCTTTCCTCGCCCGCTGGCTCAGACCTTGCTTCAACCAGGCCACCCTCCTGCAGGCACGTCACTGGAGCAACTACATTGACATCGAGCAGAAGATTTTTGAGGAAACCTGCTGTGAGCACAGCCGCCTCTTTGCTCACAAATGCATCCTCCACTTCTTTGAAAGCATGCGGCAAGAGATCAAGCTGCACAGCTTCAGCTTGCCTTGGGAGGGAGAGGGGGCTGAAGGAGAGGAATATCTTCTCCGAGGCATCACAGATCAGGACCAGGTGAATAAACTTCTGAAAATGTGGTACTATGAGAAACCTCCCCTAGATGTTAGCCAGGTGACCCAGAGGCATCCCCTGGGGCGAGAGAGATCCCCTCTGCCCTGGGCAGACAGCCCCAGTACCCAGTCCAAATTCCCCCAGCACACCGAGGTGTAAAAGGGGCCTTGTCCTGCAGACACTGAAGGGGCACTGCCCGTAGCTTTGCACAAAGCCAGGACTAGCGGACAGATGACAGTAGTGCTCACGTCTTCCTCCAAAACCCCAACCCCAAAGGCTCCGCTCCAAGAGCAAAACTTCCAAAATAAACTAGCTCTGAAGATCCAAAGGTCCCAGACTCAGTCACTGTTAATGACATTTCTCAACCAAGGTCTCTGTGTAGCACTTTCGTCATATTAAAGAGTTTGTAGCTCCTTACAGCTGTGACAAAACCTATCCGGCTTGAGGAAGGATTTAACCAAGCAGCAATATCTGGCTGCGTATGCAAACCGACTGGAGAGGCACCTTCACAGAGGTGTGAGGAGCTCCTGCCCATTTCAGTGAAACCTGGTTCAGGGAGTTAGCAGTGCTGACACTGAAATGATTTAATTGGCAACTCTTTTAGTACCACACCAACATGTTTACTCAAAAAGGCAAAACCACCTCCTACGTCTTCCCATCTGCTGAGAGCTCTGGCTGCCCCCAGCCCAGCTGCCAAACTGTTCAGCCTCCCTCTAACAGCCCGTCAATACTTCCATGCATTTTCAAAACAAAATATGGCAACACACTGAAATTCATGGAGCAGCATAAATTTAATTGAAGATACCTTGGGATAAGTGTCCCTGGATGGGGTTGGATTTGCAGAAGGAAAAGGAGTTGGAGGCTTCGCTTAACATACGCAGAGCCATGGGACTGTGCTGGGGTTCAGGTGGCTGCTCAAAGCACTGGCACTGGGCCGGGCAAAGGACACGCTGACTCTGCCTGAGACGTCTGAACACAGATTTTAAACAGTCCCCTGCTAGATTTTAGTACAAACCCATCTAGCCAAAGGATCATCTTTCCATCACCTAGTTGGGTATTTCCATCCTTAGTTTCAAAACTGTTTGAATGTAACCTTATCTCTGAGCCTCTAATGCTAATTACTTTCTTACCTGCCTTCTTCCAGCCCCCGTTGTAGAAGGTGCCACCCATAGTGCCAGTTTGACTGATATGTCTGTCTCGCATTGCTGCTTGGATGCATTAAACTCTTTACTGCAAACTAACCCCGTACAAACACATATATTCCTCCAGGCTGAGGCTCACACTGATGCCCACTTTGTCCCTGGGAGAGAGGGGTGCAAGGTGGAGGGTCTGTGAGGAGGGGTGATGAAGAAGAAACATCTCCTTGGCCATGCATGGATAGATGGGGCAAGCAGGGCCTCCTGGAGGAAAGAAGAGGATGGGGAAGGGGCAGAGAAACTGGCCACCAAATCCAAAAACAAGGGGTGGAATTGAAAACACATATTAATCCTCCAAATTAACTTGTCGAGCTGCCTGGGTCACCTCATCCCCAGGATGTTTGTGTGCATGGGGTTGGGGTGGGAAGAGATGCTTGGTAAAACACAAGGAGGCAAAATAAGTCCATGATCCACCTGTGGGCAGCTGCACCCCTCTGTCAGCCAAGGCCCAGCCCAGAGCTGCGGGGTGCAGAGGGATGGGCTGCAGAGCTTCTCCTATTTGCATAGCAAAATCAGCTCTGGCTGAATCCCTGAGCTCCCCTGGATGTGCTCAGAGAGAGCACAAAGCCAGCTGTGGCCCATACTAGTTGGGAATAACACAGCGGTCTTCCTACCAGGAGCTCTTTAGGTCCAGGAAGCTTCTGAGCTCTCTTTTGAAATCAGCATTGCACTTTGAATTTCCTCTCTGGTTTACTTTTATCAGACACGACATCACAAATCTCAGGCTGAGACTGTTTGGACTCACCACTCCACACTAGTCAAATCGGCTATTTTCCTAAACAGCTTAGAGCAGAGGTCCGCAGCTCCCCTTTGCATGCTGCTTTCCATGTTCTCAGGTTTTAAGTCATCCCGGAGTGGCCACAAAATATGAAATGCAAAAAAGGGAAAGAGGAACAGCTTTGTTATCTGTATCAGGAGGGAGAAAACCCCAGGATTTAAGGGCACTGCCATAGACTTTTGCAGGTCTACAAAGGCTCACATGCTGCTGGGAGGGTCAGTCTGGTCAGGGAGTAGCTCCAGTTGGATGGGGCCGTGGGTGTTAATCCCTCCCAAACTCCGCAAGTCCTGTGCTGTGTTCCCCTTTGAAGCCAGAGAAGCCTTCTCCATTGTGGAAAATGGTATCTGGCACCCCATGATGGGACAAGAGGCAACAGACACAAACCCAAAATGCAGGAAATTCCATTTAACAGAAGAAAACACTTATTTACTTTGAGGGTGATGGAACAGGCTGCCCAGAGAGATTGTGGCACCTCCATCCATGGAGATATTTACAACTCTATTAGATGTGTCCCTGAGTGTGCTTTGAGCAGGGGGGTGGAGCAGACAATCTCCAGAGGTCCCTTCCCACCAGCTCTGCTAGGAGTGCGTACCTTCCTGTGGAAGGGGGAGCAGAGAGGGTTGCTCACAAACTTCAACTGCAAAGACAACTTTCCCAATCTCTTCCCAAATTCTCCTGATGGTAATTGTGACCATTTTCATTCTCCCGCCTCTCTGTCCTACAGGGCCACACAAAGCCCTACCCGACTCCCTGGCCTGGTCTTTGGCATTCAGGTGCAGGACCCCACACTGGGAGGGACTTGGGCATGTACCATCTCTCCCAGGACCTGGTTTCCAAAGCGCAAGCAGGTTGGGATTGTGGGAGGAAGCACCAGCTCTGCCTTCTCTTGAAAATGGGTTGGAATGAACTTTCTGTTGGCAAGCTCACAAAAACGAGGTCCTCCCTAACAGGGCAACATGAAAGAAAGACCCAGGCATTGGCTTCTATGGGCTGTTTTGAATCCCACTGACTTATTGTTGGCTTCAATGAGAACTGCCAGTGCTGTACACCAAGCAGTCTCCGACCCCTATTCATGTTTAATGAAAGGCAGAGTTTTCCTGGAGATCAAAAAGCTTTCTGCTTTTTACAAGGTTGATTCATGCAGGCTTTGATGTGAACTGCCCTTCCAAAAGCCACTCACCAGGTGAACAAGGAAGCCAGCCTGAGCTCTTAGCTAGCAATACAATAAACCTCATTTATATTCATGCAGCCAAATCTCTTCTCATTATGAGATCATGCAATTAACCTCTTCACAGCAGGTGAAGCTAAGACTGCCCAAGTATTACCCACGTGCTTTGTGCTCACCTCTGTGGTGGCATCTCAGGGTGAACTTGGCATTATCAACTGAGCCCCAGGGCTGGTGTAGGGGGAGACATGAGAAGCTGCAGCGCTGACTAATGGTCAGAACACCTAGTTTGGCTTCCTGTCTCTGTACTGACGCACTGCAAAACCTTGGGGTTAAAGTAGCTCCTGCATACCACCCACCTACATCCAGCGTGCCTCGGTGAGGTGTCTCACAGCCACCAATGCAGCCGCGCTGGTGCTCAGATACTCATGTCATCAGCGCAGGTGGTGCCCGGACCAGAGGGACTGAACGCCTTGCAGGTAGTCAATACTGCAACCACCTGTTTTATGGCCATTTGTAGACCCAATATTCCCCCATCTTTTGGCCAGCTTGAGGGAGCAACCTAGTATGTCAAAGCTGCTTTGTGAACTGGGAATAGAGATGCAGGAAAGCACCAGCAACATAATCCACTTTTAGGTTCGTGCTGTAGGAGCTAAGTCTGGCCCAACTGTGGCTATCACATCTCATTAGTGCTTGTCTCAGTTCTGGCAAGCTGGAGAAGAGTCTGTCTGGTCAGCTCTGCACTGGCAAATGTGCACAGCATCTCTGCACAGGAAAGCCCCTGGGTCTGCAGAGCTGACAGCAATGAGCTGAACTGTGCCATACCCTTGTGGAACAGGAGAGGGATGGAAGTGATGTGGAAACTTTGCATCCCAGTATCAACATGTGGCACCACAGACCTGAGCTGGCTCTGCCCAGGCTGCTCCTGGTGCACAAAGAGCAGGGAGGACAATGCAGGTATTCAGGTCTGCTTGGGCCCAGATCACCTGGTGTTACTACTGAATTAATAAGCCCAGGCGAAGCAGCATGCCAGATAAACTGCCAGCAGTCCCGTGCTGTACGGACCAGCCAGCCCAGCACCCAGCTAGCTCACTGCACTGGCTTGCATGGGAAACATGCCCTTAGACACATTAGCCTCAGGTCAAGGCATATGGCCAAATCCCAGCCCCAACCCTCTTGCTAAATGGATGCACATTGCTGACTCAGGTAATCCTTGCCCTGCCCCTTCCCAGCAGGATCTGAGTGATCTTCAGAGGAGCAGCAGCTCCATGGCACCCTCAGCCCCCAGGGCTGGTGGTACCCACTGGCCTGACGGGCTGGAAGCGTTCTGCACAGTCCATGCCTGCAGGTGATCTGGTACCGCTGGGAAACATGGTCCCTTGGGACACCAGCTGCCCTTGGGCCAGGGAGGTCACTGGCAGGATTTACACATTCTCCTTGTATAGCCAATTCCTGTACATCCCAAATTTATCAAGGGGCTGGGATTATACCCACAAGACGTGGCTGTAAGAAAATCATTCGGCCTCCATTGCCGCCATTCAGAGCAAAGTGCACTCAAGCCCTTCAGGAATGCTCATTTTAAGTGGGCAAAAAAGAAATCTCAGGGGAAAACCTGAATCTCAGAGCTCTGCTGGACAGGGAGCATCTCCTGAGAAAGCAGAGGTACCCAGGGCTCAGATGCTCTCAGCAGGACCCATCTGCAGAGCAGGGTGCATTCTCCGCACCCCTGTCCCTGCAGCCCTCTCTCCTTTCTATGCCTGTTTTTCTCCAGCCTGAAAGCCCAGAAAAGCACTATGTGCCTCTGGATGTTGCCAGACTATGTGAGCCAGGGGTTGAAGGATATTTTAGCAAGCCCTGAGGGCACAGTGCTGTGAAAACCAAGAACCTACAAGTGTCATCCTGTAAGTCTGACTGAAATGTGGACGTTTGCAGGATGCAGGGGAGCCACTAACAGACCTCAGCAACACAGATACAACATCCCAGAGCACCAAGAGCTTAACCCCTCCTTTCCTTTTCTCTTCTCTCTGCAGAATAAAACAGAAAAGGCATTTCCCAGTGAAGCAGGTACAGAGGAGGGGGCTGGCAGACCTGAGAGGTGCTTGCATTAGACACTGCTGGGGCAATGCAGACAGGGAGGGAGAGGGGAAGCTATGGCATCCTGCTTTTCCATGTGTGCCGGCACCGCAGAGGTGAGGCGGCCCATTCGGTCCTGGGAGGAGCACCCACCTCCTGCATTTGCAAACAGGTTCACAGAGGCCGACCAGCCAACTCCGCTTTCTGCCCAGGGCACAGATCGCTCTGGGGAGGGCAAAGCCATGGTAACACCTGCACTCTCCAACCAAGGGGACCAGCAGCTGGGAGACTGCAGAAATGGGGATGTGGAGAAGAACAAAGCCAGGTTTAGCAAACCAGAAACAACCCAGGTCCAACAGACCCAAAGAAGAGCAGGAGGAAGCAAACTCTGATCTTTTGCAAGCCGCAAAATCAGCAGAAAAAAATGTTTTCATTTTCTGCGGTAAATATTTGGGCTGTAACAGTGCATGAATGAAGCAGAAGCACAGAGACTTGTTGATGCCCATCTTTGCAGAGGAGGGCTGAAAGAATGAAGTAAACCGAGGCCACAGCTTGGACCCCGCTGGGGGGGAAGAATCATATCAAGCAAAGATGGACAAGTTTCGGATGATCTTCCAGTTCCTCCAGTCCAACCAGGAGTCCTTCATGAACGGCATCTGTGGGATCATGGCCCTTGCCAGCGCCCAGATGTACTCAGCCTTCGATTTCAACTGCCCCTGCCTGCCACGCTACAACCTGGCCTATGGGCTGGGCATCCTCCTGGTGCCCCCCTTCATCTTGTTCCTGCTGGGCTTTGTGCTGAACAACAATGTCTCCATGCTGGCGGAGGAGTGGAGGCGGCCCCGGGGCCAGCGAGGGAAGGACCCGGCCGTCCTGCGCTACATGTTCTGCTCCATGGCGCAGCGGGCCATGATCGCCCCGGTGGTCTGGGTCTCAGTGACGCTGCTGGACGGCAAGTGCATCACCTGCGCCTTCTGCACCTCGGTGCCTGTGGAGACCCTGGGCAACGCCAGCCACCTCGGCCTCTCTGAATGGGAGATGAAGCGGGTCCTTGCCCGCATTCCCTGCAAGGAGATCTACGATGGACAGGAGCTCATTGCCAACGAAGTGGCTGTCAGGTACCTGCGCTGCATCTCACAGGTAAGAGGCATCATGGCTGTGTTCTTGCTGGTGACTTGGGGTTAGGCACTGCTAGCCTTAGCTCTTCCCTCAAGGGAATCTCCTTGTTGAAATCAAGCTGCAGGAGGAGAGACTGGTGATTTTGCAGGGGTACAAGGTGTGTTCAGACTCAGCTCTGGGGAGTTATGCCTCCAGTGTGGTGCAGAAACTGAAGCTGTAGGCTGTCCTGATAATTTGGTCCCCCCCTCCTGCCCGGGCAGCCTGGGGCCAAGCTGTATGCAGAGATTCATTTAGAGCAAGTTCAGAAGGGGCTGACATGAATGTTACTGCCTGGCTGGTCCCCCTCCCGTAACCCACCGGTTGCCCATGGTTGCTCTTGCTGCTTATTATAACATGTGCAAGTGATGGGCTGATAATCATTTATGCCACTTGCCTCTGCTGCTTGCATGGAAACAGCCAGAATGTGTTTATTAACCATCCCAGGGAAACACAAATGAAGACATGCCACTAACCGCTTGTCCTGTGCTTGATTCCTCTCAAGCCCTCTGCTTCTGACCACCTTGGAGACAGGATGGTCTGACCCACTGTGGTCACTCATGTACTCCTGTTTAAAAGCAGCTCCTCTCCCTGACCTCCTTAGAGCAGACAGGATTACCCCCATTCACCAAGAGAAATGGAGCTGCAGACACTTCTCCAAAGACACAAAGCAGACTTTCCCGAGCAGACCCCAATTCCCAGCTGCCGGGAAGCACTGGGAGCTGCACAACAAGAGGTGTCACCCAGATACCCCCCTCTCAGGTGCACTTTTAGGGGGCTGCATTTACAGCGGGGTTCACCCTCATGAGCTCTGCCTGTGCAGCCTGGCAGCAGCCTGAGCTGAGGCTGATGGTGAACAAGACAGACCGGTCCTGGCTCTGCCCTCATCTCACCCTTCCTGTCAGACCCCATTAACAGGGGAGCCTGTCACCATTGCTCACCCGCAATAGACGTTACTAAGTCCAACAGCTTGGGAAAAGGGTTAGACAGCTGCATAAACCCAGGCAGTATCTGAAACGACATTAGCTGTGAGTCAGAGGACACAGACCATCCTAGACCCAGGTGAGGCATGGTCATATCGGTGGCAGGACCGAGGGCTGGGTGCGGGATTCAGTCTGGTGTTATTTGTGGTCACTGCCTGCTGATGCTGTATATATAAAAGGTACTATATGTATAAAAGGTGAGAAGTGGAGAGGTGCCACACAGATGCACCGACATGGTAGATAGGGCCTCCTTGCCCAGCTTTGCAATGTAAACGCAGCCAAATGTCAAACAGCCCAAAGTGGAGCCAGGCTCATTCACAGCCTGGGGGGCTCCTGCCAGCTGGTGGGCAGTGCCAGCCATGTGCTCTGCCTACCTGTGATGGGTCCGGTTCCCCCCTCGTCCCTGCAGGCTCTGGGCTGGTGCTTTGTGCTGCTGATGACCACGCTGGCCTTCTTGGTCAGATCCCTCCGGCCCTGCTTCACCCAAGCCGCTTTCCTGAAGAGCAGGTACTGGTCCCACTACATCGACATCGAGCGCAAGCTGTTCGACGAGACGTGTGCGGAGCACGCCAGGAGCTTTGCCAAGGTCTGCATCCAACAGTTCTTCCAGGGCATGAGCACGGACTTGGCGGCCGCTCGCTGCCACCCATGCGGGAAAGGCCGTGCAGATGCGGGAGAAGCCGCTGAGAAGCTCCTGGGCATCACCGACCAGGGCACCATGAACACGGCGCTGAAGAGCTGGCACAGATGCAAGCCCCCGCTGCACCTCCACCCACCTGCCCTCCACAGCGACAACGGTTGGGCAGGGGAACAGCAGCCTCCTGCGCACCCCTCTGCGTCCCGAAGGGAGATGGCTGCCTACTACAGCCGGGTGTGAGGGGCGCAGGGCTATGCAGAAGCAGAGCTGCACTTTTGGGACAGGAGCTACAGAAAGGGTGGACAGACAGGCATCTGAGTTGGGCAGAGGCAAGGGCCAGTGCCACAGGGGCTGCAGGAGAACAGGCACCCAAAGGGCTCGGTGGTGCTGGTGCAATCCCATCCGCTGCCACATGCAATCCCATAGCATCAGTAATTCAGGCAACGAGTTCTGTGCCGAGCAGGACGGCTACTCAAGGTCATGATGGACGAGCCTTGGGGATGCTGAAGGGCGCGATGTGGCAGCTGGACAGACGTGCTGTGTGTCCCACACCACCAAGCACCAGGTTTGTGCTGTGGCGGTTGCCATGGCAGACACTACCACACGTGCAAAACTTCCTTTCTTTTTCCACACGCTCAGTGCTGGGCAGCACATGTGGGTTTAGGCAGTATTAAAAATCTCCCGGTGGGGAAACAAGCTGGGGGGTGCCCCTTTCTCACACCAAACTATGAAACCTCAAAAGTCTCCCCGTTACCCCTCCACACACTACATCCCCACAGACGCACACAGCTTCCAGGCCAAGAAAAGCTTTAAAATAAATTTGATCCAAGCAACAAGCTAGTGAGGGGATATCCCATATTGCATTACACGTGACGGGAACGGCGTGGTTGGTGTCACAGGTCCTATTCAGTGAGGAGTCCACGGAGATCCTCTTTGAAGAGGCTGTCCGGACAAGGAGAGCAGCTACGCCGCAGCAGCATGGAGGGCGGGGGCCAGGCCAACCCCATGCCACAGATTTGCCGCAGGACAGTTTGTTCTTGCAATTTTACCTGGATTCCTCCCTGACACAAAGACTGCTGTTAAAAACCCACCTGGGTGTTTTTTTAAGGAGCCAAATAAATAATTCAGAGTCACCGTTCAAGCTCTGTGCTCAGGCAAAAGGATGCATAAAAGTTTTTTACACAAGCTATTGGTGTTTCTTTATTTGAATGCAATGAAAAGGACTGGGGGGACCCCGGGCCAAGACCGGGGTGCTGAGGCCTGCACGAATCAGGCCGTTTTGCCGGTGCGCAGTGGCCAGCAGCGAGGCAGCCCTGGCCCTCGGAGGAGAAGCCAGGGGGGCCCCGCTGACCCTCTGCAATACCAGGTGGCTGCCCATTTCCATAGGACCTGAGGGTGACGGGATACAGCAGCCTGGAAGAGCATTCCCCGGTGGCCCTGATTTTATTACCAACATGCTGAAGGAAAACCCTTTTTGAGAGACAAGTTTTACCCCCGCCGCAACCCTTTGGAAACGTTCATCCTCTTGAAATTTCTGCTGCCGCGTTCTTCTTCAAACCAACTTATTACGGCTGCTGGTAACTGAGGTGACTGTCATTTGCGTAAACCTTAATTATCGGTGTGTAATTCCAGAGAGGCTGTGGGGAGAGGAGAACAAAGGACCAAAATAACAAGGAAATTCTCCGAGCTGCTGTGAGAGAGCCTTAGCAAGCCCGTAGTCAAGGGCAGGCTGAATCTGGCTGACTCCCAGGAGAAAGGAGTGTGACACAGATTTATCATTAATCTTCACACCCCAAACTTTAATTAAGGCACCTGCCCAGAAATTAATAGGCACAAAACCTGATTTACAAAGCAAAAGAGATTAAAAGATAAAGGCGGTTTCCACTCCTAGTATTTGCAGTTCAGTGCTGTTAATGGCGGACAGAGAAAGGTGCGCTCAGAGTCCCCACAACGGGCTGGCAGGCTCCACAGCAGAGCCATTAAGATACCAACAAACCGGGGTGCATTTGCAAAGAGAAGCTTCTGCACTTTTAACTTAGATTTTTAGGATCAGAGCTCTGCCCCCATGCCGCAATTCCAGCAGCAGCAGAGTCCCTGCAGAGCAGGCAGGGTGTTCTCTCTTTCCTGGATCTTGAGGACAGTTCAGGGCCTTCAGGAGGAGACCCCTTGTTAGAGAACCCCACACAGCCCCCGGGATTTCCGGGCCGTGTTCCGGGTGCTGAGGCGGGTTAGCAGCAGCGGCCCGAGCACGGAGCGAGCCCCAGGGCCCCCAGCCAGGCACCGGGCGGGAGGGGAGTCAGACGGAGCTGTGGGAGTGCCGAGGGATGCACTGCAACCGAGCACCTGGGAGCTGCAAAAACCCGTCCAGGGAGCCCAGATCCAGGGATAAGAAGGAGGACTCGGTCCAAAATTCCCATCTGAACTGCTGACGTTGGGCTGAGCTCAGCTTTGCTCTGGGCAGAGGGGAACGTGGGTGTTGCTGAAGATTTGCCTGTGCTGAAGACATCCTCTGGGGAAGGCTGAGTTTAAGCCCAGGGCCATGGTGATGAGGAGACTGGGGAAGGAGGACGGGGGCCTCCAGCCTCCGCAGCAGGCTGGGCGGGAGCCGAGAGAGAAATGGCAGAGAGGAGGGAGCAACACAAGAGGAAAGTAAGGCATCCCTGGCTGCCTTGCAGGCATTGCTCCGCAGAGGAAGCAGCGAGCGGAAAAGCCGAGCTGGGCAGGAATGCACTGCATTCGCACGCCAAATCGTGGGCTGCGCCCAGCCCCACACACATGGCTCCCACAGCCCCGCTCAGCCCCCACCACCCCTCGCAGCAGCCTCGCCGCTCGGTCCCGGGAGGTGGGAAGCAAAACCTGGCCGCCCCGCAGAGCTGATGATGATGGTGGGTTCCTGCTTCTCCCGAAAACCCAGCCAGGCTGGTATCTTCCCTGCTGGCTCAGCCGGCTCCCATGCCCAAAAGCAGCAGTTCCTGCCCCTTTGCGGGAGACAAAGGGCTTCTCCCATGCACGACTGCATCCCCTGGGGACCATGAGGGCTGCATCCGCCCCTCAGGCTGGGGGGCTCCGGCATTTCCCCTTGCGTCCCAGCAAGGCGCCCCATTGCTCCCATCCTCCAGGCAAACCCCGTGCCGTCCCAGCCAGCCTTTGCACAGCTGCATCGCAGATCTGAAAAAAGACGATATGCTTTTTCCAGTGACTCATCCTCAGCCTTTCCTTTCCTTTTTTTTTTTTTTTAAAGGCACAACCTCAGTCTTGCACCCAGCAGAAGCCAAGCGCCTGCTCTTTGCCCCACCCAAGCACAGGCCCCGAGAACAACCTCCTCCCTCCTCCCAAAAGCTGACAGCGGAGGGCACACTGCAGACTGAAAAAGGAAGCTGCCAAACTCTTAACGTCATTTTCATCAGCTTTTGCTTTGCCCATCAGGCAGGCCTCAGCCACTTCCCCACTTCTGCACAGCCCTGCGTGCTGCCGGGAACCCACCACAGCTGGAGCCCAGGCAAAAACCATTCGAGGACCTGAGAAGGCTCCAGAACTGGTTTCAACTACTTTTCAAGTAAGTGATTTCATTTTTTTTCTTGCTTTCATACATGCTTTAGGGAAAGACTTTAACAGAAGCTGCTAAAAAATGATCTGCTGCAAACAACTTTTCCCCTCCCCTCCTACCCACCCATCTCTCTCCCAGACAGGCACCGCAACCACCAAAGAGAGGAAGAGTAACCCCCGGCCAAAATGGCATACTCCCCTTTGCCACCTCCTCTTATTTTTGCTTTGCTGGTTGCCAGGTACTGTCAGGAAGGTCAGAGGGTCTTGTTTATCAGGGCTATTTGCTGGTAACTCTAACAACAGAGTTTTGAACGCCACGCGCTAGAACAAGTTTTTAGGTTTAGCGTCTGGCTGCAAACGTGGTGTACCACAAAGCACGGCAGTCGGAGCTGGAAGCCTTGTCCCCATCACGTGGCTGTAGTTTTCAGCTGGTCTGTCTCCTTTGCCAAGGGAGTTTTGCATATGGAAAACTGGGAAGATGCAAGAAGACATCAAGGGCTGCTTGTGTTTGAACTCAGCGATATCATAGTGTGACTAAAGGGAGTGCCATGGGTTAGACACAGCAGGGAACCGAAGCCAAATTTCTGCCCCCGTTCCCCTCTGCTGCACCATGGAGGAAGAGGGTAAAACAGGATTTGGTGGGGTAGCAGCTGAGTTGAATCACAGCAGTGATTTACTGCACAGTGCATGAGCAAGCCTTGTACAAGAGACTGTAAGGATTAAGGTGCCTTTATCTCCTCTGCATGAACGTCCCCATAGCCTTTTCCCTGCAGCTGGGGCTAGTCCAGGGAAGCCTTACTCTCCCAGCCAGTGTGCACAGATGCCAGCATGAAGGCAGATTTCAGAGCAGCCCTGCTGTGGGTCAGGGCTCCCCGGGAGCCCCGGATGTGCACTGATGCTGCCGGCACTGTGCAAGCTGCCAGAGACGGTTAGTTGGGTGCCCGGGTCCTTCCTGTCTCCAGGAAACCCCAGTGACAGCAGCTCCCCTGAGGCCGGCAGGTTTTGTCACATGGGTGAGGGTTCCCAGAGCTAGCAAGGTGCTTGGGGCTTCCTGAGATGAAGCCTTGCGGGGGTGCAGCGCAGATGAAAAGTCAACTAAGAGATTAATTAAATGTGGCTCGCAAATGGCATGGGGGAATGGGCATCACTGCATGTGCTTTTCCCTGCTTGGTCCTGAGTGCCTACAGTCCACACAGCCCAGCCATGTCAGTGGGATGGGCATCCCAGTATAACCAGTGTTGTACTGGGAGAAGGGGCTGGAGGAAGCCGCGCAGACAAAGTGCAGTGAAGAGCCTGTCTGGCACCGAGGTGTGCAGGTTGAGGGGCTCAATTTCAGGCCAGCAGTTAGAGGCTGAGCCAGGACTGCAGGCCAGGACAGGGAGTATGGTTATGTCAACCAGCTGTGGGGGAGAAGGAGATCATCCTGCCACACCTAATCCTAGCAAAAACTCCTACATAATCGCTGACCCAGCTCTATTGGCATTTGGTGTTTGTATCCTGAGTCATAAAGATAAGCTCTGCTTTCCCAGAAAGTAACTTCTCTTGCTGGTAGCAACAGCCCCTGAGCATCCCCTCACCCGTGGCAGTAGAGGCTGCTCCTACCTAGTCCTCTCCATCTCCCTGCCCTCAAACCTTCTGGGGCATCTTGCAGCACCTCTTGCTGCCTCCCTGACATACCTTTGCCTGTTACTAAATATTAGCTCATCAGGTCTAAAGAAGGAGGTAAAAGCCACACACAGCACCTTCAAGGCAGCGCAGCATCAGCACGCACTGCCGTGAGCGCCTGGGCTAGCGTGAGTCAGCGGCAGGGCTGGGGACGCATCCCAACACCAGTGCTCCGCTCCAATTTCCCCAGTAACACGGCGTCCTCCTTCTTTGCAGGCTTGGGAGATCACCAAGCGTCCAGCAGCAATGCCGACAGTAATCGCCTCTGTGGGAGATGACTAAAACCAAAGAGAAGTAAAGACAATGAACACGCAAATGACAGAGGCAGAAATAGCTGTCCTGTTGCAATCTTCACTGCAGAAGCACTTTTGGAGGGTTTAGTGGGAAACTGAAGTGACCAAGATTTCCCTCGCTGCTTAGGCTGAATCCCTCTCTGGCCCCTTTTGAAGTATCCCTGGTATCAGCAACCTGCTCCAGAGGCTGGGACACCAGGCAGGAGGAAGGGACAGCAGTGAAGGTGTCGTGCTCCTGGAGCAGCCCCTTGCACATCAGCCAGCCCAAGGCCATTTCACCCCCCATCAGTGTGTCCCTCAGTGCTGGGAGGTGAGCCAGCACAGCCCCCCGCTGCGGTACACACTGCCTCTCACTCTCGGGACGAGATGGCTGCCCTCATCGCCGAGAACTTCCGCTTCCTCTCCTTGTTCTTCAAGAGCAAAGATGTGATGATATTCAATGGTTTGGTGGCCCTGGGAACAGTGGGCAGTGAGGAGCTCTTCTCAGTCGTTGCCTTCAACTGCCCCTGCTCCCCTGCCCGCAACTACATCTACGGGCTGGCCGCCATCGGTGTCCCAGCCCTGGCCCTCTTCCTCATTGGTGTGATTTGGAACAACCACACTTGGAACCTGGTGGCTGAGTGCCACAAGCGTGGCATCAAGAACTTCTCTGCCGCTGCCACCTTCCTCCTGTTTGGCTCCATCATGGGCCGTGCGGCCGTGGCACCTGTCACCTGGTCAGTCATCTCACTGCTGCGCGGGGAGGCTTACATCTGCGCCCTCAGCGAGTTCGTCAGGCCATCCTCCCTGGACAAGTTCCCGGCCGAGTATGGGGCTGAGGTGCTGGCCAGGTTCCCCTGTAAAGATGTGCCAGCAAACCTCACCAAGTTCAGGGATGAGGTGACACGGAGGCTGAGATACGAGTCGCAGGTAGGCACGCCGGGGAGAAAGCCACACAGAGTGGGTGAGACCACCTTGCCGTGTCCTAACGCAGCCTCTCTCTTCTCTCTCAGCTCTTCGGCTGGCTGCTCATTGGCATTGTCGCGGTCCTGGTTTTCCTCACCAAGTGCCTGAAGCACTGCTGCTCACCGCTGAGCTACCGGCAGGAGGCTTACTGGGCTCAGTATCGCTCCAACGAGGACAAGCTCTTCCGACGCACAGCTGAGGTCCACTCCAGGATCCTGGCAGCTAACAACGTGAAACAGTTCTTTGGCTTCGTGGCACTGGACAAGGAGGAGAAGGAGCTGGTGCAGGAGTTCCCAGTGGAGGGTGTCCAGCCGAGCCCCCAGTGGAACGCCATCACGGGCGTCTACATCTACCGGGAGAACAAAGGCTTCCCCCTCTACAGCCGGCTCCACAAGTGGGCCAAAGGGGTGGAAGGGAACGGGCCAAGTCCAGAAGGCCATGAAATGCTCTTTTTGGCTTCCTAAGACAGGCACTGGCAGTGGTTCCCCAGACTGCCTGGCAGGCCTACCAGTATCGGTGCATGGCTGAGGGATTCACTAGGAATATTCCTCCCAGCAGGATTTCTTCTCTCAAGTGGGTAAACAGGGATCAACAGCCTCAAGGTATGAGGCTGATAAGCAATACACTGAGTTGGGGAACCCCTCCCTCAGAGACAACCATCTCATTGCTGCTCCCAGAGACACCAGGGGAGCAAAGAGCAGATGCACACCGTACCTTCGGGCTGCCAGCACACCCTGCTGTCTAATGCACCAGCAGAAGCCTCAGGGAGCAAGAGGTGGGCATGACGTTTCTAACCATGATTCCTGCAGTCCCACTGGTCTCCCCCATGGCAGGGTTAGCCCCAGCCATCCTGCACACCTGCTTGTTTTATTGACATTGGTATCTTCCTATGCAGTTGTGCAGTGCCTGTTACACAGGCAGGTCTCGGAGCACTTTACAGACTTTTCAGCACAGGGAAAAGAGGGAAGCAGTGGGTAAATTCCTGTGGCAACAGGGATGCAATAGCACCTGGAAAGGAATGGGTTGGTAATAAAGCAGCACAGCGAATAACTGCGAGACTAAACTGTGAGACTAAGGCAGGAGGAATCACCAATATTCCCGGTATTCAGAAAGACACTGTAATTACCAAGTCAGAATTTGGGTAGGACACCAAACTCCCTTTGTTCTTAGTGAAGTGCCTGGCAATCTCTAATGAGCACAAATGGTCGCAACCGTGAGTTTATAAACCCAGAAGATGGCACCATTGGCAGAATAGCTTTCAGGCGAGGTGGCGGAGGCTGAGAGGAAGCAGTACCAGCAGTGAGCCACACCACTGTCTGCAGCTCATCACATTTCTCATCCAACCATTGACGAGTCCTGCTTGTTTGGGTTTCGAGTTGCAGCAAGACCTCAACCAGAATACAACTGTTTTACATATATGTATATATACACATACATACATATATATTTATATATATAGTGTATATGCTATATAATTGTAGTCAGTAAGCTGTATTAATGGAGCATCTTTCTTCAAGGGAAAGGAGACAAAGTTACCAGCCAAAACATCTGTTGCACTGAGACTGCAGCCCTGGAGTGATGAGGGACAGCAGGAATGGGTTGGGGCGAGCAGCCCTCTCTCTACCCTTCTACCACTGAATTTTCTTAAACTCTTCCACTGCCTTAAACGTGCCTGCGGCAGAAGGTCTCTTTTATGGACTTGGCCATCCTCCGAGAAAGGAAAGCCGGAAAGGTGTAAAATTCCTGCCCTCACCATGACGCTGTGCTGACTACGACTTCAAGGCCACTCTTAGGGCACTACACAGTCCCTTTTCTCCCGAGGGTCAGCCCTACGTACCCAACACTGTTTCAAGAGTTGGCAGGAAAATTAATTTTATTTTTGCTACTTGTACTGTTTCTTTATAGGTACAACTTCCTTTTACACCATACTGTTTACCAAAAAGCCTTAAGTTGTTCAAAAAAAATTACTCAAACCCACAGAATTCAGAGGGGCTTACACACAAGGAGATTTGAAATAAATTATTAAATGAGAGTTATTTTTCATTGCCTTCTGACTTTTTTTCAGGAGGGGGCACAAAAGGTATAATTTAGCATTCTCTTTGAACTCAAGGACTGGGAACTTATTTTTTCTTTCTATTAAACATTCAGATCCTCTCCTATCCAGATGACCACAGAATGTGAAGTTTTTAAAGTATTACCACATATTACAAGTTAGTAATGCTGCTTTTTAGTTATTCTTGCAATGAGTAGCACAAATCTTGTACATCAGGATACACAATTGCAGCAAAAGATAGAAAACATGTTTAGAAACCTTTTTACAAATATGCCCCCTTGCAAGAAAGAGCTGGAGGGTATTCCCTCGCATAAAAGATGCTGGAACACGGCTTAATAGGCGAGGCATCCCAAGATCCCTGTTCAGTTTCCCTATAGATTTGCCTTGCATTTGTGGGAAGGCTTGGCTCACCATCAACTAATCTGCAAGAACAATCAGATGCAAGTTAAATGAAATTGCATTAACTTGAGATGAAAGAGAGTCAATTTGCATTTCTTCTCCTTGGCCCTTGAGTGCGAACATGCAGATGTGCATGCCACCCCCGCACTCAGGTTAGCAGATGCAAGGTAACTTGCTGAAACAAAGCAAGTTTTTACTTCCCTTGCCTTCCTCTTTGATAGTCCCAGTTGTTCCTTTGAAACATCTCCACTCCAGCTCCTTCTCCTCCCCTTCCCTCCTTTGAAGGAAAGGGGCAAGACATGTAATGCTTGGGAATGGATTTCTTTATTCTAAAAATAAACCATGAGCACTAAACAGCTTTTGCTCTGTTCACCTCCCTTCTCTTCTCCATTAACTCCAGCCACTTGCCATGTGCCAGGATGGCCTATGGGCTTGTCCAGCTTGTCCATTTTCCCTCCCTCTTGCTGGAGAGGCATGTTTGAGTGGACAGCTGACAGTGAGGAGTAGAGCAAGACACCACGCTCAGAAATACTCGTTTGCAATTGTAGGGAATTCTTTTTTTTCTCCTCTGCCACGCTGGGCATGGTCCCAGCTGAGACAGCCCTGGGCTTCTGGCCCTCGTAGCCCTTCAGCACCCTCACGAATATCCTTGCTGTCCCATGTCCCCCAGTGACAATGCTGAGGCAAGGGACGTTAACCCCCATGGCTTTCCACACCCACACAAGCAACCAGGCTAGCCACCTCACCAAAACGCCAAGAGGCAAATCGAACTGCCTGTCTTCCTGGCATGCTGGATCACGCAGGCTGCAAGCTCACACTATCTCTGCTTTTCCTCCAGAGGCCAAAAACCACCCCGTTGCAGAACAGCCTACAGGTTAGCAGTGAGGGCACACTTCCCAGCAGAGCAAGATGGGTTCAAACCAGGTTCCTCCACTATGGAGAATTACACACAGGTCTTTCATTTTCCCTGCTGACTACTGTAGAGACTGTAATAGCCCCAGTAGTCATGAAGAAACAATACCTCAAAGGGATCTTGGTTTCTATTGCAATGCTTATTTACGTATTCTATTATGTAACTAATCAAAAGAAAAAGCCACCGTCATTGCAGCTGCGTTCTTAAAAAAAGCAGCAGCTGCTACTCGATGTTGCAAGCAGCCTCCTCCTCCTCTAGAAGAGCATTAAGCAAAATCCAAGTACAGTACCCTGCTCTCCCTGGGGAAAGCAGTGAAACAGCTTGTTTCTGGATCTCAATGGACTTGGGAATGAACTAAAAGCCGAGTCATTCAGCCTTGCCAACAATGGGTATTCAGAGGCAGAAAAGCTGGGTCCTGCAGAGTTCAGAGTACCTACAATGAGTAAGACTCTTCAAGTTTGGTATTTCAAAGCTGGGCACCCACTCACTAGTGTCTACATTGCATAATCACACCTGTTTGCATACCCTGCTTTTCCCCTTGCCTTCCCTTCTTCATCTGTAAAATGTGGATGATCACATCCACATCTTACTGGAGAGTTACACGAACATGGATTATAAGGCAACAACAGTTGTGATACAGCCTTCCGAAATACCCAAGATACCTGGCTTTTTCCAAGCAGGTTAGATTGGGATGCAGGTTTTTTCAGCACAGAAAAAACACTTTTTACTTTGACTTCACTGATTTCTCTTAAGAGACAACTACTGAAAATCACTATTTTTTCTGTCATCAATCCCAGGCAACTTGTTACAAGAGATGGTTGCAATCAGGGATCCATCACAACTGGACGGTGTGGGCTTCAAAGGCATATGCCCTTTCAGCTGAGGAGGACAAGAGCATCCCAGGCTGCATCAGGAAATGCACTATCAGCAGGTTGAGGGAGGTCATCCTTACCCTCTACTCTGCAGTGGTGAGACATCTAGGGTGATGTGTCAAGTACTGGGCTCCCCAGTACAGGAGAGATATGGGCTTACTGGAGCAAGTCCAGCAGAGGGACAGGAAAATGATTATGGGACTGGAGAGAGGCTGAGAGAGCTATGGCTGCTCAGCCTGAGGAGAAAACTCAAGGTAGATCTTATTCACATGTATAAATACCTGACATGAGGATGTAAAAAAAGTGGAACCAGACTCTTCTTAGTGGTGCTCAGTGACAGGACAAGAGGAAATAAGCACAAATTGAAATACAAGAAATTCCATTTAAATGTAAGAAAACACATTTTTTACTGTGAATGTGTTCAAACACTGGAACAGGTTGCCCAGAGAGGTTGTGGAGTCTCCATCCTTGGAGAAATCAAAACCAAACTGGATGTGGTCCTGAGCAACCTAGTCTAGCTGACCCCTGCTCAAAGCAGGAGTTTGAACCAGATGATCTCCAGAGGTCCCTTCCAACCTCAACCATGCCACAATTCTGTGTTGCTCTGCCAATTTCTAGGAGCACAAGGACACTTGAGATAAATCTTTCAAAGTGTTAATTCAACCGAAAGGCACGAATCTTCTCTGCCCTCTTGACAGAGAGAGAAATCAATTCGTAAGACATCACTGTACTTAAAAGTAATGGGTCATAACTGCACCATTTCCCCAGGAAAGTAGAACAGGCATGGGTGATGTTTGAATTGATTATGAAACAGTCTATATTTAAAAACATGTCTTCAAAGTCATCAACAGACTAGGATTATTTTTAACATCTGGACAAAACTGCAAATATTTATCAAATCTTTTCCTTTGATTGTTTGTTCTTTCCAGTTTGGTTTGGTCATAGACCAATACTCTCCAGAAACTGACTGTCCATGGACACTCACAGCAGAACTCTACACCTCTCAGTTCCCGCACTGCATGGAGAGCCGAGCCTCTCTGCTTTTACTTGCACCGTACTTAGGTGTCAGCAAGGGAACTCTTTGTCTCCACATACTCAAGTGCTGCTCTTTTAACAGCCAGGACACTTTCTGTTGTACCAAATTTCTTCTCATAATCCAGGTAGCGTTTAAAGAAGAATTTCATCTTCTTTGGTGCCAAGCTCAGGTGTATGACCCTCTCAAAGATGTCGCTGCAAGAAACCAAAGTGATTCAGATTGCTGTGTTGGTGACAGCACTCAATACAAGCCCTGTATTCTGCCTTTGAACAAAGAGCAGAAATTCAGGGGAGACATTCAACCTGCTGCAAAGTGCTGGTGCTTGAAGAAAATGATTCCTGACAACTGGCCATAACCTCAAAGTAGAACTCTTCCATTTGCTCACAGAACTCTAAGGTCAACTTAAGCTAAGATCCAGCCACTGTACTTGACCCTGCGTCCATTAAGATGATGTGGCTGGATCCGTACTGTGGGAAGCTGGACTACCTTTTGTCAACTCTCAGAAAAGGGGAAAAAAAAAAAGTTTCTCCATTTTTATGTTACAAAATACATAAGGGCTTAATCTCACCCTTCAGATACAAGGCAATCCCTCCAGAGGGACAGATGAATCTCAGTGCAAGTCCTCTAGTTTCTGTCATGCAGCCTACTACTTACAAATCAGTCCCCCTCTGCCCTATGGATCTCCTTGGAGTCTCCTCAGTCCTGGCAAGGATAAGCACTTCCACACCCCCGAGTTTTCTTTCTCTAGGTGATAAAAATTCTCTTTTGCTCTGCTCTAGGAAGCCCTCTACAACCCCACACTGCAGGGTACCTCTGCTCTTTTCAAGTGTTGCTCCAAGCACTGTACTCTGCCCCATCCCAGCCTGCTGTAGTACAACTTACCGTACTTCCTTCTGGCTGCCATGTTTGATCATGATGTCCATGTAGATGGACCAGATGTCTGTCCGCTTGGGATAGCTGCTAAGGGTGCTCTCAAAGAGGGCCTTGGCATGTTCTGGGTCCCCAAAACGGAACTCCAGCTGTGCAAACCTTGAAATGACATCCACATCTGGAACAAATAACAACATATTACATGGGTATTACAGCATGTCTCTTCCCTATGAACAATCATGAGTGATAATTACACAGAACAGAGGCAGGCACAGACAGCACCATCTCTACCCAGAGACAAAAGGTTTTGTTCTAAAGTGGTTCTGGACCAAGGTGGGATCAGAGTGGGAAGGACAAGGGTCACAATTCACTTCCCATTTCAGCTCTATGCAGGAGACCAAAGTTTATTCTTACATTCAAAATGCATCTTGCAGCATCCATGGGCAGCCCCACAAACCTGGCTGAACTTTTCTAGAGGGCTGTACGACTCAAAGTCGTCTTTGTTTTGGGTGCTTTGCTTTTGCCCATCACAGCAAATTATGTTACAGGAGGATTTAACATTGATATCCAGGTTGAAATTCCCCTTCCCTGAGACTAAAGGGCAACACATTCAGCACCAACTGGTTGTGCTTTTCATTTATTACAAACATTGTCACAGGCAGAGATATCAGAGAACAGTCCGTCTACTGGAGACCTGTCAACACATGGTCCATATTAAGGACAGGGAAGAGAATGCTTACGTTCTTTGGTGGGCAAAGCCTTGAGAGAACGCTCCAAAAGCCTGTGTGTAGCCTCAGTCTGGCCTTGCTTGAGGAGGAAAGAGGCATATTTCAGCCACACAGATTTCTCCTGACGGAAACGCTTCAGCATTGTCTGGTACAATTCTTCTGCTTGCTGGAAGGGCAGAGCTGGGTTAGATCAAGCAGATTCATAATAAAACCTTGGAGCTTTAAAACTCTTGGTCCAGGTATCTCCAAACACTTATGCCAGAAACGTAGCAATAGTTCTTTGCTGTCAATCATAACTATTAATCCCAGTTAGGAACAGGGTAGGCCTAATATCTGACAGCTGGAAGCTTGTACAGGCAATATTGGTAGTTTACTGGCATGACTGAATGGGATATGTGCCTGGGACCTGCTTGCCCTGTCTCACCTTGTACTTCTCAGAATTGGCATAGATGTCACACAGATGCAGAAAGACTTTCAGAGGTTCATTGTATTGAACAGCTCTCTCAAAGACCTTCATCAGTGTCTCCTCAGTTCCATACATGTTCTCCAAGTTCAGTAGGGCTACCCAGACATTCAGCTTCTCCTGTTCTTCCCTTAAAGCAGATGTGAACAAGAACATTTAGCCTTTTACCAGTCTTTATCAGCTTTTTTGCAAACCATTCCACAAAGACTCACTAACTTGTAGCCTGCCTCCAGGACAAAGGGGCATACTGTTCACTGAAACACCACTTCTGGAGCAGAGCACAGCACAGCATTTGTTTCACACTACAACTTTTGATCACTGTTGTTTGTAATTAAAAGCCACAAGGATGATTCAAGAAAGCACAATATACTTCATCATGCTGTAGAGATGATTTAATATACAAGGGTGCAGCCTATAGAAAAAGCAACAAGAGTTCCATGGTTTGTTTCATGTTTTGATTTAAGGACAACACTGCTGACAGCATTATGCTCTTCCAAACCCTTCTGACTGCTCAGAAGCATGTCCATGTGGTGAGTGATATCTTGGGGAGTTACTGCACTCATGAGCTACAGCAAGTCAGCTGCAGGCCAACTGCGGTGACTCAGGCCAGACCTCCCAAGGATCAGCGGACAATTACTGCCATTTAATCCTTTGGAGCTCACTGAAACAGACTCTGCCACACCGCACACACGTGCACACACACTGATGATGCTACCAATGCTCTTCTCCCACCACAACTACCCCACCATGATTTGTTTGTTCTTTGGGGCAAAGAAAGGCAGAACCCCATTATTACCTGAAGCAGATTGTTTTAAGTGCTCGCTCTGCCACAGCTCTGGCCTTCTCAATCTCGGTAGCCTGGAGGTGGAAAGCCATGTACTGTAGCCAGAGGATGGAGCTGTTGGGACTGCTCAGCACCAGTCGGTCAAAGTCATCTGCTGACTGGGGCTGTCGACTAGGGTCCATCAGAGCTGCCTCTAATTTGCAGAGCTCCTTCTCCTTCTTCTGCTTCTCTAGCTCCTTCTCCTTCTTTGTTTGTTTCTTCACCTGAAAGAGCAAAAAAGAACTGGGGGAAAAAGCAGGCACCTCATGTGGGATTAGGCAGGCCCAGCTAAAGCACAGCCAGACTTCAGCATGTCCAAGGCTACGCAGTTTTCACAGGAAGAGATGAGGCCAATTGTTTAACAGAGGAGGAAAATGGTACACACACCTCACCCTTTCACACTTCCAAGAGCAGCAGTACAGGAAATCTCTTTTTTTTTAATGAAATACATTGAGGGACCAAATACTTTACTAGTCTTGCACCCCCAATTGCAGCATTCATACTTCACACACACACACCACCACACCCCTCCATTCTTCCATCTTTACCCTCCAGGCCAGTGCTCACCACAAACCTCCACTCTGTAAAAATCCAGGATACATGGGGAGAAATTGTGAAAGATTGGTATATGTTGCTGGATCACTAGGGTGACTCAGGTCTAAATTGGGAACCGAGAGTGCCATAGTTCTCTGCACAAGGCAACTATACCTTAGGCAACAAAGCATCAGCCATGCACAGCCTTTACAAAGGTGAGTTTTGAGGGACAGGGAAAATCCTGAAGAGCAAACGTGAAAGCAATTAATGAGCTTGTTTCTGATTTTGCTGAATTGCTCACAATGGAAAACTCCTCTAAAAAATTACAGCATAAAATATTTTTTTGTGGTTTTTCTCAATAAGAGGACTATAATTTGAAAAGGCTTTTCATAACCAGGTTTTCCTGTGAATTTACAACACTCAGGAAAGTAAGAAACAGAGCTGACACCAAACACAAAAATTTTACTTTCATGAAAATGCTTGTTTGAACCTATTTTTTTAGCATGTCAACTTGAGAAGCCCTATTTTCATGCAGCCGTGCTAAAATAGGGCCTTTTCTCCTCTGCTTCAGAGAGATCTGCTGCTAAGCCCAGTGCTCAGAGCAGTTAAGGAAGTTCTCTATCAGCTGTCAGAGATGTTCCCTTGGGTTAAAAGGTTTTGCTGTAGGGCAGGCAGACATGCAAATAGGGAGACATCACAGTACAGCCACCATGTGGTGTCTCCTGTGCAGGCAACACTAGCACACAGTACCTTCAACTGTGGATCCTCCTCCTCCTCGCTCTCTGAGCTCTCTTCCTTCTGATTCAGCACAGGTATATCCATTGCATTCACGTCCTCATCCCAGGTGAAGCCCATGGAAACCTGCAGCCTGGGAGCTTCACCAGGTTTCATTACCTGTTTGGAGGAAGACAGGGAATGCCCTGAGTTTTAATTTGAAATTTTACACTGAGATCAGACAACTGCTTTTTGCTTGTGGCTTCTCTCTAGCCAGTATTATTGACATCTCACATTTGCAAACAGCCCACCAGCAAAAACATTAAACTCTGGTCACCTTTGCTGTAATTTAAACTCATTTCATCTCAAGCCATTTCCAGATGACACAAACACCAGTCTGTGTCACTCCTATCTGCAGCAATGATACTTATTGTCATCCAAGTGAAAACTCACACATCTGAATAGGCTGGAAAGTCATTTCAGGCTCAGGTTCTCCTCCAAACTTCTCACCTTAGATTTCTTTTTAGCTGCCTCTTCCTCCTGGTCACCATCCTCCTTCTCCCGGTAATATACCTCAATTCCACTGTCATATTCATCTGCTGTCGTATTCATCTTCCTTTTTTTTGGCTTCGCCTCCTGCAACAAGGGGAAATGAATGGATGGTGGAAGGCAACAACTACGATGAATCTCAAAGGCAATTCTGATCACAAAGTAAAGATATTGACAGCAGAGAGAGGGTGGCACAGCACCCCCCACCACCCTCTCACATAACAGACACAACAGAGCATAATTAACCCATGCTCACCTACATATGGCACTAAGACCAACAGGACAGGGCACACAGGCAACACAATCTGACTGCTAATTCAGTTAACTCCTACCCAAACGGAATAATTTCTGATCTTTGCTGATCTCCAGTGCAATTTAATCTTTTTTTCCTACTCTGTATAATTCCTCACCCTGATCCCAATGTTCTTCCTAGTCCCTTCAGTACTTGGACCAACCAAGTCCTTTAGTACGTCCTGCACAATCACATCCACACCTGTTCACTTTCAGAGTTTCCTCTTCTCTGTTTTGTCTTCAGCTTAAGCTCTTCTCTCTTTTCACTATCAGCTGCCTCTGTTTTCTCTTCCTCTGTATCATATCGTGGTAGGCCTAGGGATTCAGGCAAGACACTTGGCATCCCAGTGTCCTCAGGCAGGAGAGAGAGTTCAATATGTTTTTCTTTTCCATTTACACTGTGGTGCGTTTCCAGGAGCAGCAGGAGAGAAGAAGAGTGGGAAAAAAAAGAAAAATCAGAGCATTTACAATGACTGCAAAGATATTAATTTCCTTCAAATCTTCCTGGCTTTTATCCTCCCTCTTTCCATCCCCTCCTCCTCCTCCATCTCCTTTCTACTAATTCATGGCCCCTTTTAAAGAACGTTGAACCTACCTAAGCACCTTGGCAGTGAGCAGCTTTCCTTCAGGCAGGTACTTTTCATATAAGGAGTGCTTCTGTACAAAGTAAGGGGAAACATTCTGGAACAGGATTCGGCCCAGAAGTGAAGTGGACAAGCTGAGAAGAGGAAGAAAACCAAAAATAAATATTCCATAGTGGGGGGAAAACAAAAAAAAAAGGTTCAGTGACTGTATTTGTGGCACCACCAGTTCTATACAGTGTCACACAAACGTTCCCTACTTTAATTGCATAGGCTCAAGAAAGAAGCAATGACATCTTGATTCCCAGAGGGAAATTCATTTTGTGACATCACCTTAGGCCCCCAAACAAGATTCCAGAATCACACATTCAAAGTAAGTTCTCCAAGACCCCTCATTTCCCAGAACAATTTTCTTATGCTACTCACCCAAAGAATACACCTGATGGAGTGATTGATTTGACATAGCCTCTCACTAGCTGGCCTTTTTTAACATCCTTAATACATGTTATTTCAACATCCTCCACTTTGCTGTTGCTCTTTGGGTTTAGTCTAAAAGAAAAGAGAGAAGTTAAAGCACTCATCTGAATAATCCACATTCTGCTCTGGATATAAAAAAAAAATAATCAGTATTAACAGCAGCTAGTACTTTCTGGAAAATGTACCGGACCAGAGACACCTTCAGTTTATTCAAACGTATTAATGGACTATCTGCATCTCTGCCAAGCTATACATAGCATTAGGGCATAGACATGCTGCTGTAAACAAAGCCAAACAATACAGATCAGCCTGGCTTCCTCTGACATTAAGAAAATGAGGCGAGTAAAATCTGTCTGAAGTTCTGCATAGCATTGGCTTGGGTTTTTTTCTCCACTTATTTCTAAGATACCTAATTCCCCATGGTTTATGCATTTTTGTTCCATAGAGAAGACAAAGCAAGAGGGTCAGTTTTAAGGAACATTTAGGACTAAGTCTGCTATTTAATCAAAACGGTTAAAATGCAGCTGAATGTTGAAAAGTAATGTGTTTGTATTGCAAATTCAGGGGTGGAACTTTCCTTTTCCTCCCAAATAAACAAACAAAAAGTTAAGTCAGGCCTAGAAACTACGATAAACAGAAATTAAATCTGAACCTACTTGATCAGCTCTACATTTAAGTATCAGACACCTCCACGTTTGCACAAAGGAAAACCTTTCTGAAATAGGAACAAGTCTTATCCCCTTAAAAAAAAAAAAAGGTCGTCCTTGTCCTTTTAACACTTCACACAGATCCACCCAAACCAGTGGTTACTATATTTCACTATCCTTTTCTGCACTAGTATGAGATCAACAGATTGGAGGGATGACACCTACCGGGATTGCCGGAGAGATAACTGGATTTTGCCATTCTCATTGGAGAGGATGTAACACCTGCGTGGCAGAGTAAGGGGAGAAAACAGAAAGCTTTTTTACCTGTTAAAAAAAGCCACAGGTAGAAAATAGGTATTTTCACTAGCAAAATGAAGCTCTAGAGGAGACAAACCATTCTGTCCCTTGGAGCCCTTGCTGTCTAACACATGACACTACAGTTCATGAAAACAGCTAAAGGGCTTTTTGAAACAGATCTACTTGCTTTACTCCGTCTCTGTTGCTGATACAAAAGACTTAAAGATTATTACAGCTGAATTACTTGGCCTGTTGCACTCTCCAGCATTCCCAAGTCTGTGAAGTAGGGAAATGCAATTACTTGTGCATTACAAATGTAAAGACAACTGACTTGCCAAACAGCTCACAGAACCACAGCAGAGCTCAGTCTCATCAGCGCTTTAGCCAAGAGAGTAACTACTCTCAAAACACAGTCCAAGGCAGCAGCTGAAAAGGGGCTGCTTCATACATGGAAAATAAATGACTTTCACCCAAACACATGTAAGGTCGTAAGTCAGCATTAGTTCTTAACTACAGACTGAACCTCACAGGTCTGGCATCATCTTATGGCAACAAAAAGCCTGTCACTAAAGGGGGATATTTCTAAGCCTTGCAGCTTGAAGGAACGTGAAAGAGAATTACTGACCTGACAATCTTGCCAACTTTGAAGTCACCCAGAGGATTCTCCATGTAAGTATCATTCAGATGAAAGATGCTGACTTTGCCAGTCTTCCCACCTGGCAGCGCAATGGTCAAACCAATGTGTGGAGTCACCTTTGTTACCATGCCTACAGTGACGGTGCCCTGCTCCAGTGACTGAATTCCTGGCAAGAATAAAGGAGGAATACTTCATAATACTCCACAAGTACGCGACCAAAGCAACAGGGGTAATGAGTCAGTGAAGCTGATTATAGTTGCCTAGTCACACATCAAACCCACTAACTTTTGGTAAGGTGCAGTCTATGCACTCTCAGTTCACAGCAACATTTGCCTCAGTAGCCCAGACAAGGTCCCCTAGTTGCACAGTTCCAGGATAACTGACAAGTAACTGACAAATGTACCATTTCATGTCTGAGGTCAGAAGGGAATATGTTCATAAGCACTCAGAGAAGGGCTTCAGTCTAAGACAGTAGGAAAGTAATTCTTTAGACTAAAGATCTGACCTCTCTTGCCTGGCATGCTGCTACATCTGGGTCAGAGTCCCAGGGGTTAGTTGTGTCTTACAGGGAGGTACAGCTTGGCTCTGGAGTGTAACATCTTCACCTGAGGGGTTGGTGCAGGCCCACCTCTGAGTAAAGCATAATACGCGGTGGGGTCCTGCTGTTAAGACTCCACTATACCTGTGAGTGACAAGCAGAGGTTTGTTTCGGTGACATCTGTTCCAGTCACTGTAGCTGATATTGCCTGCCCATTTTTGAAGCTCTTTTCTGGATGTTTTAAGACCTGAAAGAAAAGACAGATTTCCACTTACTACCAGAAAAGGAGTAACTCCCACAACTCTGACTGGCATTTCTCCTATGAAGCTTTATGCTTTCTACACACATCTTTGATGTGTGCACTTGACTGACAGCTCAGCATTGCTTCAATGGCTCTGCTATCCTAGGCCAAACCAGCCATAGGCATAGTACTTGCTTGTCAGTGAGGGGCAGTGATGCCTAAAGGGCAGAGCACTGGATTATGAGTTCACATGGATGTCAGAAGTGTCTGTAGTCATTACTTACAGCCATATGCATGGAAAAATATTTGTCTAGCTTATCTGTAATGGCCTCTTACCTTGGTGTTCAAAGACAGCAGCAGATGAGGAACTCTCCCTCGAATGTCAGGGGCAACTTCTACCTCCAGCCAATTTTTGAGGATGTTATACTGAGAAGACACCAAATAACCAGAGAAGACAGCATGAGACCTTGAGGAAAAAAAAAAACCTTCCCTGGTGGATTCGCTAATTTTTAAGGCTAGAAAGAACTACTCCAGCTTTGGCTATTGCACCAAGCAAAAACGGTGATTCGACTTCTACTCTTACAAGATAACGCTGCTGTGGTTCACAGGCAAGTGCACACAGGGGACCAGCAGTGAGAGTACTTTGTGCTGGTGGTATATGCAATTTCTCAAAGGCCCTTTTGCCAGAGTGCAGGGTGGGAGGCATCTACTGGCAACAAACAGGCATGTCAAAGAGGATGAGTCAGTTTGACTCTATCAAGTATAGAAAATGTGACTTCCTTCTCCTGTTCTCCCAATAAGACACTGCACTTTGCATAGCCCACTCTCACAGTTAACAGAGACCATAGCAGTGTCAGTGTTTAGGTCTGAACTAAGGCCCCTGAGGTCACCCCCACTCACTGCCTCCCCCAGCAAACTTCTTAGGAAGACTCTGACCTCACCTTTTTCACAAAACAGGTGACTGTCTGTCCAGCATTGTAGAATCCAAGTTTCTTGAGGGCACTGTCGTCTTTAAGGTTCAGCATTGCTGTGACTTTCCCTTCTATTTCGCTGTTTGCAAACAAAGAAAGAGGACATCAATACGACAGCTTTGGTCCTGAAGATGAAGACAGGAGTTAGAAACCCACATGATTAGGGTGAGCCGGTACTACTGTGACAATGCCTTTGTGACATTTATCCCCATACCCTCACAGCTGCATCCTTCTGCAGGGAATTAATTCCTCCCTGGGCTTAAGAGGGAATCCTTCTGACATGAACAGACATGCGCCTGAGTACAGACTGGCAGAACCTGAAGCCAAAGGACACTCAAAGGAAATCATGTGCTAGGAGAGCACTGTGAGGTTTAACACAGCTCCCAGACCCAAGTTAATGTGAAAGAAAGATTAAGAGGCCTTGCCACACTGCATACATGTGGAAGTCCTTGCTCATGGCCAGCTCCTTCACAAATGAGAGGAACAAGGGAGGGAACCTACAAGGATACAAGGTCTACGAAGCATCTGCAGACAGCACAGAGGCCAACACTTACCTTGGTCGAATGCTGAGCTCTGGAATGGACCGCGTGAAGTGTGGATGGGTGATAGGCAGGTACCTAAAGAACACGAAAAGGACTGAAGTTTGTCATGACCTCCCCAGGCCCCAGTCACCCACCTGTAATGCCTCTGCATTGGCAAAAAAACCAAAACCAAACAAAACCAAAACAAACAAAAAAACCCCACACCACAAACCAAACCAAAACCAAAAACAACCCAGTTGTAAGCCCTCTAATACTACCAAAGCCTTCCAGTTCCAGTTCTTCCTAGTACTATTTCAGTGGCAATTTAGGTACCCAAAACACTCTGGCAAATTTAGTCCCTGAGGCCAAATCCTGCTTGTATTTAAGGTTTCCACTGGACCTTAAGAGTTTAGACATCTTTTTTTCTTGCAATCTATACTCAAGATAAATACAGCGACACAGACATAGAGCTAATTCACTGAAACCTGGATCTGGGATAGAATAAAATAGCAGATCTCCTCAGGCCTCAACCACTCCAGCAAGGGGAGCTTTGACAGCATCTCTTGACAGAGGGAACAGCCTAGATCATCTGAATTAACTGTTTCACCCCTTGCATTCCCTAAGAAGTAATATTATGTGCATGTTTTCTCACCTGTGAGTATTCACTTCTCTGCCTCCAATGACTCGGGCAGTCACCTTCTGTCCAGCTTTCAGAGTATATGTTGGAAAAGAGCCTATGGGCACTTCATCCAGAATCCGGGATGCATGGATTGAACCTGTCAGCTTGTCATCAATAGCAACTGTGACATGGGTTGGTTTGACGGATTTAACAGTACCAGTAACAATATCCCCCAGGGAAAGCGAGTGTTTCACAGCACAAAGCATCTCTTCTACTGCTGTCTCAGACTCGTTCCGGACCCTTACAAAAACATTCTTCTTTGCTGGGCCTTGTACCGCTAACAAGACTCCATGGTCATTCACTTTCACCGCTTTTAAGGTTGCGGAGATTATTTGTCCCACCTTCAGTTTTTCTGAGTCAAAGCGGAAGGTGTCATTGAAGTGAGATGCTATGGGGATAGCAGCCAGCTGGCCTGTTTCCAACAGAGACACAATGGCAAAATCTTCTGCTATGTGCTGCACGATGGCAGAGTGCTGGGAGTTCTCTGTGAGCCGCTAGACAGAAATGGAGATAGTGACTTCTCCTGCCGAGATTCTGATTCCCTCCACTCTCCCTCCCACAGTTCTAAAGGAGGAAATAGCCTCTCCCTTAAAATTCATTAATCGCCTAGAGTTTGCTAGATGAACAGAAAGACACAAATCCAAAAACTGAACACATACTTGCTTGGCTCTTTGTTTTAACAGTTCTTCCCGAAGAGAAACATACACCTTGGATGTGAGGGCATCCACATGAAGAACCAATGCCTTGGTTTTCTCACCAGGAACAAGATTTTTGTCTACAAATGAGAATAAGGAGATTATCTCCTGATGACAGTGAAGAATTTTGAGCAACTGAGCTAGTGGCACATAGCAGACCAGAAAGGTTGCCTGTGGTTCAGTAATTCCTGAAGACCATAGTGATAAAAAGACTGCTTAATTACTAACTGTACTTAAGTTACTGTAACAAAGTCAACTCAGTACCAAATATATAGTAAGTCTCTTCAGGAAAAGAACAAATTCCTCCATTAACGGCAAGGAGGAAAATAAAAGGGGGCTTTACATTCAGAAAAAGAGTCTTGATGTTTTCATGGAAGAACTAAATTGGTTTTATGAAGATGTAACTCCTAAATAATGCAGACAAGGCTGACTAAACACAAATTCAAGGTAATAAAGGTTTTGAAAAAGATTATGCTAATATTTGCACAAAACCATCATCAGTCTATCTGTTGCTGAGGAAACAAAGAAACTCTTCCGAACAGAGAAGTGCTGGGATATCACTCCTGCTGAAGTTAGCCGTTTATATTGGTTTCATTGGTTTATTCATTAAAGTTTTAAAGTCACATTAAAAGAAAAATTAACAGCAATTTCAGATAGATCATACTCCAAGGAACATATTTCTAAAGAACAAAAAAAAAAAACAAGAAAGCTGGAGCTTGTATTAATAGTTTGTCTATATACAGAATGCTTCAACTAAGGATCTCAGAGCACAAACTAGACCTTACAAGTCACCCAAGATTTGAGGCAGGATTTGGTCCAGCTTACAGATGGAGTAACAGAGCCATAGGTAGGTGAATCACAAATGGGTCAGCAACACGTTAGGAAACTCAGCTACTCTTCAGGCCCTTCCCTATTCTGATCAGCCTCCTCCCATGTTAGTTCCACAGCAGCAGAATTCACTTCAGGACAGACGTTTCAAAGTTCAAGAGTGAAAACCAAAGCAAGCAAAGGTAAGAGCCTCACCTCCCAGATGGTAGCGAGTGGCTGTTACAGTCAAGCCTGTGACACAGCTGCCACTGAACAGTGCTGAGCCATCCTCCTTCATGTCCTGCACGACCAGCTGCAGCTCCTTCCCAGGCACCAACTCACAAAGGTCTCGGGCCATGCTGGGCTCCCCTAAATAAAGGGAAGAAAAAGTGGGAAGTCAGTTTTACCTATGTTTTTTCTTCGCAAAACAAAGACAGCCTTCACATTTGCTCAAGAGTGCAGAAACAAATATTTTTATCCACCTTCATCAAGGTAAACAAAAGTTTAGGCTCCTGAATCTGGAGAAATACAAAGTAAATTCTAAGAGTTAATCAAAGTAGAAACACTTTTGTGCTAAGGATCTGATAACTTTGGAGACAACATTTTCCAATCTTGTAGAAACACTGACACACAGCACTGCATATAGAAAAAAGCAAATGTAAAATAGATTAATACTAAAAACACAAAACAGACCTATCACTTCACAATTATAGGAAACAAAACATTAAACACTACTGGATATAAAATGAACCTAAAAAGGCAAAGTTAGAATTTGATAAAAATCAACTGCAATATATTCAATATTCCTAAAACTAGAAGAAGAGCATGCGAGAAAACTTTTGCTGGAGGCAAAACCTGTAATACAAGTAGACAAATCTATTTCTCCAAACTCATCCTCATATGAGTACTAGGTTTGGGTTATCACAAGTACTTGAGTGCCAGTATAATTATCCTTGTATCTTCCATTTAAGCAGATCCTGGGTAAGGCTCAGGGCAGTTGAAAAAATCCCTCTGTGAAAATCAGGCATCCCATGCACAAGTATCAACAATAAAAACCAACTTGATGATGACAGCATGCATAAATGCCGATCTCTGAACCATAAGAATAACAGGAGCAGTTCTGACTGCCAGCAAAAAACAGTGCTAGTGTCCTTCATTGTCATAGTTAAAAAAGCACTGCTAGATGAAGGTAGAAATGGTAATTTCTCATCAGTGATGAGTTACCAGCAAATACAGTATGCATACAAGTAATGCATTGTTACTCTTGTCAATGATTCCTCTTTATTTTGATGGACAAAGCGAGTCCTATTTGTTTAAACACAATAAAACCGCGTGCTGCCTGCAGTGTATAATAGGTAAGTAAGGAAATTCTTTTAAATCAAAGCCTTCTCTGTTATTTTAACCCTCCAAAAGCATCATTCACTTATAACAGATGTACTATTCTTCAGAAAGCACCAGGGGAAAAAAGATCATGACTTTACCATCAGACAGCTAACTTGCCCAGCCCTTCTAATGTCACAGCAAGTGACACTGATGCTCTGACTCAGGCCACTTCCAGTTGTCTTCTGTCTTTCCATTGCTTTTGAGTACAGAAAATTAACATGATGTCCATTCTTTCCAGGTACCAGTGCTGTTTTTCCTAAACTAAGTAATTAGCAGGGGTAGGTCTTAAGTGCCTGTTTCTAATACATGAGTTTGCACGTAACGAGAGCCTCCCATATTGCTTATCACCGTTCTCTTTTCAGGCATTTGGGGAAATTCAGGTTTGGGCATTGGGCAAACTGTTTTGCTTCAGTGGTGCTTTGTGGTAATTCACTCAGGCACACAGAAATAAATTCCTTCTGGACTTCCACAAGTCTTAAAGTCACATGAAAAAAAAAAAACAAAAAAAACCCCAAAAAACCCAACAGAAAACCCATGTGCCTACAGCTCTGTTGGCACAAAGAGATAGGTTTCACAGCTTGGCCCAATAGCCCTTATATTTGTAAGCGCTTTGGAGTTTAATATCTGTTTACTAACCAGAGAAATCAGGTCTGCAGACTAAGGCTCTTAAAATAGTGTACTAAGAATTAACCACTGCTAGATTCAAGATAAACAGAGACAATGCTTCATGTGACACATAATTAAATGGTGAATACTGCCACATGCCTCAGCTGATTAACTTTTAGATTGGTTCATAAAGCAATTATAAATATTCACACCAAAAAGGTGTATCCAAGGCTGGAGAAAGGCTTTGGTCCACAGAACATCCAATCTCACCCTGGCCTTTCTTACTTTCGCCTTCATAAGCCCTTCAAGGACCCCATCCTTTTGTGCCATTTTACCTCCCCTCCGCTTTTGGCATATGGACCTCACGGTTCGTCTTTTTTTTTTCCCCTTATTTTTAATTCTCTGAGTTTCAACCCAAAATCAATGTAAGAGGCCTAGCAGACTTCAATGAAAAGAGCAGCTTCTTCGGCTTATTCTAGCTGTAGATCCAAAAAGCCTTCTTGTCAATGGCAGACACTGCACACACGTCCTTCTTCTAATAAGCTCCTCTTGGAAGCCAAGTCTTTTCTCAAACTGACCTTCCCTTCACTTAAAAGAAAATGTTTTTCCCTTTCTGTTCCTCTGGATCCCCTTTTTTTGTGATATGATTCCCTTTAGCAGAACACGTGCGATCTTTTACCTTTTCTTCTCAACAAGTTCCTGATTTCTTTCATCTCCTTGAAATACTGATTCAGCAGGGCAAAGCTCTCTGCAGCAGAATCGCCTGAGCTGCACTCTGACACCTTCAGATTGAGGAGCACACGCTGCTTCTCCTCATCAATGCTCATCACCTTTGCAATCACAGTCTGTCCCACCTCAAAGTGGTCCTTGGTGTCCGTCACAAACTTGTCACTCATGCTCTGTGCAAAGGAAACAAAGGGGCAAGGGTTACTGAGCACAGCTGCCAACTATCAACCACCTGCAGTGCTGTTCAGAAGAAGGCTTTGAGTTAAGACTTCATAATAATGCGTCAGAAAAATTAACAAAGACTAACAAAAA
Source organism: Aramus guarauna (assembly GCA_013400195.1). Lineage (NCBI taxonomy): Eukaryota > Metazoa > Chordata > Aves > Gruiformes > Aramidae > Aramus > Aramus guarauna. Next base: position 352,821 of record VXBL01004262.1, on the reverse strand, counting down.
GCCATCAATTAAAATTAATTACTGAAGTCACATGAAATCCTTGTTTAAGATTACGCTCACTTGAATGAAGTCCTTTTTTATTTTGGAAGTGAATTAAAACACAAACTCAAAAGCAGCTTTTACCCTCCTGAAGGAAGCTGTGCAAATGCAGGATCCACAGCCCTACTGCTCCCTCCCTGTTACTGTACCTTTGCTAAAAGCCACGTTTCAAACATCCCTGATTACACACATGCTGTTTACTGAAGCAAATGCATTGCTTACCACTTTGGGAGCCAGTCCTGTCACACCAAAAGGGAACTCCACAAACACTCCAAATGGCATCACATTCCTCACGTAACCTGTCAACAGCATCCCAGGCTGGATTTCAGAGAAACTTCTCACAACTTGCTCCTCCTGTACAGCAGAAATCACTGCAGACTTTCTGCTCAAGATCTGAACAACCAGTTAGGAAAAATGGGAAAAGATGAACGAAAGGACCCCGATGCTAAGCAAATCTCTTTGTGCTGTGAACCACTGGGCTAGAGCAGTTTTTTGCAGGTTAGACAGTACAGCAGCTCAAAATTCTGCAATTCCAATTTCTGTATTGATCTCTCTTAAGCTGCTCAGCATTAAAGATGTATGCTTCGCACTAGCAGAAATGTCAACTTCCTAATATTTCAGTTCTCATTTTTGGTATAAAAACAGCAACATTTTTGCTAAGGTTGCGATACGATTAACAGCCCAGAAGCTGGTTGGGAAGATCAGTCAATTCACAACTAAGTCCTGGTTCTGATGGGATTCTAGCAGCAGCTGAGCCTCACTTTTAAGACAACCAAGTTATAGTGGCTCTCTGAAGCATTGCTAGCTTGACAAGTGCTTCCACTTCAACACGCTAACTAGTGTATCTACTGTTTATTGCAGATACTCTGGATTTCTGCAGATATCTCCCTCCCCCTGCTTTGTTTGACTGGTTGAGGTGGCAAAGGATACAATATGCTCTCCCTTGTCACTTAGGCACATAACTCTGGGCAGGACATCTCCCTCTTGAAGACAATGCCACAGGAGCTTGCAGGTAGCAACAAAGTCAGAGAGGTGCACTGTGGGAATCGAGGCTATCACCTTGCCTTCATCTTCTAAGATAGAAACCTCTAGCCCATTATCTTTCTTCTTCAAGACTTTCACATCAACCATCTGAAAAGAGAACAAATACAGTGATATAAAACTCCAAGTGTCTTTGAAGTCATCCCTTGTGATGACACCAAATGCTGTGCTGCAGGAGCTTTGTCATGGCCTCCCAGCTACACATGAGAAAAATCTCACAACAGGGCCAAGCCCAAAGAGCATGCCGACACTGACGGTGAAATAAAAAGTAATTCTCAGCTCCCAGAGAAATCAACAGCTGGAAACATTCTCTTGGTTGTGACTTTATATTTGGAGAGCAAAGAGAATAATTTAAGCAAGATTAGAACTGTCCTGTTCCTGCATTAGCAATATCTGCAGGACGTTGGAAACTGCGTTCATTCCAAAGACAACAGGGAAGCATTTCAAAACATTTCTCTGAAGTTGTCCTTTTCCTGAGACCAAAAGCAGCTGCTTTTGGAGTGAGAGCATCAGCAGCATCCAGAAGAAAGAGGAATCCACCTAGGAGTAGGAGCACTAATTGGTACCTCCAGAAGGACTATCCTGGGACTCCTTTATCCTGACCTCTGACAACAGAGATCCTGTTTTTGATCAGGAGGCCAACCACACTGTAAGAAATGCACATTTAACACTAGTTCCTGACCACCAACACCTTTTTCCTGAAGCAAAGTTGTTCAAAGTGATACCAAATCGTTTGGAAAACAAATCAGAAAAGGCAAAAAGGGAGCAGTCATTGAATTCCATACCTCTCCTATTTGATATTTCACTTCCTGTTTCTTCTTCAGAGAACATTCCTTTTTGTCCTCCGGGGCAGACTTGCTTGATAACCTAAATGACAACAAGAGTCTTTCCTGCTGGGGCTCACATTTTAAGACCATTACTTTAACAACCTGCAGGGGGGGAAAAATTTAAAACAAAAGTTTAATTCAGCTGACCCTCCTCCTCAGTGTACCACCACCTACAAAATGAGACAGGGAAATGCATACGCAGAACACTTTTCTCTCACACCTAAGGACAGCAGGCCAGTGACTACAACTTAACAGGTTCAGAGACAAATGTCCTCCTGATCACACAGATGGAAAATGCAAGTACATAATCATTAAATGACTTGCTAAAGGTATGTAGCAGGCCTGTAGAAGAATTGAGAATTTAGATCTCCAGATTTGCAGTCACAAATCTTTACTAGAAAATTACCCTTCCCCTTAGCCAGTCAACAAACAGCAGGATTCAAGACAAACAAAAGCACCAGAAAAAAATAACAAGAAGGGCTGAGATCTCTATAAGCTTTCCTACAACAAAGACCAGAACTTGGTGAACAGCATGGTTCCCAGAGTGCCTGGTTTAAGATGACCAGGATTTGAAACAAATGGGAAACCAGAATAATGCAGTGGCAGAAAACCTCATCCTTCTGATTCTATAGGTAAGAGTTTTGACTTCCTTAGAAGAAACCACAGTCTAGAACTCTAAACTTCTACTAAGATCTCAGTAGCTCAACCAAGTGTAGTCCCTATATCACATACCACGGTGCCTCCTGCACGCCAGAACACAGAGCACCTAGAAACAAAGACAGGTCTGTGAAATACTCAAAGAAGGGATGTCCCTTTCACAGCCTAATCTGTTTAGATGGAGCACAACTATTACTTAAAGTGAAAGAACATAAACATCTCTTGGTGTAGCTGGTTCCTCCAAGGGAAAACCCACATTGGAGTCAACTCAACTGCAGATTTCTCTTTTGCATTCAAACACAAGACACAGCATAGGTACATTAATTACCTGGCCTTCATGGAAGACTTTATCTGGACAAGATATGGGTTCTGGGTTCAACTCATTCTTGGGTACCAGACCTTTGACATCATTGTAGAACTTCACAATGCAGCCAAACTCCCTTGCACAGACCACAAAGCCATGTGTGATCACACCTGGTTTTGCATCTTCATAACTGGAGAGGACTGGAAGTTTTGATTGGACAAGACTTTTCTTTAGAGTAAGGATCAACTTCCTTCCTTCAGGATTGCACTCTAGCACCTACAAGAATGGAGTACAAGAAGTTTCAAAAAGCATGTCTGCCACTGTCTGACCAATCCAGCTGTTAAATACTCAGAACAAAAGAGTGCAAAGCAGCTGAAGACTCTGTCTGGCAGCTCTCACCCGACACCTGACTTCATCTCCTATGTTGTACTTTTTCTCAGGCTGCTTCAGGATCACATCAGCAAGATGCATCAATGGCACGAGCCCTTTAATCCCATCAGCCACTTTCACCTGCATCCCAATGGGTTTCAGAGCAAACACTTTGCCCTAGAACCAAAAATAGGGAAAAGTATCAGTAAATTCAGCATGAAAAGCAGACTGTGCACAGTTAGGAAACAACCAAGACACTGCATCACCTATTATCACCAAATCTAATCACCCTCCAAAAAATATAATCCAACCCACATTCCATCCCACCACTCTGACCCATTAACTTTCCCAGTGTCATCCAACACTGGGATGTCAACACAGCGTCATTCCATCCAACACTCTGACCCATTAACATTCCATAAGGTTGTTTTATACCCTCTTTTCCTTAAGTGTAGGCTACTTCTGTAAAATCCCTATTGACTCTGGCAAACTAGAATAGTTTCCAGAGACGTATCCAATACAGTCAAGACTCAGACATAGGAACAATAATAACTGAGTAACTTTTTGCCCCATCACCTGATTGTCATGGTCCATACATGAACTTTTACTTTGAGTGTCAGGCAAGTTTTAGTTTCTTTCACTCAAGTCTTTCTAAAAATGTATTCATGGCCATAAATAAATGACCGTGGCTAAAATTTTATTGCCCTGGCAGCACCATGAATAAAAATCTGAACAAAAGGGGGAAAGAAAAGTATCACATTCCATTAATTGAGTTCTGCAAGGAGAGGTTTTTCTCCTCACTTTCATCTCACTAGTCTGGATCAGAAGTTGAACATACATATTAGGCAGAGGAAATAGCTAAAACATTGTTCTAAGTATTATGGCCGCACACTACTGCATAAGTCCTTCAGAAGCTCACCTGCACCACATCCCCTGTGTGAATATCTTGGTATTGCAGAAACCGGGCTTCAATAACCTGACTAGGAAAGAGGTACAGCAAGAGATGACCAATCAGTCAACTTAAAGGAAATCCAGGATAAGAGGAGACAGTCGTCCCTTTGCCTTGTCCCAAATATCCATTATCCCACACACTCCCCAGCACTCTACAACTCCAGAGTTTTCTGTTTGACTCCAGCTGACCCACCTCCCAAAACAGCTCTCTGGACATAAAGTTTAGGGAGGTTCACTAGGCCCCATTTCAGGTGACAGTCACACAGTTCTGGCCACCATACATGGCCCATGGAAGGGAAACCCATCATCTGCACGGCTTAAAGCCACATAGATGGAAATACTAAGAGGGAGGAGCAAAATGGGCTGGGACTTGGAAGATCAAGGTTCAATTTTGTGTTCAGCCACAGTCTTCCAACATGATCTTGGCAGAAATAATTTAGCCTCCCTGTGCCTTGGCTCACCAACTATATAGATATGACCCATTTCCCTATAGTATGGGGAGGATATGCAAGATGCCCACACAACCTGACATGAGACAACAGAGATACAAGCCAAAAAACCCCAAATGGCAAGTTCTGGTCCAGCAAAGCAATGTCGTATTTTCTACTCTCAACTACACCCTTCTAAGCTTTCAACCAATTTTCTGGAAGAGTCTATGAAACTTACTATTTCAGAGACACAATACACATCTCGTCCATCAGGCTGTAGTCAATGATCCGACATTTATGTTTGCAACCTGCCTTAAATGCCACAGGTTTTAAGGACTTTCTGTTTTTTGAAAGATGTTTCAACTAGAAAAAACAAATTACAATTTAGTGTTTGGAAAATGGAAGCACTGATATTGACCTTAGGTTGAAGTGGTTGCATCCCACAAAACCGTTCCTCTAACACACTCTCTCTGTCAGCAGGTTTCACCAGTTCTTGCACAACAACCCTCCTACATTCCAACCCAAATGAAGGGAGGTATGATTCGGCAAACACCATTCACGTTGTCTTAATTTTGTTGTATTCGTCTCACAAAGAGCATAAGGGTAGAAAATAAAACCTTCTCCTAGCCTCCTGGGGAAGGAGGCTAAGATAGCTATGGAGGACTTGCCTTGTCACCCTGGTACTTACCCGTGCAAACCCAAGAGTGCCATCATCAAGCTCAAAGATGGCACCAAACTGCTTGTAGAAAGCTTTCACTGTCGACTCCTCCACCACTGCCCCCATGCGATCACTGGAGAGCTGGTTTGGGGATCCCCCAGGCTGGAGGAAGGCCTGCCGCAGAGTAAGCCGCACCACCTTGGAGGTGGGGTGGATAGAGAGGATGCAAGCTTTCATCTGGGAGAAGATGGTACATTTGTTAAACACAAGTTTGTAAACAAAAGAGAAACGCACATTGCTCATGTTTTTAGACATTATGCTTGGTAGCTGAACTCTCTGTTCATATACAAGCACCTTCCAATATTACTACTAAGACATCACTTACATTCTAACAGCTTCATAGATGAGGCATTTTTGAGTTTGTCTGTTGTTTACAGACTAGTCCAGTACCAACACACTGAGGGGGACATGACTACACAAGTACTTTTTCTATCACTTGCACATCTCTCATGCTTCCCAAATAAATCTTCCATTACCTCAGGAATGGCTTTGCTCTTTACAGCTCCAAAGTAGCCATGATAATAATTCAAATAGAAGATGAGAAACACAGCTATCATCAGTAAGATTTCAGAGATTATTCCACAGAAATGTTGAAGAGATGTTGTAAGCCACAAAAACTCAAGCCATCCTTCACCCCCCTTACCACTTGATCTGGAGAATAGTTCATGGATTTCTCTGGGTCCATGTGCATGAAATCCACAATGCCAGTGAAGGAAGACAAAAAGCTCAGTTTCATCCCAAGTGGGGCCACCTGGGAAGGGGAAGGAAAAGATGCCAAAAAACCATCTGCACTCAGTTTCCATGCAGCTCAAACAGAGCGCAGCAATTCACACATTTCACAAAAAGACACTGTCATTGCTAATCAACAAGCATATCACAAAAGACAGGAAAACTGCTAACAGTTCTGCTTTCTACATTGTTTCGCAAAAAAAAAAATCTTTTAGGTTTTTTGATAAGGCTGTATGTATGCTGAAGACTACTGCCAACCTGTTAAATGTTTTACCAATGTAAAGGCCAGAGAAGCACAAACCGGATCCTGTTCTGCTTCAAGCTTCATCACCAACTTTAGGTTAAAGCCTTTATACTCATGGCATTGCAACCAGGACACAGATCAGACCTTAGGTGAATGAAGTGGAGGGAGTGTCTAGCAGGTAATAGTGTTTGCTATTGTAAAGTAATTAAGCTCAAAAGCACAAAATTTTCCTAGGCATAAATTCCGTCTCTACTTCACCTGTCTCCCTGCCTTCAGCAAGGCTCAAAAAAAAAAAAAAAAAGAAAAAAACAAACCCCAAAAAAACCCGAACCAAAGCCAAGACACAACAAACCAAACCCGAGCTTACCTTCTGCACACGAGCTTTCACCACCAGCCCTGGCAATAAATTAGAGAACGTCCAATTCTGTCGCTCTGTTGCAAGGGACGCAGCAACCTCTGATCGATCAACAGACAAACGGACCACTCTTCCCTCATTCTTTACTTCCACAATGATACAGTTCAGGTTCTGGCCTATTTTCAAGTCAGGCCCTACAAAGACAAGTCACAGCATAAAACCTCCACCAGGAGCACTCAGGGATTCCCTCTGGCTCTTTCCAAAGCTTTTTCAGAGTTCCCTCTATTTTAAGAGGTTAGAACTACTCTCAATCTAAGTGAAGTCTGCTGCCAGCAGGGATGGATGGGCTTGGAACAGTAGCACAGTCTGTCAGAAAACAGGCTGAAACCCCACAGCTTGTTGCAGACCAGCCACGAAACCGCTGTCTTCAGCAGCTCACAAAGATTCCACCTTGACCCAATCTCATTGAGGTGCACTAATACCACAAATATAAAAAGCTTTAATCCCGGCCATTCTCCATCTCCATTTTAACCCCAGCAGCTCCTCCTGCACTATTTCTTACCTCTCTTGAGCGCTTTGATGTAATTTTGGGCTTTCTGACGAGGCAGGAAAGCATGAGTCCCACTGACTCCAATATCAATGAGGTAGCCATGGTCTTCCACACTAGACACAGAGCCAGAGAGCAGCTGTTGGGAGGGAAGCACTGCAATTCAGTAAGGTGATGAAAGAGCTGGGTCTTCAAAGAATGCACATCTGGTAAGAGATTCCTCACCCAAGTACTCACTTGTTTCATAACAACAGAGAACCGAGTTTTCCAAAGCAGCAGAAAGAACACTACATTCCTTCTGCTCATCTGGCAGTGAGGTCTCAACCTTTATGCATGTATGGAGTTTACAAACCAGCAGGGAAAAAACTGGCATGCTCAAAAATAGCAGGTGCTCTAATTGCAGGCACATGCCTACAATCCTACAGCTGGAAACACAACAACTAAACAACTAAGCCCCTCGGCAAGGCATGTTAAATATTACTCTCTGCATAAATAAACAAAAAACAAAAAACACCCAGAAAGAAATAATTAAATAACTTGTCCATATCGAAACAGAATCAGGTGAATGGATTTCATGAGTGACAATCTGGAGCCAAGACCCAATACTGCCCTCGCCTCCCTGGGCTCTTCCTTGATGGCAGCAACTCCGAATTCTGCAGACAGACTGAAACATTCCCCGGTGCGCTGTGCAAGAGACACCTCCAAAGCCCAGAGAGGCTGTGACAGGCCCAGAACACATACCATGCCCGATGCTAGCGATGAAGTGTTCAGACCCTTATTGACCTTTTTGGGGTCAATCGATAATTTGATACTCCGACGTCCATCAGCCCTCTTCTCAACACTGGTCACAATGCACCTGACCAGTGTCCCTGGAGAATACATGTCCAAGAGCGAATTCAAGTCCTGCCAAGAAAGATTATCAAGAGATAATAAACATACAAATTTTACAATATTAAATAATACAATAAGGCCAGAATTTGTTACCGAAGCAGCTTTTGAAATCAAAATCCCATAGGGAAGTCCTGTTTCTTTGCCAACACTACAATAAAAGGCAAGAAATGCCACAAACACCAGATCTCAATGTAGTGGCAGGGCTGATACTATGTGATGGTAGCAAGACTGGGAGGCTTTGCTTAAAAAGGAATACTGTGTGGGCTGGAGTCAGGAGGTCGCAGCTGAGGAAACATCTACATAGCCAACAGTGACCCCAAGCTCACCCCCCTCTTCAGCAAAGACCATCACAACCAGGAAGCTAGCATACCTGGCAGATCCCAAATTCCACAATGCCTCAGGAAAATTATGGGGTGCTGACTCCAGAGATGGGCTAACAGATTACTCCATCCTCTTTCTTTCTAGCAATCAGCATTGTCATGAAATTGCAAAGCTTGCTTGGAGAAGCCAGTTCCAAACCAAGGTCAGTCTACATTAGCACTAAGCAGCACCATGTTGCGCGCGTCAACACACAATTAAACTGCAAGGACCATGCTACTCCCCATGCCCCTGAGAAACGCCTGCACCCTTACATCATTTTCCATCCACTTCCCTAACTTCTTCCCATCATTGCCTACAGCCAGGGATCAGTCTTTAGCTTCAGCAGCAGACAGACAACACAAATCTCTTCATGTTCAACAAGCTGTCTACAAAGTCTAAGGATTATTTAGCCAAGGCTGAGGCAGTGCAGGCGATCAAATCCAAATCAGCTGTGAGACACCAGAAACCAGGCTCCTAAGCAAGACCTCAGGGTTGGTTCTGAGGTATTATTAACATTCCTTAGTTCCCAGGCAGAAGCCACAGCGCCAGTCCAAGGTCTCACCTCCAGGAGCTCTCCTTGGGCCACCTCCTTGCTCAGCATTTTGCTGTAGGCATCGCTGATCTGCGTTACCGGCACAAATCCTGAAAGTCCATTGGGCAAACTGATGACTAGCTCGTACTCACTGACCTCTTTTATACAACCAAGGAGCAGCATCCCCTCACAGAGCGCCTGGGAAAGCAAGAAGAATGACATACTGTGGGTATCTTGGCAAGTCTGTGACAACACGGTGGTAAACACACTTTTCTCCAGAATCACTGACATATTTTACAGGTTTAACGACGAAGAACATGCCATTTTTACGTATCCCAGGAAAGAGATGCAGGCAAAATCAAACATTTATCCACAAACCTCAACTGTGAGTGGTTCAATATTCACAACACTATCTTTAGCAGCAGCTATTTTGTCTGCCTTGAACTTTTTCTGATTTCCTTGATCTTTTTGGCTCCTTTTTCTTTTCCGGGATTGTTCTTCATGGTGAACCTAAAGAAGATTATAACCAGAGGGAGAAAAAAATAAAAGTGGATAAAGAGGAACTTTGCACTAAGACAGAACTCTGCTGCCAGGAATAAAATGAGAAGAAAATACTAGGATTGGAGAAAAAAAAAAAAAAGAGAACAACTTTGCTAACTGCTACATGCAAGTCTTCCAAAATATCTCCTTTGGGCTGAGACTGATCATTTATAAAACTGTGAATCTTGAGAATGGAAAAGAGTGGCACAAGTGACCTGGCACCACACTCTACCAACAAAAAAAGAAAGACCAAACTTAGTCTATATCCACTACCACCAGCCTCACTACACAAGCACCTTGGCAAGAGATGCTTGTGGGAAGTTTAAAAGCTAAAGCCTAATGGATAATTTTGATTGAACTTTTTTTGCCATGACATTCAACGTGCATCAGACATCAGGGATCTTTAAGAGATCAGGAGAAAGGCGGATGTCAGTAGTTATCTCTCTCTGGAAGTCCCTTCTATAGTTTACCAGAGAAATAAGGGATAGGAAGGATTGCAGGTCATGTTCTGATACTGGAAGAGCTCTGAGAAGAGTTACTCAAGAACACGCAAACAACATACATCAAACAAATTGTCCCGCTCTAACTTTGAGTTGGATGTTTTTCCCTCTGTGGGTTTTTTCTGGACGCCCCCTCGAGGAAAGTTTTCTTCCATGGATGCCATGTCTGCACTTCTACAAGACAAATGACAAAACGGATTACACACGCAGTTGTTACGCTCGTTCCTCACTAACACTGAAGAGACGAAAGAGTGAACAACCCCCAAACTGAGAAAGAATTCAGATGGCTACTTTACAGTTAGTCAGTGACAAAACAGAAATACATGTCCAAATGTATTTAACGTTTGACGACACCAAAGTGTTGCAATGGTCCATCTAAATACGTGCATCCCTAACGCTTTTCACTATTGCCCTATTAAAGTATTAATTTTTGAAGTATTTAGATGCACCACAGAGACACTCATAAAACCACTTTGACCGTAAGTTTCCTGAACAAATCCTCATTATGTTCAGTGGAGAAGCTGAAATTACCAACTCAGTCATCACGGAGAAAGTTGTGAGTGAAACACTAAGTCAGCCTGGTCTGCATTTTAACTTTTTGGATCCCATCCTAACAGGTGAATATAATTTGATGTATCTCTGTGTAAGCTATATCTGTATTTAATAGAAACGCCTTAGTTATTAGGTCACGATTCACACGCTATTTACTTCAGTCAACAGTACTTCTACAGAAGTCAGCAGTGAAACGCTACATTGCCAAATTTAAGGTGGTCCGTAGGCATATAAAACCCCTTTAAATACGAAAGCACACCGCAAAAGTAAAGCTCATCGAGGCACGCTGGACCGAAGGGCTCGCCAAGCGGCAGAGACACCTCCCACGGCCGGTAACGGAGCCGGCTGCTCCGGCCACACCGCGCAGCTGGACCAGGCAGCGCTGGAGCTCTGCCCGCAGGGGCCTTACCTGCCCCGGCCGCCGCCGCCGCTCCGGCCCCCGCACTAAACC
>VXBL01004262.1:314632-341779 GCA_013400195.1 Aramus guarauna | reverse complement strand
GCCCCCGCAGCCCCTGGGTCGGTGCGGCCGGGCCCCGGGCCGCTGCCGGGGGAAGCCGGGGAAGGGGGAGCGGGACCGCGGGCTGCACGCGGGGAGCACGGCCGCCCAGCCGGAAGCAGTACGCGGGACAGAGGGCAAGCGGAAGCGGCAAGGCCGTTTTTCAGCCAGTCAGGAGGAAGGGGGCGGAGAGAAACCGCTGGCTGCGGGGTGCAGCCAATCCGCGCGGTCTGTGGGAGCTGCGCGCGGCGCTCGGCGGCCGCCATTTTGTGGGAGGGCGCTGGCGAAGGGCAGAGCGCGGCGGCGGGACGGCGGTGGCGGCTGAGGTACCCCTGGGTCCCCGCGGGGAGGGTGTTCCCCCCGGCCGGAGCCCCTTACCTGCGTCTCCTCCTGTTAGGCTGCGCCGCCGGGCGGGAGAGCGGCTCTCTGCGGCGCTGAGCTGGGGCTGTCCCCTGGGGAGCCCGCGACCTTCAGCCGCGGTGCCGCTCCCATCCAAGAACCAGGCGCCGCCGCGTCGCTTGCCCCGGCTCGACGCGAGCTGAGGCGAGGGAGCGCCGGGGCCGCGGCTGTCCGCGCCAGCGAGACGGGCCCGGCTTGTGTGCGGGGCTGGGGCGAGCGCGGCAGCCGGTGCTGCCCGGTGTCGGGCCGGGCCTGGCAAGGACAGTGGGCTATTCCGAAAAAGCAAACTTGCGTTATGGTGTCTGGGCTCTGAGCCGTCCTCGGAAGGACGCGGTGGCTGCTCCAGGCTTTTGCATCGGTCAGGCGTAAGAAAAGATGACCTTGGCTTTCCAAGGCACGTACAGCAGAAGTTATGAGGAGTTATCTCACTGAGATTTTTTGCTATTACATAGTCAATCCAGTTACAGGCACGCACGCTTAGATGATTATGCACCAGAGATATGTTATTGGATTGGTTTGGCATAAGAGCTGTGTTAATAAACAGAAAACCTGCTGCAGCAGCTGCTTGTATCACTCTTCTGGGGTGCTGGTGGCTACAGCACCTGCCTGGTTTATTAGGTGACCGGGTGGCACGTGTGCCTCTTCTGAGGTGAGTCACAAGATAAACAATAAATGTTTGCCCTAAACATAAAACCCCCTTAAACACTGGAAAAATACAACTCTAAACATTAAAAAGAACCCCCCTTTTATTGTAAGGGTGATCAAACACTGGAATAGGTTCCCCAGAGCAGTTTTGGAGTCTCCACCTCTGAAGACACTAAAACCCGACTGGGCATGTTACTGCTGTAGCTGCCCCTGCTTTGAGCAGGTTGGGGTTGGACTGTGCCATCTCCAGAGGTGCCAACCTCAACCGTTCAGTGACTCTGCAAGTGTGCAGCTGTAGCCATGCCAGGCTTTTGTGTTATTGACATTGATAGAGTAAACCTAAAACTTTGATATAGACACAGACAAAATACAGAAGTGTGCCCTTGTGTACCTAGAGTTTTTGTTGTTCTTGTGAAAGCACTTCCAAGGCTCTGTAGCTGGCTCAAGTAACTTGCTGAAAACTAACTGGAGGAAAAAAATTATCTAGGTCTATGAGTACTAGGGTGGGCAAGTAAGATGCAATAGAAATGTGCAACTGAGAGCAGGGCAGTTCTTATTAACAACATTTGTACTCTAATATGGTGTAAAAGTTATAAAGTGGCATTTTGAATCACAAAACAGAGTAGCGGTCTAGTTTGCATCTTGTCACCAAGTTTTTGGATATGTAATTGAAGCTATTTCTTAGCTGAAGTAGTGAAGATTTATCTTAATTAGATATTGCAGATTCCTGAACAATTGGTAGAAATTTGCCCATGTCGAATGGTTGTTTAGGCAGGACTGGCAGGTCTCCAATTTATAAGTGCTTTTGGGCATTTTCCCTTTCATCATCATCATCATATTGATTTTTTTTTTGCCATGTTTAAATTTGGTTGAATAAAAGCTGAAAATTGTAAATGTTCTTTCCTTCAGATCCCCTCATTTCCTTGTTTACTCTGGTACCTGTTTTGTACCTTAAGATACAGTGCTCTGAATGTGCCTGCTTCTTATGTATATCCACCCTCTGTGGAATGCCCTGAAAGCAGATTTAATAGCTGACAGTGGAAGTATTGAGTTCAGTGTAGAGATTAGTTTGATTTTTGTATTGATCCTGTCCAACTGACTAAAACTTGTTACCTGTCCTGTTTTGCTTGTTAGGACAAGCAACCATGGCTGGCCACGACTCGGGATCTCAACACCAGTTCACTGGATTTCAGAAGTACTTCAATTCCTATACCATCACAGGCAGGAGGAATGTACGTATTATGTATACTAGCTTTTGTACTCTAGTGTAATGGTGTTTTCTGACATTTAGAATGAAACTAAATGTAACTTTTATGTCTTCCAGTATGTAATAGCAACATACACAAGCATCGCAATGCTCATCTTGTATTTCAAGCTTAGACCTAAAAAGAAAACTCCTGCTGTGGCAGATAAGTAAATGGTAAGTGGCTGGTGTTCTTCCAGCACCAAAATGATTCAATGCCAGCCCAGGAAGAAAAGGTGACAAAGGACAAGTTGCTAATAATACAATATAATTAGAGAGAAACACAGGCATGCAAACTTTGTATTTATCATTTTAAACCTCAACTAAATTAGAGTATCAGCCTATTTGGGGGCATTCTGAATGAAGTAGGTTGCTCAAGGGGGATGCAGAAAGTACGGGATACTGATATTTTTGTTCTTCTAACATGGTAAATGGGATTAAGGACAGCATGTAGGGAGGAAGAGTAACCAAGGAAGGAGGAATGGAAGGATGTTGCAGCTGAGTATACCAAGCTTTGCCTCCATCTCTTAGGTGCCTCTGGTCTGCCCTTTTGCTCTAAAATAAGAGATAACTGTTGCTTTGTAGGCTATTGAAATAATACAGTAGTACTTGAGGACTTATTTCTTAGTTGTATTAGAGAATTCCAAGCAGAGATTAATGAGGTCTGTTAAAACCTTCCTTTGAACAGAGTAAAGGAGCACCATACAATGGAGCTGTATATATTGCACACCTGATTATCCAAGGCCCATATAGAAGTGATCTGACCCGTTCTTGTATAGCAACAACCATGTCTTACAAAGTTCTAGAGTCACTTTCAAATATAAAATTTCCACTCAAAATGGCATTTTGAAAAAAAACGATGGGTTGTCCTCATAGTTGGCAGAAAACAATTAGCTTGAGCATTGTTGTTGTGTGTTAAAGGGACATCAGTCATTTCTTCCTGGGTGTGCTGAAATTTGCCTGCTTTTAACTAAAATTGTTTGGGCTTGGGAAAGGGGTTGCTCAGTTACTGGTTACTGGTACCACCGCGCAAGACTTGCTATGTGTGATCTCTCTTCTCTCGGCAGGTTGCTGGCATGTCTGAGCCTCCAGTCTGTGTCACTGTAATGCAAGCTGATCACCTGTTGTGGCTAATAAAATGAAATAATTACTTGTTTTATTGAAAATATGAAATGGTGCAAAAAAAGCATAAATGTGGCACTTTGCTTTTTTCTTTTTTCCCTCTGTCAAAGCTAGTTATTTGTAGTGGAGATGGAGTAGCTGATTCCTGGCATTACTATCTTAACTCTCCTGCTGTTCTAACACATCCTGAAGGGTTCTGAGCACCTGGTAGTAACCTAGGAAAGACCTCAGCAGCACGACAATCATGCTGGCACAGAGCTTACAGCTGATCAAAGTATCTTGACACTTCCCTGTCACAGTGGGTGACAGTAAGCTTACGTGGTTTGCAGTTACCTGGTTGCTCCCATTTTTTGCATTCCAAGCTAGTAGTTTACATGGAAACAGTGACTTCTCCATTGTTATTAATACAATGCAGATAACAACGTCTGCCACAATTGTCTGTATTTTGCATAGAACCTGTTTGGTTTTGATGGAAAATCTCCCAAAAGAGACTGATGAAATTACAGTATTTGAGCTTTGTCTGTTACTGGCCTCCTGCAGAGGTGACTGCCAGAAAGAAAACTGCTTACTTTGCTGATGTTAAGCTCTTACAACCCTGCATGCTCATAAACAGTGACTTACTGGTTCAATGCTTATTTTTCCTGGACACAGCCTCTTAACAAATGAGGTGTTCCTACCGCAATTAGATACATGCAGCCCCCTCCCTGCCCAACACTAAAACTCATCACGTCCTCCAGTGTCTTCCTAGATCTCAATTAAACTCAGTACCTTCCTCAGATGTCACGTTAGTGCTGATGTGTGAATGCGATTACACAGCACTGTACTTGGAAGGTGCCAGCAGCAGGGGCTGAACCTGGGATTTCTGATGCTAAAAGCATGCAAATACACTTCCCAAACCAAGGGCTGCAAAGGTAGGCGTGGGTGCTGGAGAAAAGGAGGGATAAATTACAGGGTCTTTGTGCGCTCTCTAGTTCCTGTATTCTCAAAGCTATTTGTATGTGCTGGGCCTTCTGAATAAATCTAGTCGTCTTCCTCTCCTATGGGTTTGTTTGCATAAATGGCCTCTGCTGTATACAACTTTCCAGATGAATAATGGTTATTGTAACAGTGTAATAGATCTAATTAGCTGGAACCCATCACCTACTATTAGAACAAGATTTACACGAAAGGGCTGTTTCTCAATTACTTTGTTTCTGCTTTTGATTCCATTGCAGCATCAAGGCAAGAAAATACCTTTTTGTAACATACAGACACAAACTGTGGTTTTAGTATTTATTATAATATCAAAAGTATAAAACTGTACAAAATACAAAGGCAGAATGTGGCAGTGTTTAAGTTGTCAAAACTATACATGCTATGTTTTAGGTAACTTTTAATTGTACTTAAATTCAAGTGGTCATTGAGAGCTAGGAAATTTTGTTGAGGTACCATTACACCGAAAAAAAAAAAAAATCCATTAATAATTTAGTTTTAACCTTTTTTTCTTTAAAGAAAATTTCCAGTGAGCTTCCTAATGAATTTTCCACCCTTTATTTTGATGTATGCCTGTAATATACCTTTACTTCCAAGAGTTAGGAGTCAGAGAAGGGACGAGAGGGGAGGTAGTTCTCCATTTACTTTACCTTAGAAATGTCAAGTCTTGTTTGTATTTTCACTAGAGAGCATATTGTTCAAGTGTCCAAGCCCTTACTGGAAAGTAATGAGGAACACAAAACATNAAGAGCTTCCCTGTAAAACATGTTACATATCGTATATTAACATTAAATAAAAGATTCCATTTTACCAAAAAAAAGGAAAAAAAAAAAAAAAGGAAAAAAAACCAACCCAAGACCGCACCAAACTGGGCCTGTCTTTTGGTGGTGGTGGTTTCTGTTCAAAGACCCAGAAAAAAGTTCTGCTTCCCAGTGTTTTGCATGTTTTACTCTTCCTTAGAACAAAACCACTGAGCTTTATGGGTTGTCCAGGAGGACTTAATGGGGTACAATGTTGTGGGTGGAAATGGTCACTTCAGCAGACAAGCTGGCCTTTGGAAAGCAAACTGGTAATACGCTTCAGACCGATTAATCCTCTTTTACTCTAATGTTTCAATTTCTTGGCTAGTTTTACATTTTGATATATTAAACCTTATGCAGAAAGGACACAAGTTTATAAAGGTCTTTTAGATCTAATACAACATAAAAGGGTTTAAGTCCACTTTTTTAAAAATGGGTAGTTTCAGCTGTGCCTCAGTCCCCCCCCCCCTTTTTTTTTTATACAATAAAGTATGAAAGTAAAGTTCACATTGCACTTCCGGTTGCTTATCACAGTTATAGCATTGGCTACCTGTGAAAACAGAACAAGAAGATCTGCGGTTTTGATACGTCAGAGCACAGGAGTTTGAAATCATCTCAGGACTTGGTACTTCGATGCACAAAAGCCATAGGTATAAGTTGGCGGCAGTTGCCCACAAGACCCTTTCAATGCCCTTTGTTGCTGTGATACCCTCACTGTGCCTGTTGCCCAGCCCAGGCTATAGTGAATTAAAGGACATTCTTTTCTGAAGCTGAACAGTTTTTGCTTGGGTTTGAGATTGATTAAACATTTGCTAACCATAAATTAAGTGCTTTAAAAAAAAATCATTTGAGAACACAGACCAAGGCTGTTAACTTCCCACAAGTTTCGGCAGAGCTTGATACCACCTCTGAGAGGAGACAGCCATTTTTATATACGTACTTTTTTTTTATCTTATTAAAAGCACCACGAACAATTCCTTCTTTTACAGCCATGATGTCTTGTCAATCTCCAGCATTTTCAAACTGTAGATAAATATGAAATAGCAGAACTGAGAAATGCTGCTTGCATTAATTTACATAGTTTTGTTTTTCCTGCAACAGAGTAGTGGGATCCACCTGCACAAGACATTCCTCCTCGTCTCACATCCTGAGTTCACTACTGCAGTGACTTGGCACAGTCTCAGCGTCCCCATTCACTGTGAACTGTAGGCTCCTGCAGCCAGCAGTAAGTTTCTGCGTGTGAAATGGAGGTGAACAACCGGGGTTGATTTGGTCATGTATGTACCTAGTAACAAGTCCTGTGAGTTCTCAGGCAAGTTTATATGTCCAGTGGCTGTAGTAAAGTCATCGGTTTCTAGATCTTCAAATGCCTTCACAGCATCCCACAGACGAACTGTGTTATCCATTGAACCTAAAAAGAACAAAGGTTTAAAGTCTTCTATTAATAAAAAAGCTTTATAAAAAGTTACTGGGGAGCAAGTTAACAGAAATTGAAGCTCAAAAAGCAGGTTTGCTCATAACTGTAGACTTACACCCTCATCCTGCACGGAGCCAGACTTTAACAGGCCTCCAACATACTAAATGCACAAATAACAGTTACCAGGATTTCAGCTTTCTGGTAATCTAACCTGAATGCCCTGCGGATAAAGCACAAAGAACTATTCTCTCCAAACACTTAGGTTTGGATTATATCCCCTGGCACTGAAAAAGCAGGACTGTCCTGTGGGGTGGATGCCAATTTCAGGAAATGTTTATGTTCAGAGTCCTGTAACAAGTTTCTCTGTGTGATATGGGGAGGAGAGCAGAATTTTGCAGGCCCTCTGGCCTGTGCTTTCACTGGAGTGTTGGCAGGTAAACTGAAGTAACCACCAAGCAGGCTGGATCAAACCTGTATTTTCTGTTAGCTGTCGCTCCTGCAGTAATGGCTCACTGAGGACTCTCACTGCACTGCATTTAGGAACATACTACTAAATAAACTTAGAATATTCCTAGCGTGGTTTCATGAGGAAATTCCCCTGATGTAATTACAGTGTCTGTCAGTAACTTGAACTTGTTGGCTAATTTCAACCAGCTGACAAAACAGAACAAGTTTCAGATTCATTAAATTCCTACGCATTTTAAGAAAGCAGTTCACTAAACATGGAGAGACAAAACCTTGTGCCTCCATGAAGGGAAAACTGGCAAAGGAACTCTGCTATATTAGACACCAGAGAATCCATGTGGACAGGCAGGAAAACCAAGCAGGCTTCACAAGTTCTGCTGTTCAGAGACCTGACTGTTAATATTACATGCACATTTCTCTATCAAAAATCTACCATGAGGAAATAGTAAGGGTGCAGATAACTCATCTTCCTTCCTATCTCTTCCCCTCTTTTCTTTTTAGTCCTGCTGCACGTCCCGCTCCCATCCCCACATTCTGTGCCTCTCTAGTCCAGCCCCTTCTCGTCTGCCGTAGGGTTACTTCTAACTTCAGATTCCACCCCCACACTGTGGGGAAATCCCAGCCTCCACTATCGTCTAACTGCACAATACTTTTCCTTCAGCTCCTGGGACGGCAAGGGCTCATACTGCACAGTTCAGTGAAGTACTCGCCTTGTACCAGCAGTTTTAAATTGCTGCTTTTGCGAAATAAGTGATTCTACTTTGTCTTCCTCAATTTAAGGAGACAATTATATCATTCCTCTTCACATTTATTGAACACAATTGAAACTTCACTGTTTCCAGTGAATTTTACCTGATGCTAAAATCTCCCCATCTCTACTGAATCTGAGCGCGTAGATAGTGTCAGTGTGCCCTTTCAATTCTCCAACCATCAAGCCATGTCCTATATCCCACAGCAGAACTCTTCCGTCTGTTGCTCCAGTAGCCAGGAATCGTCCATTGGGAGAAAATGCCAATGAATGAATTGGTCCCTAAAACAGACATTTGGGAGGGGGAAATGACCAAAAAAGTTAATTAAGTCTGCTCACAGTCAGTCAGTCAAGCCGTATTTGTTCTGAACACTACTCTTTGGAATCCCACCACAGAAATAAACTCACTTTCACACTGTGAGTGATACACCTTTACCTTATGTCCAGTGAATATTCTTACACAATTCCCATTCAAAACATCCCAGAGCCGTACAGTCCTGTCTGCCGAGCCCGTTGCAATATAGTTGGAGTTTGGATGAAATCGGGTACACGTCACATCAGCAAGATGGCCAGCAAATATCCGTAAAGGCTGGTAGTGATCTGTTGCCCACAGACTGAAAAGAAAAGCTTTTTTATTAATAAAAAAGAAGCCTAATGACGTTCAGTATCTGTTGTACAACGAGGAATAGAAGGAAGTAATTATGCAGTGGTTTCTTACTGGACAGTTTACTGAATTAGCAGGATCTGTTTTGGAAAAGCGTATTTCTCAGAAGGGAGGAAGAAAGAATATTCTGTCAAGTTGCTAAACAACTGGAAAAGAATACTTATAATCAGATGGTCACATAAGAGGACACCATCTCTTTAGTTGTCAGGTAATCTGATGTGTGTTGAAAAAAATACATCAAAACATTTGTTCAATATTTTAATTGGCATGAAATAAAATTTATTTCCAGTAATGGGGTAGGTTAGAGTATATCAGCTAATCGCTTTCAGGGTTAATCCACCACAAACCGACCCAAGCAAAGCAAAAAACCCATCCAGTTTCTTACCGAGCCACTCTGTCGTGTCCCCCTGACACAAAGTAATAACCATAAGGAGAGAATTGTGTATCCCATACTGGGTAGTTGTGTCCTTTATATCCCACCAAACACGTGAATGTTTGGAGACTCCACAATCTGACAGTGCCATCCTCAGAACAGGACAACAGATAGTTCCTGTCACGGGAGAAAGTATAACATGTTACATACCAAACTTACACACGGACCGTGTAACCATTGCATAAACACTGCAAGATGCCTATGACAAGAAAACCTGTCCACTGAACAGCATCTGTTCAGCAGGTCACATATAAATCAGCATTTTGGTGGGGTAAGCAACAATAACCAACTCAAGCAGAATCCAGATAACTCCAAACAAAATTTCAGGATTCCCTGAAAGAGATTTCATACCATGTTGACATTCTCAGTTCATAATCATAGACTCTATATTCATGTTCCACACAAAGTTCACTTCTCAGCTGTGTTTCTATGATGGTTGTTTCCTGACTAGACACATGCAAAAGCAAAACTTTAAACATTTAAACCTCCTTTCTACTGTCCAGACTCTCATAATTACATAATGATTTTAAATCTCTTATTTTAAAGATCCTATTCCATACATTTTGAAAATAAAGTCTCAACAGACTATGAGAAACTTGAAGTGCCATGATATGCTACTCAGTCTGGTTTTATGTTTTGCAATACTGTAAGTGAAATCAATGCTGAAGTATTTTTCCTCTCTACAATTCGGTTACTTAAAAGACAGTTTAAACTGCAGTTTGCAAAAAAGATAGTCTATTTCCTCATTTAAGTTTTGAACCTCAGAAAAGGTGCTGGCATCTTCCGCTCCAGCTGATTTCAGTAACAGCTGACAGTGCCCAACATCCGGAGCATAATGAGCACTTAAGCTTGCACACAGTTTCTTATAAGCTGCATAAACAAGAATTGCTTTAACCTTCTGGAAAAAGCTGCATAAAGAAGGTGTGTGGATTCAGTAGCATACAATTAAAACTCAAAACAAGCAAACTAGTGAGCTTGTAAACTTATTTTACCTATCAGGACTGAAGCTGGTGCCATAGACAGGTCCACTGTGACCATATAAAATCTTCAACTCACTTGCTGTTTTCTCATCCATGATCCTCTCCAAGACATCATCTGATTCTTTGTCGATAAGACTGAGGTCTGCAATATTTCAAAGTTCACGTATCATAATGACTGTCAGAAGTTCAAAGATAAATGCCATGAACAGGAAAACAAGTAATATTCTCTCTAAGAGGTCAGTATGATATGGACATGACAGAGTACCTGGGAATTGTTAAGTCTGAAATATACAATGGCATTTGAAATATGTTTTACCATTTTAAAAGGTGAAAATATATAAATAATCACTCTTTCTTTAGTCTTCACTGAGAGCTAAAATAAATTAATCCTTTTGTGTGTTATTTTTCATACGTATATTGTTCAGCCTTCAGACACAGTAACACCTTGATAGAGATGCCAAATTTTCACACCTTTTCCCAGGATGTTAATATATCACAAACACACTCTTCACACGTTTTGTCAGCTGCACACTAAGCACAACTTAAAATAACTTTTAGTCTGTAGGCTATTGTTTGCTGAACATCATGACCACATCTCAGTTGAATATCAAGATTAAAAAAAGTTTGCGTGGTATCTAGCTTCAACCGCAACACACTGTAACATAAACAGCAGAATTAAAGAAGTCTGGTTTCCATGAATTTGTGTAGGTGTGGAGCTACAGGACATTATCCTCCATCCTTTTCAGAGTTCCATCCTATAATTTCCCTCAAGGTACCTCTAGTCTCTCCCCTAGATCACCTAAACCCAACTGTCTACTACACCCTGTAGTTACCATCCAGTTAGGGAGCAACATGGCTAGTTCCACACTAGTTGTGGCTAGTTCTATGCTCCATGCACTGACCACCTCACAGCAGGTGTTCACAACCGTATTTCTCATTCCTTTAAAAAATATTTCTAACAGTAGTATATAAGATGCGATCGTACACTTGTGCACATATTGTTTCTGCAAAGTAAAAGCATCTAACTGCTGAAGACAACTCTCCTGCCACAGACCTCTTTGTTCACATAAAACACTAGCTGTCACAAGTGACGTATGCTCATATTAACTGTTTCTGTCTTAATTACCTGCTGCTGTTTTCACACTACGGAGCTTTTTCGGAGTCACGGACCACACTCTGACAGTAGAGTCAGCAAAGCCTCCTACAATCATGCTCGAGTCATCTGTAATATCCACCGCAGTCAGACCCTGTACACAAAACATCCATTTATATTGTTTGTATCCTGCATGATGCGTTTCAAATATTACACAATCGTAAGTACTAATTAGAAAATTAACTTAACTTACAAAAGTAAGAGGGAATTATTTTAAGATAGACATAAACACACATAAATTCTTGCACCATTAAAAATAAAGCTATACAAATGAAGCAAAGTCAACAGTGACAACACAATACTGCTTTCCAGTATTTTGGTGCAAATTATCTACTGTACTCTGTAGAATACACTTAGGGCTCCACAGGAAAAGTGAAAGATGGAATTCTGGAAAAATCAGAGCAAAATCAAGGAACACGGAAATTAAATAGTTTAAGGAGTCCTTTAAAGAGTATTTTGAACATTTTGGGACATAAACTTTGCAATGCTTATTCCGAATACAGCAATAACCCTTGTCAACTCTGTTAAGTCTTATTTCTTTATTAAGTGTGACATTTACAATTTTGATTCCCTTTTCCACATTACCCAAACTCTTCTTTTACCAACCTGGTAAGCATTAAGGAATGTGTAGAAACAGATGGAGGGCAGGCACTCTGGGCCAAGACGCACGCGCCTTGCGGCTTCCTTCATATTCATTACTTTATCCAGCTTGTCAGAGTCCTTCAGTTCAGGCAGAGGAATTCTACAAGAAGCACACGTTTTTACAAACTAAAAGCACCTTCCATATTGTTAATCTAAACAAAGAAAGCAAAATCTTCACATGCAACCCTATACCTCAATGTTCAAATACAAAACAAGAATTAGAAAACATGAAAGACTATGTAAAAGATTAACGGGTGAGAAAAAGAGCCCGTAGCTTTAAGAATTTCAGAGAGGTAACAGAACAAGATAAATAATTGAGTATGACCTAAAAACATTAGTGGGTAACTGAGTAAAAATTTTATCCAGGGAAATCTAGATTGACTTGAAAGGCAAAGACAGAGGGTTATCTGCTGAGCTTTCCATTGCCTCCCTTACAAGTCTTATGGCTAAACTTGTGTATGGCTGAAATGGCCAGAGAGCTAAAAATGTCATGTGAACAGTGATGCAGATTTGGCATGGCAAGAGTGGACTTAACAAGACTTCTCTACACATCGTTCCCTTGGTACCTGTTTTGGGGAGGAGCATTAGGGTCTTGTTTTTTACTTTTTGACCCTACACTATCTTTTTTAGGTTTTTTCTTCTTTGGCTTTCCTTCCTCATTTTCTCCTTCTTCATCTTCATCATCCAAAGGCACATCAAACTCTGGTTCTTTCAATAAGCCAAAGAAAACCTGCAAGCCAGTAAGACACACATGAGAGAAAACAGTAATTGCTATTCTTACTGAAAACTAATTTTTTTTAATGGAAACTTTTGAATGTAATAGTCCAAGGAACAGAGCTGCCCCTTTAAAACTGCTGTTTATATTACCGCATACATAACTGGTTAGCCCATAATACAAATGTAGTATGTTCTGCTGGCTTACCCAGCAACTGATCGGGACCACTCTAAGTTCTCCCACCATCTCTTAGCACTTCCTTAAAGCAGAATCCCTATAGCTTACATAGTTTACCTGTATGGTACAGTGGTACTGCACTGTCAAGATCTACACAAACAGCCCTTCTAGTTACAACTGGCAGTAAGAATTACATCTGTTGTACAAGATAGGAAGCCAAATAGTCAGGCGTTCATTTTAAAACCACAGAGTAATTCAGGAGTTAATTATTTAGTTCAGTGGGCTGAATACAAGGTTGTCTCTCAAAGGGGTTCAATAGTTTCTTCTACCAGACAGTGACAGATCTTGATTTCTCCACTCCTGCCAACAACTATCTCAATAGCTCTCTTCCTTTGTTCTGTTCATGCTGTCTTAAGATCTCAAGTGACAATTGTCAGTCTATACTAAGATATCTCCCTCAAAACCTAGGGAGAATTGATAAATTATACGAGTGCAACAATTTTTCCCTCCTACCTTTGCTTTATTAGCCTCTCGCTTTGCCTCCCCAGCCAAGCTTCCAACCATAGCATCTATCTGTTGTTTACTGCGAGGCATTCCATCAAATATATCAATGTAAAGATGTTCCTGAACAATGTTCCAGATCTGATTGTTCTGCTTTTCCTGAAGATGCCTCTTCAAGAGTTGGTAAGAGTCACGGGAAATACGCAGCACAAACTTGCTTGTTCGGAAATCCAGCATGGTCTCGTTACCTTTCATATGTTCTTTTTTTGTTAAGCTAGATAATACACGCAGGTCATCCTGGTAATAGCACTCCTGATCTCCATGAAATCTATTGAAACAATTTAAGACATGATAAAAGATTTATCATAAACCAGTATTTCCTAAGTGCACACTTCTTACGTTACTTTAACATGAAACATATATGTAAGGACCTTTTGGAAGCTACTGTCTACATATGGGATTCTTTTTCTGCTGAAATAAATTTCATCCTTGAGAAGAAACACCAGTGACTTACTGTACCCAGTGAGAGCGTTTGACAGTTAAAAAACAACATGGAGAAAACACACAAATGGAACCTCACAGAATTTCATATACCCAAAGGGTTCTCACCTGAAGTAAACAGTTACACTCACATTTATTTACAGAAATTAAACCCTAATTTGTGGTATCATAAAGTACAGGGCATTTTTTTATTACACAAGACTACTTGGATGCATTTATATCTGATTCATTATATGAATATGCACATTTCACAGTGTATATGTTTCTCATTCTCCACTTGCATTATCTAATAGTGAATGTATGTCTAGAGTTTTTCACTTTTACTTAAACTATATTATAAAATAGTTGTGGCATAGAACATTTTAACTATTTACAGAACCATTTTTGCTGACCATATTGGAGGGAGACAAAGTTATCCTTTTGAATTGAAATATTTCATAATTGGTCTGTATCCAGAAAACAAACTCAATTTCACTTTTTCTCAAGTGATAAAGAAGCGAAACATAGTAAGAGCACAGAAAATTATAAATTACCAATAAATTAACTCCTTTAATCTCATTTGAAGAATTTCAATATACATGCTATAACATCAGCAAATACATATAGCATACATTACATTGTCATCTTAGTGCAATTTTCCAGTGCTAATAAAATTACCCCACAATCTTTTCTAAAGAAACAGCATCTCTTCATTGACACTTTTGCAGCAAAGAGCCCATCAGCTCACCATAAAGATGGTTCAAAATCTACCATGGACAGTTCAAAAGCATGTAGTTTGCACATCCTTCTAACATAGGAGACTGGAAAAGGATTTAAGAACAGTTACTGTAATCCATGGCACCATTACTTCAGATTACAAATCTCTTCAACATTAGAGAAAAAAAAATAAGGCGTACACACACACACACACATATATAAACCCATGCTACCATAGCTTACAGATTTAATCAAAGTAGCAAACACAAAATAATGCAAATGCACAAATGAAAATAAATTACCTTTCAAAAAAAGACTTTGCTTCACTCTCATGTTGATTGTAGACCAATTCCAAGTACATGTGCACAAAGAGAGGATAAAAAAGCTGAGACAATTCCGCTCGATGACAGTCCAGGGAACACTCAATGAAGTGTTTTAATCCACTGTAGTATTCCTCGTACAGTGTGGGGTCCCCCTGTTGATTGTAGGCAGACAATACTGCGCTCACATCTGGCTGATCTTCCACAACAACACCTCCTCCAACTGTAAGAGCATTAATAAAACAAGAGCTTGTAAGACAGCCTGAAAGAGCTAGTAAATACAGGAGGCACTCTGAGAAAAACGTGACACTAAGTCTTGTCCTTGTTCAGCACTAATTTTAAATGATACAAGTGAGAGGACGGTAGCACATTATAGTACAGCAGCCAATTCTTGCACCTTCAGCCATTTTTTGTGCTTTCCCTGCCAACAGTTGCTTATAAGGTATTTAACATAGTGCTTAATTCGGCTAGGATTATAAGTGTAAAGGAAAAAAAGCCACTAACATCACCAAAATAAGTTATCTTTACTGCTAAGGCTGGAAACTCTCAAATGAGAAGTGGAATCTTTCTAAGCCTGCAAGATATACCCACTATAATTACTGTGCTTCCAGTAAACAAGCAAATTAAGTTCAAGTGAACAATTCACCAGGACCGCTACACAACCATTACAGGGCAGTGACTTTTTGTCACTTGCAAACACTCCAAGAGCTCTGTTCTATATAGCAGTCATTAAACATTTTCATTGTTTTGTCTTTTATATAAAAACAATCATATCAGGTGATAGCAGGAACATGCTGAATTTATATTCTACATTCACTTGAACTCTGACATATCAGTTCCTGAAATTTCATGATGCTATTCTGTAAAGGTGCCCCACAGAACACCTTGATTAAACATACTTAGCCTTGAATTGTCCAGAGGACATCTCAAGTACACAGCAACTCAATCTAGAACTGTATAAAGCCTCCTCTACAAGTATCCTATGGCTCTTTCTTCAAAACGCAGTCTGTACATCAGGCCTCCAGTCCCACCCCTGCAGTCACATTTTGGACCATCACCTCTAACTACAAAAGAAACCTTCAGCCTCCTGCTATGCTGTTAGACGAGATGTGACACAAAAGACAAGCGTAAGCACCTCTCACTTTAACAGTGCTTCCTGCAAATACAACAGATACGCTATCCTTGGCCCGTTGCTCCGGGTGGGGGCACTCCCAGGAGATCCCGATCCCTTCCCGAGTTGCACGGGGGAATTACACACCCAGGGCCCCTCCAAGAAGGCCGGGATAGACTCTCGCCTCCCGCCCCAGGGAGGGTCACCTCAAGGGAGGCACAACCTGACACCGACCCTTGTACCTCAGCATCACGGAGAGCCCCCGAGGCTGCGGGAGGGGCAGGGCTCCCCCAGGCCCCAGGGGTCCCGCCGGGAAAGGGCAGCCTCCAGCCCCGGGCAGCGACCCCGCAGCCCCCCGCGCGGGCCCCACCTTTCCCCGGCGGCACGGCGGTGACCGCGGCCACTCCGGGGCTGGAAGAGGCGACAGTGGCGACGCTGCCTCCTATCGTGATGGCGGCAGCGGCGGTGACCCGGCTGAGCAGCGCCTCGCCGCCGGCGGAGTCCGCATCGCCGCCCAGGGCTCCCAGAAGCCCGGTGCCGGCGGGGCTGAGGGCAGCGGCACCGAGGTCATCGCTGAGAAGGCGGGCTTCGCGGCGCAGGATCTCCTCAGACTCGCGGAGGTTGCTGCGCCGCAGGAACTGCAGAACGGCCAGGAGCGTCTGCCTCTCCTGCGCCGCCGGGGAGGCGGCCGGGCCCGGTGCCGCAGGCTTAGGAGGTGCCGCCTCCCCAACGCTCCCCGCCGCCTCCCCCTCCGCCGCCGCGGCTGGGGGAGCGGTAGGAGCGGCGGCGGCTGCTGGAGGAGCAGCAGGAGGGTGCGGCGGCGTCCCCGCTTCAGGGTCCGGCTTTACCGCCACCACCTCCGCCGGCTCCTCAGGCAGTGCCGCCATCTTGCATCGCCCCCCATTCGCCGGCAGCGGGCGGCCGCCGCCAGGCGCGGACGCTCTTGCGACAGTCAGGGCAAAGGAGGGGTACTGCTGGCTCTGTCTACATAGGCACTCGCGGCTTCACTTTGCGACGCTGCCAGGAGCGCTTTACGGCAGTGGGGGTCTGGGCGGAGGTTATGTGGCGGCTGCTGCGCTCTGCGCGTCTTGGCACTAAATAAGGGTAATTTCGAGTAGCGACTGTGCGGATATGAATCACGGAGCTCAACAGTGCTTGCGGTGTGCGTATGCGAGGACCCTTGTTCAGAAATTGATTGATTTGGCGTTAATAAACCACTACCGGTGACCTTCCTTGGGAGACCAAGGAAGGCCTCGGGACTGTGGGCCCTTATAGCGCTTGTTCCGAATAAATTGATTACGGCTGGGTCACTTAGTTTTTCAGGCATTTCTAATATTGCTTTTTTTATTCGTGCTTGGTAAATACAGATTTGTTGGTGCTACAGAATTAAAACCTTTTTTTGAATAAATCTGGTATCTTGTGATTGAGGTGCTCCCGTGATAAACGTTAGCCTGCGTTTCATTAGCGAGTCAATTCTTAGCTGGCGAAGCGACGACTGTGAAACAGACCGTAAGAAAAGAAAGCTGCAGCCCATCGTATTTGCTAGCGAGTTGAGGCTCAGCGGTGCACTGAGGCGCCCGGTAAAACCACGGTTCCCAGCATGCCCCGCGCCGCCGCCGCGCATGCGCACCAGCAGAGTCGTGTCGGCGGACTACAGCTCCCGCCGCCCCCCGCGGGCGGCCAGCAGACGGTCCCGCGTTTGCCCCGGTCCCCGCCCCCCACCCNCCGGTCCCCGCCCCCCACCCCGAGCCACGGACATGGAGGTGGACGTTGGCTCTGTGGTCTCGGGGCTGTCGGGTAGGGATGGAGCGGGCACAGGCCCAGCTGATGAGGATCAGGAGATGGAGGGGGCTCCCAGCTGTTCGGGGTCGCGCTCTGTCCCCTTCGAGTTCGAGCGGAGCCGCTCGGAGTCCAGCGGCGACGAGGACGACGATGAAGACGACGAGGAAGAGGAGATGGAGGAGGAGGAGCTCGAGGGGGACCCCGGAGCTCGGTTCGGGACGGACGACGGGGAAGTCGACTCGGACGACGACCGGGAGGTAAAGGCGGGGGGGGGGCAGGGAGCGTCCCCTGAGCGAGGGCACGCGCCGGCCTCCACCCACCCAACGGCTCTGTCGCGCGTCAGGCCCCACTCCCGGCGTGCCGCGCGCCGGCGGGGGGCGCGTGCGGCTCGAGGTGGGAGCGCGCGCTCCCCCGCCGTTACAATGGCGGGGCGGGCGGGGGCGGGGGGGGGGCCGGGGGGGNCGGGGCGGCCGGGGCCGGCGGAGGGACCGGGATGGCGAGGGGCGGCCCCGACCGGAGCGACCCGCGGGCTGCGGTGCGGAGCAGCTGTGAGGAGAGGGCGGGGGTGTGAGCGTGAGGAGGGCCCTTGGGGCGGGCAGCCTGCCCTGCTGTGAGGGGGCTGCTGGCTGTGAAACGCCGCCTCTTCAGGTGAGACCTGGCGGCTGCGGCGGTCTGCGGGTTCCAGGCAGCAGGCGTCAGCTCGTGTGCTTTTGGGGACTTGTGAAACTTCCAGGTGCAAATCTGGACCCCTGCTTAGGCAACGTAAGCCATATGGTACCAGAGTTTTTATTATTACCCAAGTTAGTTTTATCCGCCTCGTTTAAATGAAGCGGTTACAAACTCTTGGCGTAGCTGAGCGGGTGGTAAACAGCGGCATGTGGATGAAATGAATGGTATCATTGAGGGGAAGAAAGTCCCTTAGTCTGGCTTTGAGTTTGGAGGAGACAGACCGTAAAAATCTAACGTATTACTTTTCTCAGATTGTTGCTATAGGAGAAATTTGTTCTTTTTTGAAATAGTAGACTTGTGACAGGAAAATTGTCGTGAAACTCCTTGTATGTGTTCCTGATCAATGTACTTCATAGCCAGAGCAGTGAAATTTCAGTCTTTTCTTTCGCATGTATTTGTATAATCCCTAACTGTGTGTAGAAACAAGAGTTGGTACTAGTTATATATCTTGATTGGGGGCACCAGTGTGCTTGCTGAGCGTTTTAAAATAATGATGTTATTTGCTACCAGTATCCACTTCAAGCTTGCTGATTATTTGATATTCTGTTAAAGAGTTTGTCCAAAAGAACTTTTCCCAAAAGGGTTGTTGATAGTTTGCTTTTCAGATACGATTCATGAAACAGAGTGGATTGCCACTCACAAAGAGATCGATTCAAAAGACTAGATGGAAGTCTTTAGAACATAGCTGCATATAAGGAATGATTGACCTCTTAGGAATACCCCTTTCTGTAGCACGTTGATACAGACTTTTTTCATGGTTTAAGGCTGTGATATTTTGGAAGCTGCAATCAGGAAATTTCATGGCTTAGGCTGTGTATTCAATCTTTTCCAAACTGTCTTTATTTGTAGCGTATGATAAACCTCGCAGAGTTGACCCCTTACATCCTGTGTTCCATCTGCAAAGGTTACTTTATTGATGCTACAACTATTACAGAATGCCTGCACACCTGTAAGTATGAGTTTTGCCATTCTAAGAGTTTAGTTGCAAATTCAAAAAAAACGAGCTGTTGAGATGTTCTGGCTTTACAAAGATAATTCTTTATTTGATGTGAATGTGTGTTGTGTTTATTGTACTCCTTAAGGAGAATATACCTGGATATTTTAAGCATCAGAAAATCATGAAATCAATCAATCATGAGGTCAGCTTAGTTTCCTAGGTTAAGCGGGAAGATAATGTAGGGCAAGATAAAGCCCAACAAAACAAAAACAGAGCTACTGCATACTGATTTTTTTTTTTTTTTAAGTAGGCTCTAGGAATGTGAGCATGTAACTGAGAAAAGAAAGATGAGTGGCCCGGCTCATAATGGACTAGAGAGGTTTTTTTAAACTATTTCTGGTAAACGAGCTTGTAAGTTCACAAAACACAGTAAGAGGCTGTGCAGATATACC
Organism: Aramus guarauna; assembly: GCA_013400195.1. Lineage (NCBI taxonomy): Eukaryota > Metazoa > Chordata > Aves > Gruiformes > Aramidae > Aramus > Aramus guarauna. The sequence goes on along the minus strand of VXBL01004262.1, from coordinate 322,178 downwards.
AGTTCAGATAGAGAAATGGTTATATGCACCCATGGAACAGTTAGTCTATAACCTGATGAAGAGAAATAGGTGGATAATAAAAAAAGGTTTCAATGCTCTTGTCTTGTTATTTTCCCCCTCAATCCTTGTGTTGTGTTAACAATTCTGCTAGCAGTGGAAAAACTGTTTTCTCTCAAAGCTAATAAAACCCTTCCTGTGAAGTTGACTCTTTCAGCAACACCCATGTTCCCACCTGAATCCAAGAACCTCAGCTTCCCAGTCCTGCCAGCCTCTAACACTGCATAAAGGGAAAGCTCTCTCTTTTTTTCCTTTTCTCTCTCTCTCTGTCTTATTTTTTTTTTCTTTTATGGGATGCTGCTTACTAGTTTGATATATACCATTTAATATTCAGTGCAGTTTGTGATTTAGGAAAATGCACAACTGTTAATGAGCACAGCATAATGTTGCAAGTGCAACTGCAGTGATCTCTTAGAAGTTTTCTCATAAATGTTGTGGAAAAGTTTTATGTGCTCAGGCTGAACTGGAACTGATTTCATAGTTAGTAAGTTATTTATTCTAGATGTTTCTACTCAATGGCTTTCCTTCCAAAATTTTAAAGTAGAAGTAAAATACAATGAAAATGGCAGAATTATAATTCTGACTTTGGTTCTTGTACAAAAACTGTTTGTAGGGTGATTTTCAGCAATGATTTTGTCTGCAGTAGTCAGTATTCTGTTGTCTTAGCTGTATTCTTGTTCTGGGTAACACCATTACAACATTGAACACCTACCTTTGCATCAGTTGGATTAGGATTATTCGTAGGAATAATGCTAATTGAACATTCAGGAGTGTTGTATCCTGTACAGGCAGACAGCTGCTGTTTACTTGAGTTTGAAAGTTAAAAAACTTGCTTCATTTTGTCTCTGACAAGCTTTATTTGAGAAGTCTGGGTATAATTGCTCTTCTTGCTTAAACAGATGGTATGGTATAAGGGACATGTGGCTTTTATGGGCTTTCTTTTCTTTACAGTTTGTAAAAGCTGCATAGTGAGACACTTCTACTATAGCAACAGATGTCCAAAATGCAATATTGTTGTACATCAGACACAGCCCCTTTATAATATCAGGTAATAAGTTCACACCATTTTTATAAGTATAATTTTTTTAAGTTTTGCTGCTTGCTTTTCAATGTTTTATTTTACAGACTTGTAGTGCTTTCCTACTTCAAATGAAGGAACGGTTACAAGAAACACGTTGTGTTCTTTTCTTTATGTAAGCTTCATCTCAATAGTGAAGATAAAATACTCAATTTCTTGTTTTATCTAGTTTATAACCCTTTCTAGGGTTTGTTACCCCCCACCCTCGGCATTTTTATGCATTTGCTCAGTGTTGCAGGTGATATGAGATCTTAACTATTTCCTTTGATTTCCTTTTAGACAAAAATTTGTTGGCAGGGTATACTCACTCTGAAAAATGAGTTTTGGTTTCTCAAACTGTTCATGAATTCTTGAAGGGTAGCGCTTTTAACTTTACATGGCTGCTTCTGTCAGGGCATGAATTCAGACAGATAGGGAGTTGCTGCTCTGTCATTCTTTATATATGTCCTATTTTAACAGTGTATTTGGCATCTTTGTTACAATTTAATGAAAACCATTCTGTGTTGTACCAAAGATGCTTTTTTTTTTTTTTTTGTCTTTAATAGACTGGACCGACAACTGCAAGACATAGTCTATAAATTAGTTGTCAATTTGGAGGAAAGTAAGTCCCTTTGTTTTCTGTTCAGTTTTTTGAATCTCTTGATGGTAATAGAGTAATTCAAAGCCCTGTTTCTACTCTGAGCTGTTTAAAATTGTTTTGTAACACTTGGTTATAAATCTTAATTAATTAGCTGTGCCAACTGGCATCTTCCTGGCTGCTAAATGCTATTATGGGTAGCGGTATGTATCCTATCTCATGAAACATAGGTGTCGCTGTATCCCAATAAACATCCAGATAATATTTTGTATTCATACCTTGTATTTTTGTATAAGTACAGAAAACATCATCTCATCTAATAAGTTCACTTGCCTCAGTTGAAAAAAGTTGCTAAGACTGCTTCTCTCAAATGCTTTTATTTTTTCCTTGCTGCCACATTTATTTTTATGATATTAGGTGTGTTCACTGTCACATGGCATTTACCTTGAACTTTGGGAGCCAGTGAATCTGCACAGTCCGCCTGGGTGGGCTGGGTGAAATACAGACATCTAGTGGATACATAGAGACTGTAGATGGTATAAAAAGAGAGTCAGGACGGCCAGAAGGATACTAGGTTTTGCAGCTATTTCAGTATGATTTATGGCCAGTTTCTCTTGATTTCTTCCCAGTTTTTACTAACAAACTTGTAGTCTGGGTATCTTAAGGATCCCAGCCTCATATGGAACACTAGTGATGGTGAAGTTCTATAGGAATTTGCTAAGTTTTTACTGCTCTGACTGTTGGAAACTCTATGGATGTTCTCAGCATCTGAAATAACATTCCAATCTGTTCTGTACTGTGTTGTTTTGTGGGTTTTTTTCAGGAGAGAAAAAACAAATGCATGACTTCTATAAAGAAAGAGGATTAGAAGTGCCCAAACCAGGTGAGCTGTAATCATTTTAGAGGACACTGTTAAGGAAATATTTACTATACCATTTATTCCTCAGGGCTTTTCTTGAATTACTAGCTCACAACTGAAAAAGATACGTAGTATTGGAAATATGGGATTCTTAGTTGTCTGATTACTGTAACTTGTCACAGTTCTCAAATTACAAAAGTAGATGGAAATGGCAGCACTTAAATCCAGATTGTAGTTGGATTTTTTTAAAACAGATTATATTTTGCCTACTACTAGGAAATATATATAAAATGCATGTTAATTTTATTTTCTGGCCCTTAATAAATAACAGATGTTATAAAAGAGTAAAAATAAGAACTTTGAAGTCTGTTAACAGATCAGTGATTATTCTAATTTTTTTGGTCTCACTATCAAATAGCTTTCTGGAGAGGTGCCGTGCTCTAAACTAATAGAATGCTGGTTCAGATACACAGCATGAAATATATAAAGAGCTGATTTAGTAATGAAAAAAATACAATTAATTGCATGGGCTCTTTTTCCTTGTGAGGTCATCTGTTTTGCAGGGCGCATGTTAGTGTCTGTGCTGCTTTTATTTCAAGTTGTGTTTGCATTTTGGCTATTTGAATATTTTAGCTGTCCCACAGCCAGTTCCAGTGAGCAGAGGAAGACCTCGAAAAGTTCTGGGCTCCGTGTTCCGGATCCCACCAGAACTTGACATCTCCATACTTCTGGAGTTCATTGGGTGAGTTGTGAGCAAATGTAGGAGCAAGTGGCTGACATGAGGGTGCTGCTTGTGTGTGTTGGACTGTTACTGGCTCTTAGTTTCATTGAATGTGCATTTCCTCCATCTCGAATAGCAGGTGGGGGAGCTGGTTTTAACTTACAGTGCAATAGTGACAGCCAACTATGTGTAACTAGATGTTACAGATAATTGTGTAAGGTGTCTTCCTATGAAAATAGCTTCCTAAAAAGCATAGTTTTAAAACTTACATGTTTAGTTTACTTTTAACAAAGTAGTGTAGCTCAGTAAACTGAACGATGAAATACCTGTCTCTTATGCTTCCTCAATCCCTGTAGGTGGCAGTACCAGTAAAGTCCTGTTAGGACTTGCTCATGTAACTTGGGGTCTGCAACTACAGCCTAGGCAGCAAGAGCAGTGTTCCTGTAAATGTTACAGCTGGGGGTAATAATGTGGTCTACCGTTAAGTTTGCCTGACAGTTTCTTAGACTTTAATGAATTGTGCTGAAGCTTTTGTATCAGGAATCACCTTTAGCCAATGGATGGAGAGGGGGAAATCCAGCCCAAATACTTGAGTTGTTTTCAGGAATACAGGAAGGAGAAATTGTATTGCTTTGGCCATGTGCAGTTTTATTATGTAAGTGATTGAGAGAGGGTTATTGAGAAAGGAGTGAAAGCTGTCACTATTCTGATAGCACCACACAGTGCAGAACCTCATTTGTGGGAGAGAAGCAGCTTGATTTTTTTGCAACCCTTACCCCTCAATCTGATTGTGCCTGCTTTTGGCCTGACTTTGCCTGAACAAAATGTTCAGAGAACTCCAATAGGTAATCATAGCAAACTATTACACAAAAGATATAAAGTCAAGCCATCAGAAATTGGGAAATTCTAGCAGCAAAGCATACCATCTTGATTCAGCTTCACTCTTTGTAGGCATCATGTCCTAGTCTTTTCAGATGTTACATCCAGCATTTCTACTGTGTCTTAGTTTATTCAGAGTGTAGAACAAATTTCCTCCATGTGGAAATTTTGGCCATGTAGGTGGTGGTGTGTGCTTTTTTTTGTTCATTGGGGGTTTTTTTGGGGTTTTTTTGTTTTTTGTTTTTTTTTAAGTGTTGCCCATCATGTGGCTTCTTTATTTCTTTAAATGGATGAGAAGTGGGATTGCAGGAAGAAAAGAGATCTTCAAGCTAAACCTCTAGGGACCAATCCCTGACTGTTCTATAGTATGTCCTTGCAAAATCCACCTACTGATGTAATTTCATTGTTCATTTTCTGTATGCCTGACTTGCAGAAGTGCTGAATGCTCACCAGCACAGCTGAAAGCAGTGGGAGTCATGATGAAAACTGTAGTTTTGAGTGTTCTGCAGACAAATCCAGTCTTGGATGTCCCAAATTGGGCACTTGCAGTTCTTGGTTACCTTTCAACACAATCTGTCTCAGGTTCCTCTTTTTAAACAAGGCATTATACTGCCATTCTGCTGAGTAGGATGGTATGGAAATACATTCATGTGTTGAAGACATGAGACAGGAAATCAATGCTTTTGCATTAAGGGCAGGATTGTCCTAAGTAAAGCCAAGAGCCATGTGTTAAACAGGAGAGAGGAAAGCAAAGACATATAGCTGTTCAGTGTGTGACCATTGTGTATTGTACATTTGAAACTTAATTTATAATTTTTAATCATACTTACAAAGGCTTTTTTCCCTTTAATGAATGTGGTATAAAATGCATGATGTAATTAGTATAGAGTCCCAGTGACCTGGTGCTCAGGCAAGCTTTTTACCCCATTGGGTAAAACGTGATTAAAAGGTTATATACAGACATAAGGTAAAAGGCTTTGACTAAAATCTCCGTAGAAGAGAGTAAATCTAATGCTATTTACCCTACATTTATGTTCAGCTAGGAATGTATATGCATTTCCTCTATTGCCTTGGCTGTGACTGTATCTCATTAAGTTAGCACCTAGATAGGAGTTTGCAGGATGCTCATTCTGGGACTTGTGATGGGCACCAGCCACTGCTGTGCTGGCCCGGCAGGTGGCAGGGGGAGCATGTGGAGTGAAGGGGCATAGGAACATGCTTTTATACCAACAGCCCCACATCTTTCTGAATGATAACTTCACTGTAAAATGACCTTTAAAACGGGAATTAGATTTTAGTTCCAAGGATGTCCCTTTCCAGGTGGAACTCTGGGTGACTCTGTAGGAAAGCTTTCTTAGATTGTCTTGACTACAGGATTAGATACAGTTTGAACTCACTGTAGTGAAAGTACTTTGGTGTAGATCTCCACTGTGAAAGTCTCCTGGTTATTTCCCCCCTCCTGTGATTCTCAGCAGGTGTGTTTTTGTTCTTTCAAAGCAAGAGGAAGATGTCAGGCAACTTAGACCTCAAAACTAGTAAACACGTATTCGTCTGTGAAACAAGATGACTTTTGAGTCTGTGATGGTGTATTTGTTTTTTTGGTAGTTTTATTTCAAGCTTCCATTCCAGTGTTGGCAGCAAAGTGGGTAATATTGTGCAAATACCATCTATACTATGTGAAACTGTCCACTGTGGTTTTGTTACTTATATGGTGGGAAGCACAGAATGTTTCTAACAAAACAAAAAAAAACCCAACCAACCAAAAAAAAAAAACCCCAGATGATAGTTTAACAGCATCTACTTTGCATTTTATTTTAGTGACACTCTTAACTTTTTATCTTCTTCATATTTTATCTGTTTAAAGGTTAATATAATGGTCAGAATCAAAGCTTATCTTGGCAATGAGAGATTAAGAAAGCATTTTGGATAAAGAAAATGGATTGGACCAGCCAGCAGAAATTGTTACTTTGAAAGTCTGACTATCTATATTGTGTCTTTGGAGTATATTATCGAGTTGCCTGTGGCTATGGAACCATTATCAAAGAAAAATGACAGCCATAGTGGAAAAGCTTTCCAATGTTTGTTTCTTAGTAACTTTGAATTCCATTTCAGTGGCAGAAGTTGATAATAGTTTTACTTAACTCTGTTTGATAACTGGTACATATTTAGAGGTGGAGATACNTTATTATTTTTTTTTTATTACCCCCCCCCCCCCCCCCCCCCCCATCCAGTGCCATGAAATACTGGGGGGGGGGTTCCTCGCTCATATGCACGTACTTGCTAATGCAATATAAGAATAATGAAATGTCATGAATTGGGCTTAATTAATTGAGAAGTTTATACATTGCACTACAAGATGGAGGTGTACAGTATAGGTCATCAGTANGTCCCTTTCCAGGTGGAACTCTGGGTGACTCTGTAGGAAAGCTTTCTTAGATTGTCTTGACTACAGGATTAGATACAGTTTGAACTCACTGTAGTGAAAGTACTTTGGTTTAGATCTCCACTGTGAAAGTCTCCTGGTTATTTCCCCCCTCCTGTGATTCTCAGCAGGTGTGTTTTTGTTCTTTCAAAGCAAGAGGAAGATGTCAGGCAACTTAGACCTCAAAACTAGTAAACACATATTTGTCTGTGAAACAAGATGACTTTTGAATCTGTGATGGTGTATTTGTTTTTTTGGTAGTTTTATTTCAAGCTTCCATTCCAGTGTTGGCAGCAAAGTGGGTAATATTGTGCAAATACCATCTATACTATGTGAAACTGTCCACTGTGGTTTTGTTACTTATATGGTGGGAAGCACAGAATGTTTCTAACAAAACAAAAAAAAACCCAACCAACCAAAAAAAAAAAACCCCAGATGATAGTTTAACAGCATCTACTTTGCATTTTATTTTAGTGACACTCTTAACTTTTTATCTTCTTCATATTTTATCTGTTTAAAGGTTAATATAATGGTCAGAATCAAAGCTTATCTTGGCAATGAGAGATTAAGAAAGCATTTTGGATAAAGAAAATGGATTGGACCAGCCAGCAGAAATTGTTACTTTGAAAGTCTGACTGTCTATATTGTGTCTTTGGAGTATATTATCGAGTTGCCTGTGGCTATGGAACCATTATCAAAGAAAAATGACAGCCATAGTGGAAAAGCTTTCCAATGTTTGTTTCTTAGTAACTTTGAATTCCATTTCAGTGGCAGAAGTTGATAATAGTTTTACTTAACTCTGTTTGATAACTGGTACATATTTAGAGGTGGAGATACTCAGTTGCAGTACCTTGAAGTGCCATGCTAATGTGTGGTCCGCAAAACCAAATACATTTGTTCGCTATATCAAATGATCAGAAGTATAGTCAATTTTATGGTAATGTTTGATTTTT
>VXBL01004262.1:281621-314469 GCA_013400195.1 Aramus guarauna | reverse complement strand
GTTTATACATTGCACTGCAAGATGGAGGTGTACAGTATAGGTCATCAGTAGTAGATCAGACTGTGCAAACCAACGAACTCTGTTGAAGCCAGCTGGGAATTTGGCTATTTGCCACCTTTGTATGTATTTCACCTTCCTTAGAAACACCTGCTGCTTTCCTGAGTTCCTAGATAGCATTAGCATTAATCCTGTGATATAAATAGGCTGGAAGGCCAACAACTGGCCTAGAATGCCTCTTCTGTGGTTGGGCAGGTTCTGTCAGCAACTTCCTAGGTACTGTCTGTTAAAGTTCTAAATGCCAAGGATGAAGAAGTATGGATGTTTAAGCAGCATTAATGTTACAACCAATTCCTATGAAAATGAATATTCTGTTGTGTTTAAAAATGGCTTTAGGCTGTATTGGGTTTTTTCTATTTCATGTAGACAAAACTTAGTCATAAATAGCTGAATTCAGCTGAGAAAAACAGAGTACCAAATAAAGGGTAGGAGAAAAAGATATATTCAGTCTAATATTATTTCATGTATTAGAGTTTAATGAAAGGAAGAGCCTGATACGCCAGACTACTAAATCAATAAGTCACTATTGTAATTAAAGGCTTGAGGGTATTAATAACTGTTAACCTTAGCAATATTGATTGTGTTTTCTCTTGTTTTTCAGAGCTAACGAAGGCACAGGGAATTTTAAGGTGCAGATGTGATTTGAATTTTTCTCTTATGATTTACTTCAGAAATCTGTATAACCTGAATGTATTTAGTTTGTTTTTCTTACACTGAGTGCAGCCTGAATTTCATTAGCATAGTCGTAACCAGCATCACAGAATAGGAAAAGAGTACTTCTGAGGCTACATATTAAAGTTTTGGTGGGAGAATGAGAATGGTATTGATGAAACTTCTCCTAGGTGTTTCTAGCTTCTTATTCTTGCATCACTGTCCAAAAGGTGCACTATCATAGCTTTTATTGGCATCCTAAACAAAGATGTAGCAGTTATCTAAAATACTGTTGTGGTTTAATCCCAGCCAGATTTGTAGTGGAAAGCTTGCATAGGTTATTCAAAGGAAGCATAGCCTGGGGTATAGAAATAGTATAGTATATTGCTATGTGCTTAAATGTAATAAAAAAAAATTACAGAATTTGTCTAGACAGCGTAATACACTTACTTAGCCAGCAGAAAACATATCCTTTTCTCTGTCCCTTCCCTAACAATATTTGTTGTCTGAAGGGTGGCTGTGCTGCTAAACAAGAAATAGCATTCCCGATCCTTGCTAAAGAATATGGCTGTCCTTCCAATACAGATCTTCTTACAGAGCTACTTCAGTACAAATCCACAGGGGAACTGCACGTTGTTTGCTGCCTTCATGATTTCATGTGCTGTAGTTAGAGATGCTCAGAGTGTGTCATTCCACTATTTTGGCTAAACATTTAGAAAACAAGACTCCATTCAAGGCCAAGAAGGAGGTGTAATTTAAAATTACTCAGAATACATTGCATTTAAGCTTTTATTGCATTGGAATTGTAGGACTCAAAAGATGGAAGGGCACATAATAATGGAATGGCACAGAATAATAGAATGTAAGAGATGCCTAACTGATACAGTTAGCAGGAAAATTTTACTCTTGAAGAATTTGAGGGGGAAAAAAAAAAGTATTAGTAACTTAAATATGAATTGTCCCGATTGTACCATTTTACTAATTTCCTTCATGTTTTCAGCTGAGTTGATTTCTAATCAATGTATTTTCAGGCACAAATCTGAACTGTTATATTTGATTGCAGTTATTCCTAGTCTTTTTAATAGTAATTACATTTGTCATGGCAGAGCTTAGGAGGCAATTTCAGACTTTTAAATACAGCAATAAGAATTTTCACAAAGAGTTGAAATATGAGTATAGTTTTATAAAACAAAATTAATCTGTAGAAAGGGAGTAATGTTCCTGAAAATGTCTGTGGTCAATTTCTTCATCTGTTACACTCCCACACCTACCCAGCATTTTTTGTCCATTTAACTTTACATTCCACGCTATTTTTTTCATCATCTTGCCCTTGTATCATCTCCCATCCTTCCTGTCTCATATTTGCCCTTCTTTCTGCTTTGTTTTTTATCCTAGTCATTTTGGGCGACATAAGAATGACTGTAAGGCAGTTCAACCATTACATTAACTTGCATGTTGTAACATTAAAATTTGTGTCAGACGCTTACTTCTGAAACATGCCATTCCAATGCAAGTAGTTTTGCCTTTTAAAAAAGGTACTTGGCTCGAACGTCATTAAGGAGTGTTTGTGATTCATGAAAGGGATTATTTTTGTGTGTGTGGTGTTTGTGGGGTGGGTTTTTTTTTTCCCTTTTAAGCCGTAAATATTCCTGCTCACTTTAACTCTAGTGTTCTGATGACATTGAAGATAAAAGGCTGCCCACCATTACTCACAGTGAATAGTTCTGTGTTGTGAATAATCCTATCTATAGACTAAAGTGCCACACAGCTTATGTCTATTTTCTATATCATCTATGTGAGCTTTAAGAAATACCACATCTTTTAACTGGTATTTTTCTACAGCATTTTCAAATTCCTTGCTGTATGTTAACCCTGTGTTTCACACTCTCTTCTTCCTTTCTATCCTTATTTTCTTGACTACACTTTATATCTTGGTGCTTTTTTATTCCACTTCATGACCAAGAGTTTTATTCATCAACCTTCCAAATCGTTTTTCATATCCACTTCTCACAAAACATACCCTGATCTATTTTTAGCACTGCTGTATCCTCAGTTACTTGTTTATCTGTCTTATTTTTCTGAACTACATTTTGAACTTCATATATAAAAGGTTTTCAAACTTTTTTTTTTAAGTGGGGATGGGTGAGAGAGAACAGGTTACAAGGTCCATGGCCACGAACTGTGATTTATACATGCAGCAAACGTAAATGCAGCATCATCAAGCTTGCAGCAGCATGGTTCCCTAGATCAGGTCTGACTGGCATTTCTAGCTCTTGTACATGAATAAATCAAACTATTGTTCCAAAACAACAATTATCATGGATACATATTTAAATTCATGATTGAATTCAAGGGGAGTCCATGACCCTCTGACCCTTCTTTCAAATTGGAAGAATATAATGAACCTGAATAGTAAATCACAGCTGTTCAGAAGTCAACATAAAAATCCAATTAATTGACACCAAAGGTAATCCATTTATCACACTGAATGCAGTCATCTGCTCTGCCTTTGTGCCTCTTAGCTTAGCTGCCCATATAACCAGTCAGCTGTTTAAAATTTTATCCTTAGAAGAGAAACCCATTAAAATTTTTGAAGCTGGCATAACAAATGTCTTGTCGTTGCAGTCCTTGCTGTGAAAGTATTTAGAGATTATACAAAAAGAACTCAGGCCAGTCTTGCCCTTGTTTTCTGCATAGTAGTATATTTTAATTGATTCTGGAATTTCATGGACTATTGATTCCAGCCCAAGCCATAATACTTATAGAATGCTAAAGGACTTAAGCTCCTTGCATTATAAAATGACATAGCTAAATTATCTGAATTGTGTTTGGTACACAAGCCTGGCTTGGGGAAAATAAGGAGACTTTAGGAAATGGCTTATGTGCTTCTTGTGTGGAGAGAAGTTCTTAAAATGCTGTGTAATACTAATTTCTATGTGGAATTAATAGCAAATATTCTCTGGTACTTCAATAGTGAAATAGGACTAAAGTTACTAGTTAGCTAATACATAGTTAGTCCTTTTCCTGTGAGGTAATCTGGAAGTACATCAGAGAAGGGTCCAAGAATTTAAGCTGTCTCCCTCTGTTATTTGGCTTTCACTTGGATTTGGGGTTTTATGTATGATGGCTGAAAACATACATTGTCTTAAAGTCTTACATTTATTCTTTGCAGCCTTTGGAAAAGAAGTTTGTGCGTGTTTCAGGGGAGGCAACAATTGGACACGTGGAGAAATTCCTCAGAAGAAAAATGGATCTGGACCCTACTTGTCAGGTATGCTACTTGTAGTGGCACTTACAAGTTCACTGTGATCAATGTAACGCCTGCACTTCAGACAGAACATTTCCATTGTTAATTAGAGTCTAGAAGTAATGTTAGGTTTTTTTAATGCAGTAAGGATTAAAAAATGAAATGTTTGAAATGTTGTGATCTGTAATGAACAATTCTCCCCACTCGTTTGCAACGTGTTTCAATTTTCATTATAGTACTTCATTATTTGCATAGAGTTTCTAAAGTGCTATGTAAGATTTCAGCAGATGAAATTCAAAACTGAAATATACTGCTGTTTCAAAGATAAAACTGAGTATATAGACAGGAAAATGTGTGAGCGTGGGAGGATACAAAGGCAGAGGCTGGGGTAGGAGCTGAGAAACTACAGTTTAACTGAATGTTAAAGAAGCAAACAAGGGCTAAGAAAGAATGATACTGCAGATGTACTGTTGAAATGAAAGGTATGGATGCAAATCATAGAATGGTTTGGACTGGAAGGAACCTTAAAGATCATCTAGTTACAACGCCCCTGCCATGGGCAAGGATGCCCTCCACTAGACCAGGTTGCCCAAAGCCCCATCCAACCTGGCCTTGAACACTGCCAGGAATGGGACATCCACAGCTTCTCCGGGCAACCTGTTCCAGTGCCTCACCACCCTCGTAGAGAAGAGTTGCTTCCTAATATCTAATCTAAATCTCCTCTTCTTCAGTTTAAGGCCATTACCCCTTGTCCTGTCACTCCTCACCCTTGTCAATGGTCCCCCTCCAGCTTTCTTGTAGGCCCCTTCGAGTACTAGAAGGTGCTATAAGGTCTCTCCGGAGTCTTCTCTTCTCCAGGCTGAACAACCCAAATTCTCTCAGCCTGTCCTCATAGGAGAGGTGCTCCAGCCTTCTGGCCATCTTTGTTGCCTCCTCTGGACTCGCTCCAACAGGTCCATGTCCTACTTATGTTGGGGGCCCCAGAGCTGGATGCAGTACTCCAGGTGGGGACTCACAAGAGCATGTGTGTCCAAATAAGAATTCAGAGGAGCAGAATATGGTACGAAAGAATTTAACTTCATATTTCTCAACCATTTTGATAGAAATTGCATGTCAAAACTCGTTTTCAATTCTTCAATATATTTTAGCAACCAGTCAGTTGAGAAGGTGCAGGAGTTCCGTAATATGTAAACAAGTCTTAAAGCTGTCAATTATTGGTAAATCAAGCCGATACTGATGTGAATAGGCAAATGGTGGAAATTAAGTGCTGGCTTTGGAGTTAAGGCTGTGTTTTCACACAGCAGTAGCTGGCTGAGACAATGCAGCTTGACTGTGTGCCTCAGTAATGAGTATCTATTAATGCTCTTAGCTTTTCAGTGGTGACAAGGCAAATCAGGTATAAATTATTCATCATTCTGAGAAAGTAATATATTTTCATTTGCTGGTTTCCTCTCGGGAGAGTCTCTGTAGCTTTCAGGTGGAGGTGACTTGATATTCTGAACAAAGAAAAGTATCCTCAAAATGAGGCAACAGAAACTTCTTGCGTTAGTTGTATTGTTGTTTATTTGAGGGGAAGAAATTGTTATGTTCAGTTGGATTTTCTTTAGTATATCAGAATGTCAATTTTCAGGAACACTGAGCATCCATAATGGAAACTGCAGTTACCTATCTTTCAAAATCAAGCTAGGCTTGTGTGCTGGATATCTTTCAGATTTTGCAATCTTGTGATCATCTAATAGAGGTAACTTGAGAATTTTTCCCCCGTTAATTACTTTCTGCTTGGACTTCACAAGACAGGATATGATCCACTGCTAGGGGCTAACTGTTACTGCGTCTCAAAAGCTGATGGTTTTGTAGACTTTCTTTCTCAAGAAGTTGCTCGAGTCACTTTTGTCTCTACTATTATCCAGTTTGCCATTCTGGAGCAAGGCACAATCCTTGGCTATTCCTCATTTTGCCTCTTCTGTGCAAGCCCTGCCTGTCTGGAAGAAATAGTAGATCTGCTTGCTTCTACAGTCAGATCCTTTGGCTGCTTTTTTTCCCCCTCTTAACTGAACCATTCCCAGTTTTTATTTTTCAGTGAGTATTTTTTTGATCACTGGAAACCTGTAGTTGATTTTCATGCCAAAACAAGCCTTGACTGATTTCTTGAAGATATTCAGGCTTATTATAAAAAGATTAGGAAATTACGGAAATGAAGCAGGAAGTATTTTTCCTATCTTGTTTCCTGTTGATCATTTCTTTGTCATATGGGGACTTAAAGGATTGTATGTACTGAACTGTCACCTTCTGATTGTAGTATGCAGAACTGAAGCTGGTGGTTCATTGGTAAAGATGCAGAATGCGAAAGAGATGTCAGATATGTCATTGAAGATTAATAAGTATAACTTCAACTTCCCCAGATGGATAATAAAACAAACTGTAAAACAAAATTAGGGAGAAACTGAATATAAATTAGCACAGGCAGAACAACTTGGGAAAATATGTTGCAAACCATATGTGCAAAGAATATAAACATAGAGGGTGCTTGGCTGCTTTTTTAGTTTGCTGTAGAAATTTGGAAGAGAGTTGAGGACTGCAGTGGTTCATTTCCCCAAAGTATGTTAAAGAAGAAATAGATACTAACTTTTTACAACAAGATTTTCTTTTTAGTATTACTTCTTTAGTCTTGATTTCTAACTCTCTCCAGTTCTTCATTACCTAAAATAATGGATTTTTTTATATAATGTCATGAGTTTTGTGTACTTGACTTGAGACTAGATTCCAAAACTAGATTCTCTTGGAAAGCTAGGAAATTTCTTTCAGAAATGCACATTTCAGGCACTATTGAGCTAAAATGCACTGCGTTCACAGTATTTTTTCCCATGTTTATCTACAGAAAACTTACTGCCAATGTTGAGTTACACCTTACCTGGGTCTTGAAAAGATTTGAGTGTAAGGAGGGCACAGACTCTTTCCTCCTTTCTCTCCTCAGTATATCAACAGCATTCTTGCTTTCATGGTTGAAACGTTGTCATGGTTTTGCCTCAGCTGGCAGCCATGCACCACACAGCCGCTTGGTCCCCCCAGTGGGATGGTGGAAAGGATTGGAGGAGTGAAAGTGAGAAAATTTGTGGGTTGAGGTAAAGACAGTTTAATAAGTAAAGCAAAAGCCAACGCACAGAAGCGGAGCAAATGAAGGAATTCATTCCCCACTTCCCATCAGCAGGCAGGTGTTTAGCCATCTCCAGGAAAGCATGGCTCCATCATGTGTAACGGGTACTTTGGAAGACAAATGCCCTTACTCTGAAAATCACCCCCTCTTCCTTCTTCTTCCTCCAGCTTTATATGCTGAGCATGATATCGTATAGTATGGCATATCCCCTTGGTCAGTTTGGGTCAGCTGTCCCAGCTGTGTGTCCCTTCCCAACTCCTTGTGCACCCCCAGCCTGCTCACTGGTGAGGTGGGGTGAGAAGCAGAAAAGGCCTTGGCTCTGTGTAAGCACTGCTCAGTAACAGAAACATCCCTGTGTTATCAACACTGTTTTCAGCACAAATGCAACACATAGCCCCCTACCAGCTACTATGAAGAAAATTAACTCTATCCCAGCCCAAACCAGCACAAACATCTAGTAAGCACGCTAGGTGTGGTTATTTTGAGAATGCAATCAGCTCCTACTGAATATCAGCTTAGTCTGACAGGATGCAAACATATTATTTGAGAATGTTTTAGTTGTTCCCTGTTACAGCCGATTCAATGACCCAGTGACAGAATGTTACTCATTCTCCTGAACTACCAACTGTACTTTGAGCTCTTGGACTTAATTTGTTCATGTGGAATATTAGCTAATATTTGCCCTTCTTCATTGACCTGCACAAGTGGATTGGATTGATGTTAATGAAAATGTGAAATAAGCCATCTGACTTATGTGTCAGTATATTTAAAAGTTTAAAAACCTGTTTTGAAGCCACAGCCTTTTTTCTTTTTTCCTAGTGTGAGACCTCAAATTATTTTCAGACTTATGTATTTGAGTTTGCAAATGGTTTATGATTTAAATTTCCTAATTTATCTGAAAGGTTAAGACTTCCTTTATTTTTATCTACCACTTGAGCTGACAGATTGTAGTTTATTCTTTCTGGTGCTTTGTTTTGATCTCTATGCTTCAGGCAGCAATTGACTTTCTTTATGTGTTTATATATATTTCTAATTATGAAGTCTCTTGAATGTTCTTGCTGGAATTTGTTGGGGGGGTGAAAATAATTGAGCAACTGGAATTGCTAGTAGTAACTAAGCTAACATCTAATTTGAGCTAAATACAAGCTATGGTGTTTGGAATCCATTAGGTACTCGGCTTCAACATTTGATGCACATCTGTATAGTTTGTGATCTGCTGGAGAGTGGGGAGAAAATGCGAAGTTTTCTTTAAAGTGTTATTCCCTTTGAGGTCATCCTGCAGCAACATTATCCCTTCTTGCCATTCCTTCTTGTGAGGACAAGAGAGAGATTGTTGAAAGACTTGCAGCTCAGCTGCTCTGAATGCATTAATGTAGCTTATGGTATGAAAATGTTTCACAATCAGATGTGCGTTCCTGAAAGTGTGCGTAAACTGCAGCCTGGGAAAGATTGGAAGAAGGTCTGTGTTTATGCTGTGTAGTTATTAATGCAGTTTCTTTATGCCAGTCTTAGACCCTGAATAGAAGTATCTGGTACCTTTGAAAAGTAAATTGCAGCTAAAGGAAACGGAAAGCTTTGCCAGCTTATTGCATAACTAGCCCAAGTACTCATGTCAATTTCTAAAACTTCATGTTTTCCTTGTCCTTCCCTGGATAGTATGGCTTGGCATAGAAACTATTGATTGAGGTCTACTGCCTTCTGGGCCAAATTCCCCTTTGGGATGAATCTTATGTGAGATGTCCCTTACATGAAAGTTTTCCATTTTTATCTCTGTCTTACACGGTGAGTACTCATTTATAACTGTAATCATGGCTTTTAGAGAAATAGCTGTAATAGCAAACATGCCACCTAATGAAAATAAGGAAAGGCTACTTTATTTTAATAACAATTTTAACAGAAGTGACTGAGTATTTGGCAGCTGCATCTTCATGTTTCCTTTCAGCAAAAGGTCAAACTACATTTACTGCTGATTGACTAGCTGTCAGTACTAGCTGGCTTCAAGTTTACCAGTCGCTTGAAATTGTAGTAAATTCTTAGCACTTGTGTTGCTGGTACTTCTTTTGTAATGGAATATATTCATTCCTGTATGTCACAAGGATTCCTCTGAGATACACTTCAACTGATTTATTCAACTTTATTCTCTTGTCCTTATAGAATGAATCCTAGCATAACAATTAGGAAGCAGAAATTCAGGCTTTGGTGCAGGAATGAGAAGGTTAGGCATTTGATATTCAGAGCAATCTAACACGGTAAATGTGAAAAACTCTTCTCGGTTTATTAGAAGACACTGGATCTCTAATGAATACCATTTGAAACTGGAGAAGCAGGAATGACAGTGGGATATTTTCAAACAAGCATTCTGATTCTGTTTTGAAAGATTGTCAGCAGTTGTCACTATGTCTGTTTGCATCCTATATTGGGCAAATAGATTAGATTTTCTGTAGAATATATAAAATATATGTTTCAGTAGGAGCAGGATTGAGTTTTCAGTGCTTTATAGTATAAAAATTGTAAAAGTAAGCTTACAAAGCAAAAGTAATTAAACTCATATATCGTTAGAAAGCAAAGCAGACATGTCTGTCTTCCTGCAGTAATAACTGTAGAGGCTAGAATGAGAAACAGCAGAAATAACTGTAACCAGCTTTCAAAAAGAAAAAAAATATATTTCAGGTTCTGTGATAAATACATCAAATGTCGATGTTAAATATATACATATGTATGTACCTATATGAATCAATATCTAATCAATATTTAATGTTATGTCCAGATTAGTTTTTACTTGCTGGTTTCCTCCTAGAAGCTAAAAGCAGAAGTAATAGTAGGCAATTTACATCTTCTGCACATTAAGATTCAACCTGACGTGAACGAAGTATTCCACATCATTCTTATAATATACAGATGGTGAATAAAATTTGCCCTTTTTGAGCCTCTAAGGGTTTTAATTCCAGTGTTCCTGATTCGCAGAACACCATTGTCTACCAGCATGAGGCATAAATCGTCCTAAATCTTTTCATGAAGAACCGGAGAGACTGGGTCTGCATGCAGAAGAGCATAAATCCAGGGAAATCGAATAGCTGAAGCACAGAGTGCATCCTATAGTGGAAAGTGACCGTATGAAAGAATATGTAATGATATTGCAGTATGCTCCCTGACTACTGCAGTGGCAAAGCTTAGACATCTTCCTTGCAGAAAGCTGTGGGACAGCTCATTGTCAGTGCTCTTAACTTTAATTTTGAGGTTTCTTCATTGTAATTCATAGATGAGAGCCCTCTCATTTCCATATCTAGAAATGGCTCATAAGGAAAATGTAACCAGAGTGCAGTTGAGAGAGAAACAGTGCTGTGTTAGCTGCTCTGATTTGGAATGCTAGAGACTGGATTTACATTACGTGCAGTAAATTCATAGTAACTTATAAAGAAGCGTAGTTTTCTTAGTCAGGGCAAAGAATTCAAAATACCTTATTATGATATTAAAAAAAAATATAATACTGTTTTTGTGGGCAGTTACTTAACAAAAGTGCCTCCTCTAGAATCGCAGACATCATTGACATAGTTTAGCTGCAGTAGAGAACGCTGCTTAGAATTGCTGACTATGCCCTTGACTTGCATCATGGAAGTATTGATTGCATTTTGAAGGAGGACTCTGTGAAGTAATTGCTGACAATGGCATACAGTGAGCTGTTCTGTGCTATTAAAACAGTCGTATTAAGCAGACTTATTCACATGTTTTCTCACTCAGGATAAGAATGAGAGTGGCAATGGCTCATTTTTTCAGTGTCACAAACAACTTGCCCTCTTTTACAACTGATGAATGATTCTGGGTGTTTGTGGGATTGTTTTAATACATGATATAATTTCCAATTAAATTCATCACAGCTATTACTAAACAGTTTTTTTTTCAGCGGATGCACCAAACTGGGAGCGAAACAATAAACTGTCCTTTCTGTTCCAGAAGTGAGCCCCAGGTCAGGGGCATGGGGTGAGAGGCATTAGGGCAGTGCGATAGTGCTGTGCATGCTAAATACACTTGGACAACAAAGGTAAAGATGGCTTTAGTGTCTAACGTGCTGGAATTGAACTTTTCTAATCAAATTTCAAGGGCTTAAATGCTGTTTTGCTAGTCCAAAAGTAGATTGAACTTGACCGTATTTGTGTTCTTTCACAGGTAGACATAATATGTGGTGATCACCTGCTAGAACACTACCAGACACTGAGGGAAATTCGTCAAGCCATAGGAGAGAGTGCAGTACAGGTACGTGTGGCAGGTGGGCCTTTGCTCTAGGTTTTCGCTTTTAAAATAGAAAACTTCTTTCTTAAGCTGTCAGCTAGCACCAGCTTGTCTGAAGAAGTCGCTTAAAAAAATCTCTCCAGCTTATACAAAATGGTTTTTATATTGTAAATAGAGTTAAGTAGTATATCATGTGCTAAGAGTCTTCTTGATGGTTTAATGATATTCTGGATATGAGATTTTTGTGTTACGTTGAGTTTTTTCTATTCTGAAGCAACCTGCTATCTTATCAACGATAAACTATACCAGCCTTTCTTTCAATTGACATTCCTTGTTTTCCTCTCTGGTGGTTGCATCTCTGCAAGAAATCAAAGGACTGAAGCATCCCAAGTTTAGGCTAGCCTTGTGACTGTGTCAGGGGAATAAACTTGCTCATAAAAGCACAAACCAAAGATACAGAGTAATGAATGCAATTAATATGTTTAATGCATATTATACCAGTCCTGGTCACAGGATGACTGTATAGCCAGCTTTCTTGTTGATAACTTACTGTCTTAAGTGCTGCTGGCTCTGCAAATAAGAAAGATTCCCAAGGAAATAAAAAAATTACTTTTCAAGCATAGTTATAATTGGAAAGGTCAAACCGTTTAAAAAGTGCAGCAAAAACAATGAAGTAGTCTGCCCAAGGCTTAGTAAGACACATGTAAAATTGTGATGTATGGTAACCTGTATATTAATCTAAACTTGGAAGTCTGAAAAGTTAATGTTTAATCTTATACAGTGGGAAGAAATAGGCTTTAGCTTGGTACTTGATTTGGAAAGCAATCTAAGCAGATGGCAGGCAGAAAGGCTAAAATAGTAGCAAAATCAGTTTTCTTCGCTTGTTTGTGTACACACATGCACAGTCTTTTACATTTAAATTTCCTGCTGAGCCCTTTCATGCTACAAGAGGGCTTCTGTGTCGGGGCAAGAAGCAGAAAGCTGATTTCAAGGTATCTTGGACATTGCATCACCTGTACCTGATTTGAGGAGAGATCCCACACTCAGGACAGACATGATGTGGCTCATGCTGCGGTGTTGGCAGACATTAAAAATCTTTGAGGCTTGTGGTGTGTACCTCAGTTTCTGCAGTCAGAGGGAATAAATGCCGTACTTGAGGTCTTAGCTGTTTATATAATAATATGAAGAAAATGTAACAAAACCCGCTTTGGGGAGCAGGTGATAGAAGCCAGGGGGAAGCAGCACTGGTAACAAACTTGCTTCTAATGTAATGAGTTCATTGTAAGTAAATACAGCAATTGACACTTAGCAATGGAAGTGCCCTCTACTAAAAGCTTCAGTAAATAGCAGGGGGATGATTTATTTCTCAGTCCATGGGTATAGTCAAATGTACAGACTTTTAGTCTTCATGTTAGCACAAAAGCTTTAATGTATGAAAAATGCTCTTGGGGAAGCACTTTAAAGAAAAATGCATTGGTTTCATTTCTTCTCAGAAATGGGTCTGCCTAGTTGAAGTTCAATGTCTCTCATTTCTTGTCAGAATTGGGTCTGCCTGATTAGATGTTTAGTAGCTGAGTACCAGTCAGCAGCTCCACAAAGAGAACCATTGTCTCGGAATACATTCTCTAGTGGTGTTTCAAATCTCATTATTACAAAATCAGTATGCTAGTGATGAATTCTCACAAGCCTGCTCTGTTGGGCAAACAGAAAAAGATCTTTGCTTTTTGTGAAGTCTTGTGCTTTCATAGGCGCTTTTGCCAGGGAATTTGAAACATCAGGTTCATCCTTCATTTTTCCTCATTTCGTTACAAAACCTCTTGGGATGCCAAATAGTTACAGTAGGAATGTTGCAAATAAACTACAGTTGCTTCTTTTTTTGATACTGAAATAATTGTGACATTTATGCATTTCCAGGATGAAAAAACCTTGGAAAATGTTTTTGGATAATTTGCGGGGGCGGGGGGTGTGTGTGTGAATAGGTCAAGTCTAAAAATGGTAAGGGTTGGGTTTTTTTCACCAAGACCTGAAATTCAATGAGAGGTATGATTGTCCTCACCCAGTGAGAATACAACTACAGAGGAACATTTGATGGATTTTACGTTAAGCTGCAAGGGCATCTTGTGCCATCATAACCTCCCAGCCTTTCTAAACCAGTGTTGGAGCTTGGAATACCCGTAACAGCTCTCCCTAGGATGCTGAAACGCTCTTCAAAACTGCTGTTGTCATTTACCAGTTTCTGAGATTCATGGTAGATGCTTCATACTAAGAAAACAGCTTCAGTAGCTACTTATGCAATACAAAGTCATTTAAAGGAATAAATGGGGTTTTTCTATTTAGATGAGTACAGTCATTGTTAGAGGAGAAAAATAACTGCTCTTCTGAATCATATTTTCACTTGCAAGTTCATTCATGTCAGCAATTACTCTTTTTGTTGAGAAAAGTGATTTAAAAAATGCAGATAAGTTTCTCTTTGCCAAAGGCATTAATTTTAACATGCATTCTGTGGCAGCAATTACATTGGAAGTTCCTTCCAATGTAATGCAGCATAACATATGTTGTGTGTGATTTATTTTTCTGGGCCATGATCACGCTAACTTTGTAGGGGCTTTTACTCCTTCTGAAGGGTTCTTAAATGCTCAAGATTATTTTGTGAAGAGTTTGGGTGTTTAGTTGGGTTTTTTTCTTACTATGTAACAATGTCTAGTGTTGCCTTAGAGCCTCATTAAATTAAAGTCTCCTATAGGTGCAAGCTAACAGGGTTTTAGCTGTTCTGAATAACTATGTGTCTTTCCAACAAGTGTGGAAAGATCAAATATGATATGATGGTAAAATAAATATTCCTGATACTGGCCCCATAGTAACCTCTTTGGGTTGTTTTAATTGGAGTTAATAGGCAACTAATTTTAGTGGTCGAATGTAAACAATTAACATGTTAGTTTCTGAGTAGTTGATAGAAGGCTAAAAAGAGTTCAGGAAAAAAATCTTGTTTAATCTTGTAGATCTCTAGATATTTTAACATTTCTGAAATTGCTGCACAGAATTTATGAAAATTAAGAAAAGTTGCTGCTTTTTATAAAACAGTGTAAAACTTGTGGAATTTACTGCAAGGAGACATGAAAGACACTGACAGAAAATTTTAGAAGACTCAATTTTGTTACCAAACATTGAGATCTCTCTATAACTAAGACAGGTCAAGTAGCTGAGGAAGGAAGCTTATTAACTATATGGGACTATAATTTCTTCCCTGTATTACCTTCCTCCCCTCTGCTGCACAAATGCAACATGATCCAAGCTGCTAGTTATTTTCACTTGTCTGAAAGTGGCCTTCTCAGAGCTCTGCATCACTGATGGCTATAATGAGCTCACACATGGGAAAAGCTAAAAAGAGAACCTTGCTTTATATCCCTGGCCCTTGGCAAGTAGGTCTTGCAGATTATAATGCTCTCTTTGTAACACTTACCTTTTTGTAACCCAATGCCATTGTATTTTTTTGGTCTCTCCTGAACTAGGCAGTAAGAGCTGTGATCTAATTTAATTACCGTGACCCTGTTGCACACATTTGCTATAGAAGTGGTTTACTCTTTGATGTGGGAATGTTTAATTTGGAAAGTGAGGCACTTTTTGTTGCTGCTGCTCTTACAACATGAAAAGGTCTACATAGTATGATGTTTCTGTCTGTCAGTTACGCTCTAAAGTTTATAGTTGGGTGTAACAGGTGGGATCCTTTCCTTTTTTTTTTTGGGTCAGGTTCACAAATGTGTCACAAAGTACACTGGAGACAGTTGCTGTAAGAAGGGATCATATTTCATATTGCTTTTCTTTTGGGCACATCTGAGTTAGCCTGATTTGAAATTTGTAGTAAGCAGTGAGAGCTCATTCTCTGTTTGGATTTCCTTTTAAGAACCATATCTAGAGAAAGCAGCTGCACATATATGGAAATGTCTAATACTTAAAAAGTGAGTAATTACAGAGTAAGCAGTGCCAGTACTGGGTTAACTTTCAGCTTCTCTTTGTACAGAGGGAATTGCAGTCATTTTGGCCTTTGGTTTAACAGGGACATTTCCTGCGTAGATAGATAATTCATTTAAAAGTCCTACTGTCAAATGTACCATTTAAAAACTCATTCAACAAAGAATACATCGAAGCATTTTCTTCTTGCATAAATACTTTAAGAAACTGCCATAGAGGAAAGACTGGTTTTGACCACAGTTATACAAAAAAAGGAAGCTTGAGTGTGTCTTATTTTCTCTGTTGAAGTAGCCAACAGGTACAAGGAGTAAGAATACCTTTGTGAAGGTGTAACAACATACCATGTGCCAAGAGGTTCATAAGTAACTTCATAGTACCTGTTCTGCCTAATAAGGAGTGAGGACAGTCAGGATCCTACCTTTGTATTGCAATGTAGTCATCTCACTTCACACTAGGCACTGAGTTAAAGCTCGTGTCTCCTCCTGTATCCTTTTAGGAGTTAGCAATGGATTTCTGGTTACTAACAAGATGAGAAGATGAAGGAAAGTTAGTGAGCTGGCACTAACAACACAGAAATAAACCAGATTTTTTTTCATTCCTCTATTGAAGTTAAGGTTGATTGGCATCTAACCTACACTAGGCCCTCATTTGTAATTGTAAGCATCCTTTAAACAAAAGCGAAGCTGCATGAGACTCACAGAGCAGATTTGCTGTTGCTCTGAAGCTATTTGTATCACCTGTGGTTGTAGTTAGGGAAGGTGTATATTTGCTGTAGCCTGAACATAGTCTTTTTCATAGGTGTTTTAATGTGCTGTCTTTCTTTTCCAATGTGACCTTTCTGGTTGGTTTTGACAGTTCTTATAAAAGAATACATTGATCCACTCGGTGCCTGCATTTTAATCCCTTTTTTCTGGATCTTCAGTCTTGATCTTATGACTGACGTCACCATGTCCAGTGATGCAAAGCATTTGGATTTGATTTCCCTTAGATTTGACTTGTGGATGCCAGAAGTTTGTAGATTCAAAAGTGACAGACCAAGTTCATAGAAGGAAAGTCATCAGAAGACACTTGATACAAAGCTACTTAAACTTAGGGCTCAGGAACTTCCTGAGAAAGGCTTTTGAAATTGGAAAAGTCTATAGGGAGGTAGCGTACTTACCCTTTTCATCTATTTTTATCTAAGCTTTCACCATGGGGCTAGGTAGCCCTTTGATGTGCCCTGGTATGGCCATTCTTAGGACCTTACATTTACTTTTACACATTTTTTAATTGGCTCCTCTTTTGGTGCCCTCTTTTCCTGACTTAGAATATTAATTCCTCTTTAAGTAAATGACAAAATCTGTAGCCAGAAGCAGAGTTTCAGGTCTTACTAAATTAGCATGTTGGCTAAATTGATCAAAGTATTGCCGTTGCAAATCTGTTCTCCTTTGTTATGAAACTGTTTTCTTTCACCATCACATTCCACTTTTTTTTCTCTTGAAAATAACACACTGCGCTTTGTTTTTCCAGAACAGTAGCTTTGTTTCCAGTGGCACCATTTAGCTGCCAGACAAAGTTAAAGAAGCTAATGGTAGAAGAGAGAGTAAAATAATTATGCACAGCAGCAATTAGGGTAGTTTTCTGCTGAGCTTTGTGGCAGCAGAGGCAAAATAAGGCTATTCTTCTAATAAGAGGTCGTCTTCCAGACAGAATATAGAGGTGTTGATAGGCACTGTCTGAAGAGAATTCCCAAGGGGAGAAAAAAAGAGCATGTCATGGAGGCGTGGTAAAGTACATTCTGTCCTGTAGAGTCATCTTGAGATGAATTTCTTAATCGTAAATTTCCTCCAACGAAAAATGGCTCAGATTTTTTTGAGTAGTCAAGCCTACACCAACCAGTCAAAAGTATTTTTATCTTTTTACATAGATAACAAATTATTGTCTAAAAATATATATTTTTCCAAAACACTGTGATTAATGTAGTACTTTCTGCTGTTAATTTAATACAGAACCTGTAAAGTGGTGACAATCTTTTTACTATTTTTCTGTAATTAACTTTTTAATTAAAGATTATTTTTTGTGTGCTAGTATACCCCTCGCACAGAACTGTGTAACGTCTCTGAAACATGTGTTACCTTAGGTCCTGTATGTTAATAGAAAAAAACATGAGAAGCAAAGTATGGTAGAAGTTCTAACATGTCAGTTGCGATAATCCATCTCTCTTCAAAAGAAAACTTTTATTAAAGCCTGTCCATATACATAGGTCTAATGCAAAAAGTCAGATTCCCAGCGGATCAATGGTGGAAGCAGACTAAGTGCTAGACCTTTCCCCAGCTGTATGTGAGTTGTGACATACATAAGACTAATGAGTGAGGAATTTATAAAAATTAGTGTCCTGTTTCACAGGTGAAAGGCTTTTTTATTAGGTGGAGCAGTCTCAGAAGAGGGAGGAGAAACTTGATAAATTCATGGTGGTTTGGGTTTTTTTATCACTTTTATTCATTACTTAATAAATGCGTAGTAGTAGTAGTATGGGCTCTTCAGTACAGCTTTTGGCAGCACCTTCTAGAACTACTTAAATGACTTCTCTTTTTTTGTCTCAGTATTTTGTGGAAAGCAGCATGAGTTGTAAACAAGAGCCTATTGTATGAAGATTAGATAATGCCATCATAACTTTAAAATAAAAGCAGGGCGCCAGATTTTTTACTTTTTTTTTTTAAAACATCCTTTTCCATCTCAGAGGAGAAAGGAATATAATTATTTGCCTTGATATTTCAAAACATGTATTCACCCTACAGAAGGGACATGGTATAAAATGGTGAGTGAGATTTGAAGTTGAGGTTCTGCCATGCAGTGACTGTCATACCAGGCAGTGACAGAAATGCCTCACGGAGAAAGTGAAGTGGTATGATGATACAGTTTCTTTCTCTTCTCTTCTCTCTAGGATGGTTTACTTGTACTGCACTACGGCCTGGTAGTATCTCCACTAACTGTAACTTAAAGATTGCTAGAATATCAGAATGCAAAAGAATCTGAAGTCATCAAGCATCTTCACTGCTGTTTTTCACCAAAGAAGGCCATTGTATTTTCTGTGACAGGAAGCAAGTAAAAGGAACCACCACGAACTGCTGTATGGTTGTAATTTAACGTCTGACTTTACCACTGTAAAAAAATTACAGCTTCTGTACGTACAGCTATACATGTTGCTATGCTTTGTGTTACAAATTACTGTCTTCAAATTTCACTCGGCTCAGGGAATTTAAATGCTCAGAGTAGCTGCATTTTTTTTACTTTCTAAAATCACACGATCTCACGGGGTCAACAGCCTTTTTTCCCTCTAAGCGATGAGATATTGCTTACCCTCTAAGTGTCTAGCTAGAACAGTGCTCTCAGGGATGATCTTCAGTGGGCAGTACAACTTATTCTGGGGAGGAGACAGTCATTTGCCTAAAAAAATGTGTAATGGGATCATCTGTCTTTGGATGTGATTTGGAGAGAAGAAGGGAACTTCAGAAATGCAGACCAAAATAGGTAGAAAATGACACACCATAAGCGTTGTTTTTTGAGAAGTAGCATTAAATTTAGTTGTTTTTCTTGAAGAAAGACAATTTTGTTTGCACTGGACATATATTTGCTGGTAGTTTGGCTTATACCAAATGGTGGATCATGCATCTCTAATCTTAATGGAGATGATCTGGCTGTAAGCTGGTTAAACTATGCATGAAAAAAACCCAAGTAGCACCTCTTTACCTGCTTGCTGTATGTAAAATAATCACTGTCAGCGTGATTCTGCTGTCATATAAAATCTGTCAACTGACTTGACTGGCAGGAACATAAAGCCTTTCACTTTAGCACATATCTTTCTAGCAGCGGTGGAAATGGTAGTTTTTTCCACTCCTTCTAATATGTAGTAGTGCATTGTAGGGGAGACCAGGGTTCAGTAATGTAATACTTGCCTGTTACTACCAGATTCACAGAGGACATTAGGTAACTTTAATTTTAGCACATTAAACTACTAGGTTTGTGACAACTGTAACACTTCAAATTCTATTCTGTTTAACAATTCTGTGATTTCTTGTGCAGCATTAAGGACCAGAGCTTTGTGTGTTACGGTTTTGCTGCATACTAGGTCATCGATGTGGGGATTCATGAAAGCTACTGTTACACACCAGGTTCTCTCCCTTCCCTATAGTCAGTGTAGGGAAAGGGAGGAGATTACTTTGTAAGGCTTTTCGGGGCACCCAAGGTAGCTCAAATGCTGGCTGTCAGCTGAAGAGGACTGGCATCCTTTGTCTAAAGAAAGTTTTCATGAATCCTTCCTCAGGTCTTCACAATAAATGTTTGGTTTTGTCTGTGAAGATGACACCATAAGAAAAAAAATGTTTTGTTTGAAGTAATTCTTGTGATGCTTCTAAAAATGTAACAAAAACATTTCTAGCTACAAATTCCTATTTTACCTTTAAAGTTTGTATAAAAGTAGTGTTTAAAATGCAGCAGAAAATGAGATTATTTTGTAAACACTTTGTGAGTTGTGTTGATAAGAGATTATATATTGTAACAGTAAAATAAACTTTATTTTAGCCAATTTAAAATTGAGCTCTTATATTTCCATGTCATGCTCCCTATGTGAGCCTCAAAATTATAGCAGTTAATATTGAAACTGCTGTGCTGTGGGGTTATTAGAGTGACAAATGTTAATTAGGAGGTTGAATGATGAAGGGTAGTTTAATGGCAGAATTGGAACTGGAGCTAACTGCAGCATTGTTAGCTGAAGAATGTGGAATTTCTGGGACTCTCATTTCAATGAGGATTTCAGTGAGAAATAGTTCAATAATGATGTTAAGATGATTTTTCAACACAGATACCGGAGAAGTAAACCTATGTATTTACAGGACCCTTTTTTTCCTCAATACGTGCATCTTTTTGTCAAAGCCACCTCTAGATTATTTTCATTCTGCTTATGGCTGTTGTTACCAAGTCCCCTGTGAACCAGATCTTCGTCTGCCACTGATCATCCTGGCTTTATACAAGGCAGCTGGCTCGTGTACTTCGTACTGCAGCTTCCTCTTTCAGTATATCTCATGTTGGTTTTTTTTCTATGTATAGTTCTAGACTTAAAAAATAGTCAGCCGTAAGGTCACATTTTACATTGCAAATTCTCCCCTAATCCAGGCTTGAACTTCATGTTTACGGAAGAGCTTATCTGCAAAGTTTAACAGTTATATAGAAGCTGATAGTTAATTTGAATTAATGTCATTCTAGGATGCTGCTGACTTGTATAGCCTCAAGGTGACACTGCTGCCACTGTCTCTGGTGTCAGTGTCAGTTTGTTGGTTTGTTTTAAAAAAAAAAAAAAAAGGGGATTCTGGATACCTTTAGAGGGCTTTTCTGTAGGGTAAATCACATCAGCTAAAATGCAGAAGGCAAAGACTTCTTACTTCATTCTTTCAGTGGCTTAGTGAGGAGGATTGAAGATCTGTTGCCCGTGTTATTTTGGTATGAATGCTTAGTGACCTCTTATTTCCCATTTCTCCGCTTCTCCCTTTATTTCTTCGTCACCTTCCTTCAGAAAGCCTATTCTTAGCTTAGATTTCCTGGCTGAACCTCCTGCTTGCTTTTAAAGTGTACCCCGAAGGCAGTCATGTTTTATCCACTCCCCAGCGCCCGCAGCACCCCCTCCGCACCCCCTGGGGCTCTGCTGGGTACGTCAGCCTGCAGCGGGGGTGACCTTTGGCTATTGCCAAGGCTGATCTGCGGGCTCTGTGGTTTCCTGCATAATCAGTTTGCTTGCTTTAAAATGTGCCAATCTTCTTTCAACTCTCCTGCTGCTGTTTTATTTCTGTTGGTCTCCTTTTAACCTTGGCTTTCCTCCAGTTGCTTTTGGTCCTGATGATAGAAGAGCTGCTGTAACAACAGGCCGTCTATGCGGTGGCATCTTTGCCCTCGTGGGAGGTGAGCCAGCTCCGTGCTCTGGAAGGGAAGGAGGATGTGCTTGGACTCATTCCTTATTTTACAGACACTACTATTGTTTCCTCAATTGATGAAATAATTCTGGGTTTATGTTCTGGTTACCTACTTAATGATGTCATGGCTAGCACACCTCCTAATTCAATACTACTTGTACTGTGGCATAATTCTGAGATCTGCTAATTCCCAGCAGGAGGAGATGGCAAGCCCTGGTGTCAGGAGTCCTTGCAAATGCAGAATGAAGTTACCATCAAGTCGCAAGCCTTGATGCATGTTGGTTGTGTTCTGCCTGTGTTTAATACCAATTTAGTGTACCAAGAAGATCAGGTTCAAGAGACTCGTGAAACGTGCCGTTGGGCCCTCTAAACGGAGGGGCACCGTGATGACGATGTGTAACTGCCATGGGTGTTGGGAACCCCGCGCCGATCTGCCCTGCCACTGGGCTGTGGCACACGTGAACCGGGAGAACCCTTAACAACCATTTCCATAGGTGTGAAACAACCAGTAAGTTTCACTGAAAAACCATTGAAGCTTGTCTAATGCTAGTCTGTGTTGGATTTCTTTTCAGGGAGTCATCAGGCATTTATGGACCGTGATTTATGTTAATGCATGTTAACAGTCACTAACAAAATTACATCCTAGGCTCTTCTGTTTTCACTTTTCTTCAGTGTGGAGTACTATGAAATTTGTGCTCCATACAAGTGAGGGCAGGGAGGATTCACTGCAGGTGTTGAGAGAGCGCCTGTTAACAGAGGCATAGGAGTTTTTATGTATTGCATCTCTTTCTTTTAAAGGTTGAGTTGTCCACATCAATCTTCTAATATGCTGTATGCTCAAAGTGGTGCACCAGGTGCCAGCCTGAATGTTTAGGTACTTTATACTTGTTCTGCTCTGATAGATACTTGCTGAGAGGTGGGGAGAATGTTGCAAATGGTGCATTCTCATCACTTTTGCTTTTTATTTGTTTTTTCTCCCTCCTTTTTTCTGTAACCCTAACTAGTTCAGCACAAAGAGAAGCATCAAGTTGAATTTTACTCATGTTATCTTTAAGAGACCCTCGCTGAATGAGCCAAAGGATATTTACTTTTGCTGAGGTTTCAGAAAGTTGCCATAGATACAGGTTTAGTACCTGAACAGGTCAAATTTTATTGGTTTTGAGAGATAAATGGTAATCCCATCTGAGACAAAATGCAGTATTGATTGGCTGCCCTGGAGCTGCACATTTCTTGCTGGAGCTGTATCACCATCTTTACTGGGTTTTGATTTAGTATAACAACAATATATTTGTGTCAAAGCAGCAGCTATCTGCAAAAGAAACATTTCCCAACGTGGAAAAGAGAGTTTATATTTTGTAATTGCTTGGTAAAATAGTCTGGAAAGGAAATCTTTAAATGTCTGTTTTCTTCCAAGGGAAGCATTAACAGTAGAGAAGTGGGTGGTAGGGACTTGGCAAAGACTGGGAAAAAGAGTGTATTCCTGGCGGAGCTGCTTTGGAGCCCTTTTCACATGGCGCTGGGAGGCAACCGGTCACTGCAAGATGCCGTGATGTGCCCAGAGCTGCTTACAACGTGCTTTTCTGTAGCTTGTGATCACAGAAGCGGTTATGTTAAATGATGGACCAGCGTGTCCTTTCTGGCACGTACCTGGGACTGAAGGTAAGAACTGCCCGGGTGAAAAGCCCAATACGCTTCACAAGAACCTACAATCTCCTTTTTCTTACAGGACATGGGAAAACATTTCAGCTATTGGTGGCAATAAAATGACACATTATTTGTGAGCTGACACATTATTTGTGAGCCAACACATACAGAGCAGAAATGGTAGTGGTCTTCCTCTGCGCGAGTGGATCAGCTGAACACAAGGGTGCCTGCCGCCTTCTTTCAGCTCTGTCCTTGAGTATGACCTTGAGCAGAGTTCTTCACTTCTCAGCTCTGTCTATCTAGAAAAATAATTTCTATTAAGTGCTGTGGACAGAAAACTCCACGCTACTGCTGGGTATGTGAGGGCAGGCAACCACCAGACTGCTATTGAGATCCTCTTCATGAATGCAAATATAGCAGGACTGGTAACTACCTGTTACCAAAGCAACCAAGTGTGTTTCTTCTGAAACTTGACTTTAAAATTTTGCCAAATGATAAACATCTGGGTTGAATTTGTTGTGTTGCAGGTTGTTCCAGCTGTGAGTGGATTGATTTAGTTATTGATGGAGAAGTTCAACCAAAAGGAACAGAGAAAAATTGGTTTTAAGAAACAAGTTGTTGGCTTTAAAAACAAAAACAAAAAAAAAACCTTATGTTTGTTCTGGGTTTTCGTTGGTTGGTTTTTTGCTTTTATTGCTTTGTCTTTTGGTTGCAAATGAGCCCACAATGAAGCTTGTCTCTGTGTCAAGACATTCATAATTTCTGCCCTCTGAATGGGTTTTCTGGTGTCTAGTAAGGGAAGCTCAACTTTTCAATCAATGGGTGTTTCACCCACACCTGCTTGCGTGAAACTTGGAGGAGTTTGGTATCTTTGAGACCTTCAGCTCTCAAATGTGGCTGAAGTTAAGCTGATGAGCATTAAAAAAAAAAAAAATACTGGGGAAGAGTTTGGGGAGTAAAGGGGACATTCAGTCCCAGCATGATCCTATAATCCTTGCTTCCTTGAGAATCTAGCTGGAGGATATTTTGGCTTGCTTCAGGCATCCTTATTCATACAGCCCTCAGGCCTCTTCGGTAGACCAGGAATTTGCTAGAGGTGCCTTGTCTGGGGCTTTTTTTGTTTGGGTGGTTTTTTTTTTTTGTTGTGGGGTTTGTTTGGTTATTTGGTTTTTTGTTTTTTTTTTTCATTGCCATTAAAAATTTGCTTAAACTTAATGACATTCTAAGCCTGAGTGCAGACTGGGGTTTTCAGTCTAACCTCAGCTTTTCCGAATGACCTCTCCAAACACCTTGTTCTCGCAGATCCCACACAGGTCCGTGCACGTTCACGGGATAACAACCACATGTGTGTCTGTGTTCACACGGCTGCTCTGGGCACAGGGGGGCCAGGAGCTCGTGTCTCCTGTGTTCTCTGGGGTGCAGGCACACCTGCCTCTGCTCACAGGCAAAGGAGCTGAGCTGGCCCTGCTGCGATAGGAAGGAACTCTGGTGCCTCTGTTGTGTCAGAACTGATGCTCACAGCACCCCAAGAGCTTTGCTCCCACCTACGAGCAGCAAGCAGATGTGTGTCTGGGGCTCTGGAATTGCACTCTGGCATTTTCTGGGTATTTCCCTTCCTTTGCAGTACATTCTGCTTTAACAAGCAGTTTCTCTCAAGAGTTGCAGGTTCCTCTCTGGTTTAGCTCAGTGAATTGTGGGGTTTTGGATGAAGACCCTTGCACAGGCTGTACTACCCTGCTGTAGAAATGCATCCCACCCTCCCTGGAATTGCAGACTCCAGCTCTGGCTCAGCTGGAATCTGCTGGGACAGAAGAGTTCATGAGCATTTTCTCTCCCCCAAGCAGCGCCCTATTTGCACGTTACGCTGTGTTTGCCAAGTGATCCTTACTCCCACATGCCTGTAAGACTTGCATGAATGAGCTTGCGTTGTGCGTGATATTTTGGTATAAAGCTGTGCTGGACACTTGATCAGTCAGATGCATCTGTTTGGCTGCTGGCGTTAGGGCTTTGCGTGGGTCAGTCACTTGGGGAAGACGCTCTTCTCCTTGAGGAAGTCTCAGTGCTAGGAGCTGGCAAGAGAGCTGGATGGATCTGGCCAAAGGTGCTGGAAGAGACTTTGCTCTGAATCCCCTATTGATTCTTTCTTGCTGAATTACAGGGTTCTTCCCCAGTCTGGAAAAGGAAATGTTTGCATTTCTGCCAAAGGAAAATGTTGTTTTGTTTTTTTTCCTCTGGCTGCTTTTTCTTTGGCTTACTCTTTAATGAGTTCCAGCATCCAGACAAGCATAATTAGCAAAACTCCTCTGTGTGTGGCGATCCTCTGTGTTTTTGAGGAGCTGTACACCTCAGCTCCAGTAGTTGTTGCAGGAACCTCCAGCGGAACTCGAAGACCCTTAGTTGCAGGATCACCATGAGAACAAGGCTCCTTCCATCACTGGAGCAGCAGGAGCGTGACCCAGACCTGCCCCAGGCAAAGAACCGAGCAGAGGCAGGCAGCCCCAAAGCACAGCTGCATGGTGCATGGGCCAGCAGCTCCATCCAGGGGAAAAAACAACTGGCCAGCCCTGTGGTGGGAGCCTGCACCCCTGCGTGGAGCCTGGAGTTCTCCCCAGCATAAAGATGAAGACAACGCAGCATCGTGGAGAAATGGGTGCTCTCTGTTTCTTCCTGAGTTGATGGTGTAGTCGGTGTCCGCAGCTGCCTCTTATCTGAGAGGTCGAGGTTCTGCAGAGGTATAAATCTTTAAGCATCTGCAGTGTGACTCACTCCTCTGGCAGCTCTGGTGTTTAACTCAGTAAGAAAGATGGGACCACAAAGGAGGATTTAATGCCCTGTTCCAGCTCAGTGCTCCGCTGGAGAAGCCACCTGGTTTGGTGTGTATAAGCTGGCAGGTGAAAGGAGTCACCCTGAAGAAGACAGCGACAGAAAAGGAGGCCTGGGTGGAGATAGCTGGAGGTCAGTGTTGGTAACATGCTGAGCCAGGCTCACCCCTCTCTGCTGTCTTCGTTCTCCTGAAGATGAGGAGAGTGAGGGCATGGGTCTCCCTTAGGGTAAGAAGGGAGGCACAAGTCCCCTGGCCACGTGTCATCACGCATTCAGGGAGGAGCTCAGCCCTCTCCTTGCTCCCCCTGGTCCTGTGCTCGCTTGCAGAGGACATCACTGGAGGAGCAGCTCTGCATGGCCCCTGCAGCACGGGTGTTACGGCCAGAGGCTGGACGCGGGTACCTGGGAGGCTGCTGCAGAGCCAGGGGCAGCCCTGGCCCCCTTGGGAGCTCTTCCCTTGGTGCACAGCACCTGTGGTTGGGCTCTGTCCTTCAGCAAAGCAGCGTGTACCCCTCCTGCCGGGATCTTGCTCACCTTCAGTCCCAGGAGAGCGTCTGTGGGGTTGGTCAACCCTTGCTCCTGTCAGAGTAATTCAAGCTTAGTACCTCAGCCCCCGTATGATCACAGGGACAGAGCCCAGCACAGGGGCTCTCAAAACCATAATGTAATCTGAAATCCAGCCCGGTCCTTTCTGGTGCATCCTAAATGCCCAGGTCCTCTTCCTGCCTTGCTGCCACCTCCCACCTCTGGAGCTTAACACCATGAGACAACACCAAAACACTGCAGAGCTCCAGAAAAGTAGGAAATTTCTGCAGCCAGCCCTTGCAAAGAGCTAATTTGGGTCAAATGACTGTTTCCAAAACAGCGCCTTGTCCTTGCCTCAGCTCCTTTGTCCTCCTCCACTACTGCAGCCCCTCCGTATCCGTATCCCCATAGTATTCCCAGCTTTGTTGCAGCATCCAGCCAGCTGAGCAAGCAGGAATCCCTGCAGAGGCTTGTGCTGGGAATAAAGGACAGGTCAGGCTGGTTATGCTCGAGGGACAGGAAGAAAGCAGCGCTGGAGGGTATTTGAGGTTCAGACTGTATGACATTAGCTGCACAGTCACATCTGCTTTTTATTCCCCCATGGTTTGGGAGAAATGCTGTACGTTTGCATTTCCTAACTGACAGCTGAGCTGGGAGATATTTGGAGGTTGGTCCTTGCTTTATGTGCTGCTGCCCCAGATTTAACTCTGCTGGTGCTGTCCCCCCCCGACCCCCAGCTCTGCCTGGGCACCCCAGGTTGTTCTGCACTGGTTTGCTGGGGGCTGCTGGTGGGATGCGCTGCCCCAGCCATGCCCTGAGCCCCCTCCTCTGCTTCCAAAAGGTGCCCTTTGCTTCACCTGCCTGCAGGGCTGTCATCCCCAGGGCTGTGTCACCCCGTGGTGAATGGCCTCGCCAGGGCATCGTCCCCGAGGTTATTGGTGAGGCAGGGTCAAGGGAAGCGGCCACGCCACTCCTGCAGCACTGGCAGAGAAGCCTGCGGCTGTCACACCATGTCCCTGGGGCAGGGTGCCATGATGTGGCATGACCAGGCAGGAATGGGAAGGCAGCAGGACAGTGTGCTGCTGGCAGGGCCGCCCAGCGGGAAGCCTGCTCGTGCTCTTCCCATGCCCCGTTGCCCTCCCATGTGCCCCTCTAAAGGCCCATCTCGGGCAGAGCGTGGGCATCTTCCAAATACAAGCCCATGCTGGTTGCACCAGCTCTGTGGGCACCTTCGATTGCCAAGTTTACTTGGAGGGTGGGTGCGCCCTCACTTCTTCCATCTGCTATTGTGTAAGTCACTTTATTTTCACTTGTGAGAAGACAAAGAAAGATTCTTTTTAACCCCTGAGCATGCAGGCAGAGTGGAGGAGAGATGGCAGGTACTTCGGGACCAAGCTGTCAGGGGTGTGATGCAGATCAAAGCTTCAGAGTCCATTTTCTGGGTAAATGAGGGTGTGCTCAGCCGTGGGAGACCTTGCTCCCTCAGCCAGTCGGCCATGAACTCTTCTGTGAAGCCAAGGCCACCGTGACCACACCTGGGGGCGAGACCCAGATGTGCCCCATTGCTGTCCATGGCACCAGCCTTGCCTTGGTACCCCAACAGCGTTTGGCAGCTGCACCCCAACACCAAGCTCTTTGCAGGGGACCGGAGGGGCTGCCGGGCACCAAACCGGCTGCGGGCCAGGCACCCAGGTGTGTTTTCCCGGCGCAGAGCAGCAGCAAAGAAGGCAGAACAGCTCGATTTGATCCACATAACTTTCTTTTTAATTATTAACTTGTGCCTTACAATAGAAGAGAAAAGAGTGCAAGCAAACAATTTGCTGGTTCCAGGAACTACTCTGGCACCACCGCGAGGGCAGTCAGGTCTCGTGATGATAACCTTGCCAGGGCACTGACACGCAACACACGCACACGCGGAGTCTCCGGCTCTTGCAAAAGCGATCACTGGCAATTTTAAGGCATTGAAGGAAACCTACGGTTGTAAATCCTATATCAAATTTGGCACACATTGGAACAGTTAGAGCGGAGACAAGGATGCTTCAAGGGCTGGTGTTTGAGAGTCCTGCAGCTTCACAGCGCCGGCTGGGATGCGATACTAATGCAAGCGTGGGGTTTCGTGTGACAACCGTGCAGCCGAACAAGGGGCCCTGTAGACCCTGACCCTCCAACATCTCCAAGCCAGTGAGACCAGACGAGGTGCTGTGCCCTGCGGCGTGGTGGTGCCTTCACCGCCGATGCACCGGTTCCCTGCCCTGCGCCTGCTGCTAGCAAATCCTGCGTGCCTGGCTGGGCTAATGCTGCCGAAAACCAGAGTTGTCGGGACAAAAAAAATGAACATTCCTTATAGTTTAAAATGCAAGTGGCTCATAGACAAGATGCCAGATGTGGTTACAGTCCAGTATGGCTATTTCTGTGCTTTTGGGACTAAAAGTGGACTGCTATGGCTTGAGGAGTGGGTAAGAGTTTAGCTATACGTGGATTTGGATAGTCGATGAAGGTCTGTAGCCTTGAAACTAGTTATAGTAAACGTGTTGTTTCCCTTGTCCCCCCTCCCTGGAGAGCTGGTTGAGCAATGGTGCCAGGTGGCTCCCCCTCGCCTGCCGCAGGAGGAGGGAGGGATGGATGGATGGATGGATGGATGGATGGATGGATGGATGGATGGATGGTGCTATGAGTCCACTGTGCCACCACAACAACAACCAACATGCACCTAGCTACCTGCCCGTGCCTCTGCCCCATTTAAAAGGGAGCAATGTGCCAAGCTCGGCCTCCGCAGGGCGGGACCCGCAAGGAAGCCACCCCAGTCAGCGTCCCGGGGGGGGTTACGTTTTTCTAAGGTGGGGCTTCCTGCGAGCCCAGCACGGCTTCGTGCCCGGAGGGGCAATTTAAAGGCCGAGTGGAGACTGTTCCCCCTCAAATGCAAGACGGACGGGGTCCTGGTGGTTACATTTTTGCATTTGCAATGATTCCTTCATGCAGGTTTAATCTCCCTCTTTTCTTGGCAGAGGTTATGGTCCCCTCAATCATCTCAGCCCGGCTGGATGATATTTTAGAGGCCACTTTAATAACCTCTCCTTGTTCCTCCTCCTTGAAGGACAGAGTAGAGGAACTAAAGCCTCCTGGCTGGAATGAGTAAGTGGGATTGGGAAGGGGATTGAGGGCTGAAAGGCCGACGCTTCCCATGCTG
Source organism: Aramus guarauna (assembly GCA_013400195.1). NCBI lineage: Eukaryota > Metazoa > Chordata > Aves > Gruiformes > Aramidae > Aramus > Aramus guarauna. Next base: position 285,043 of record VXBL01004262.1, on the reverse strand, counting down.
AAGAGGTTCTCCTCTCCCTCCAGCAGCTTCCTGCAAGCACATCACAAGGGAAGAGGTTAGTCTGGGGACGTCTCACGTGAAACATCTGCAAAGCTTCAGGACGTGCCGTGACCTGCCAGCAAGTCTGAGCGCTCCAGACCATCACCCCAGTCTGTGGTGGACATTGGCTCAGGTCACGCTGCACCATGAAACTGGTTCAAAATCATATGCTTTGGTCAATTATTTTTGGAGCGCTTGCAATATAGAGTGCATGAGACCAGCTCCCTCCAGAAACCTCAAGAAAATAAAACCCCTCACCAGAGGGACTCTGCCTTTTGCATCTACTTTGACTTTACAAGAGAGACAAGTTTCCAGCCCCAATTGTCTCTAGTAAAAACCACTGCTTCTGGGGTGGCTGGGAGATGCAGCTCATGGCTGCTAGATCGAGATGTGACGTGGAGTCATGGCTGCTCCCTGGGCAGGAGCATGGCAGGTCTGGGCAGGGGAGATGAGCAACATGATGGTTTTGCTCCTTGAGTGTGCACCCAGATGTTTTCTGGGCCCTTGAAAGTACCCTGCCTGGAAGGGTTGGGGGTTCGGGTTGGGAGGCAGCTGGGCGGGGTGGGGTCAGAGCAGCCTTACCTGTAGGCAGCTATCTCAATGTCAAGTGCCATCTTGACATTAAGCAGGTCTTGGTACTCCCTCAAGTGGCGAGCCATCTCGTTCTTGGTGTTCCGTAGGTCATCCTCCAGCTGCCCGATGGTGTCCTGCAAAGGCAAGGGCAGTCAGGGCTCTGTTTCGGAGCAGGGACCTCTCGCACAGGTTTTCTGCTCTGCCCATCACAGAGACAGGGAAGCTGCAATAGTCCACAATGTCACATCCCACCAGGAGCTTGGGATCATGAAATCTCACACTAACAGGGATGGAGAAGCTGGCAGAGCACCAGTATGTGTGTTGGGGAGGAGGCGTTAAACATTTATTGATTTATATAGTTTCCCATCTGCAGCAGGGTCTGTGAGACAGAGGGGGCAACACCAGTCTGTCTGGGGGGCTTAAGAGGTGTTGGGACATGTGTCTGGGGTGGTGGAAGGAGAGTTGGTGCTGCGGGGGCAGGAGGGAAGAGCTTGGTCCAGAAGGGGAAGGCTGACAGGAAAATGCCTCAGAGCTCCAGGCTGGGGGATCTGAACGCGGGGATCGGGGGGGGTTACAGAGTCAGGGTCCTGTACTGCAAGAGCTGGGGTGCTCAGATGGATGACGATATCCTTCTGGGGTCCTTCCCATCAGCTTTGCCCTGCCATGGCTGCTATATCCAGTTCTGCCTGTGATGCAGCGGAATCTGAGGCCAGATCTCCTGCTAACAAAGGGGATTAATTTTTTTTTTATTTTTTTTTTTTAGGAAAACAAGCAGCCTAGTTTTCTCCCACATGCATCCAGGTATCTAAGCAGCAGCCTGAAAGCGGTGAAACCCACTCCTACAGGGATCTGCCCAATCTGATGGTTTCCCTGCTGCCAGCCGCCCTGCTGTGCCACCAGAGAAGCGTGATTTGGAGCAGGAATGAGTAAGCAGTTTGCATTTAAGTGACAGAGCAGCCCTGCCTGCAGAGCCCTGCAATGGCCACTGCCAAGGTCTGCTCTCCCACACCCCCTCCTACAGCCAGGCCTTTGCAAGTGCTTCCAGCTCCTCTGTTCCGGCGAAGGAGCTTTGTCCTGCCACACCATCCCCATCCTGTCCCTGACCTCATCCCTGTCCTGTCCCCTCCTTTGTTTACTGTATAACCTCCCTCCTGCGTAGTGCAGAGACAGCCAGGAGATGCGGAGCTGCCCAAGGAGCAGGGAGCTGCGCTGAGCCTGACCCAATGAGCCCCAGCTTATCCTTATAAGCACCAGCTTATCCTGAATGCGGCACAGGGTATCGCACAGTCAACTGGACACATCCTGCCTTGAGGGACATTTACAGGCCATCCTTGGAGTCTCTGCCTTGACCTGTGCTGCCCTGACCACCTCTTGCGGCAAAAGAGCTGCATGGAGCTGTGCCTCTGCGGTGGGACTGGGCGGCGGGAAGGGGTTCAAGGAGGCTATTGGGGCACCAGCTGAAAAGCCCCAGGACGCGCGTGGATGCCACTGCAGTGCAGATTAAAATCTCTGCTGCTCTGACCCTCCGTGCCCACGGTCCCCTTCCCTCTGCCTGCAGCCTGCGTGAACAAAATGCTCTTTAAAAATGGGTTATCCTTGTTACCCTGTCCATACCTCTCTCCCACCCCCCAGCTCTACCCGCTGGCTGAATAAAACCCCTTCCCCACACCACTGCAAACCTGTCCCCTAACAGAAAGCTCGTGCATATTGGTTCCGATATGACTGGACAGCCTACAAATATAAAGACATGTCCCTACTTTAGCAGTCTATAGGAACACTTTAAAAGCTCAAACAATAGGAATATTCTCTTTTAAGACAGACGTCCACTCTTTTCCACTGGTTGCAGCCAGGGAAATTATTTAGCTGCTACACATGCACATTGTTCAAAAGATTCCTAAGTACTACCACACTTAAAGCAGATCCTTAAGGTCATGTAGTAAAAAGCCACTGTGCTGTAGCTAAAGCAATTTCAATCTGGGTGCTGTTTAATCCAGTTGCATTTTTTTTTTTCCCTATTGAATGGTTGTTCCCAGAATCCTTCTTTTCACATGGCATCACGACTATTTAAGAGGATTACTGTGTATAATCCTTTCACCCATTACAGGCAATATTGTATATTGCCTATTTCCACAATATTTGTTGAAGATGACCTCAACTATTCAGGAAGATTTCAAGTAGCTTGGAGCTACAGTTGCAAATTCTAGAGAGCCTGGCAAAATTTGGCCTTGAAAATGACAAGGCATTACTCGCGTGTGAAATAACAGCGTCCTTCAGGTATGACGTAAGGGAGTTGTTTCAGTATTTAGAAGGAAAGGGCTTGATTTAGAAACCACAGATCATTTAATAGCCATGTAATAGAACAATCTCAGGATTTATTTTATTACAAGTCATGACCATTTCCCTGTAGCAAGAAAATGGGGTAATACTGCGGTAATGGCATAAGAGCTATGGAGTGCTCAGTGTCTGCCCCACGTGAGTCCTTCCAGGGACAGATGAGGTGATGGGATCTGGCTGCAAATTCAGCCTCAATGTTTGCAGAGCTCCGATTTCTGCAGTGCAGGTGCCAAGAGCCAGGCCACAGGGCAGGGGGCCAAGCCTGGGCAGACAGCTTCGAGGAATTACCCACAACGATGGGGAACATGGGCAATTTTGGAGCTGACCCTTAAGGGATGGGGCAGGGATGGGGCGATGCACCAAACAACGCTGCCATATGCAGGGAGACCTTTGTCCCCTGCGAAGACAGGGTGTTGGAGGGACCATCCTGGCCCTGCCTGTCCCCCCAAAACCTGCCTTCTGGGGTTCTGCCTATG
>VXBL01004262.1:112089-278949 GCA_013400195.1 Aramus guarauna | reverse complement strand
GGCGCGGTGCGGTGCGGTGCGCGGAGCGGTGCGCGGAGCGGTGCGCGGTGCGGTGCGGTGCGGTGCGCGGTGCGGTGCGGTGCGCGGAGCGTCCCCGGGCCGCAGCGGTAGGAGGCGGCGGGAGCTGTCCGTGCGCCGCGGTGCTGAAGAGCTGCGGCGGCGGGCGGTGCACGGGGAGGGACAGACGGATGTATGGGTGTAGGGATGGACGGACACACAAAGAACACAGAAACATACACGGGCAGATGGACAAGGTCACACACACAGACGGATGCACAGGAACGCGAAAAGGGACAGGCACATTCACAGCAAGACACACGCATGCATATGCTCAGAGCCAGACAAAGGGACAAGCAGACGTGCAGAGAGACGCACACAGATGTACACACAGATGCACAGGCAAGGAGGCAGAAACACAGAAGGAAGCAGGCAGAAATGGGCAAGTGGAGAGACAGTCAGGCAGACACACAAAGAGGCAGGCACACACGCACACACGCACATGCACACATGCACACACACCCCACCCCCCACCCCCCCAAATCACTCCTGCTGGGGTATCCCCAGCCGTCCTGCTGATGCTCCAGGGAAACCACACTGTGTGCCTGTGCCTGGGGTGAAGGTGTCTTCCAGCTGGTCCCAGCCTCTCTCCTCCGGTGGGGACTGGGGTGTCCACAGCAGTGTGGGGTCTCCACGGGATGGGGCCGTGGGCAGTTGGAGCGCAGGGGCAGTAAAGAAGTGGGGACATGCCTGGAGGAGGGGGTGCCCAGGACGGAGACTCATTGTCTGTCCAGCTACACTGCAGGAGACAGACAGGGGAGGATTTTGCCTCCAGGATGTTTGTGAGGAACTGAAAGAGCCACATCAGTTCCTCTCCTGTCCACACAAGTGGACTGTGCCTTCTCACTGGCAGGGGTTTGCTGGGAGTACCCAGGGCTGCAGAGCTGATGGGAAGGGGACACACACACCCCCCTTCCCCTCCAGGCCAAGCACCATGCTCAGGAACTCAGCACCCCAAAGCAGGACCTGCCAAGAGACCAGTGGGGAGTGACTGGTCTCTGAGAATATCAGCACAACATGTGCTGTGAGATGGAAAACCAGCTTAAAATAACTGTGATCCAGGTGTGAGAAACGTAGTGAAATGTGCAAACGGATCCTGCCTCCTGCTGTACATCTCTGTGCCACTGAGCTCTGTGCTGATGCCCAGTTCCTCTACTCCACTTGTCCCTGTTTCTCCTCACAGGTGACCAGGGGACAGCATGAGATGAGCAGGGAGGGCGAGGAAGTCAGGGCTGGCACTGGAGAGAGCAGTGACTTCCAAAAAAGCTGTCACTGTTTCAAAGGGACCAGCCAAATGGGGAGAGACGGTGCTGGGATTCACATCTTAGGATCAGAAGTTAATCATAACTGTGTCTCTGGAGGAGGCCCTGCAAACACGGCAGCAATTGTGGCTGGCGTGCACAGGAGCCCACATCCCTGCTGCCGTGCTTAGAAGGGCACTGCCTGGGGCAGAAACATCCCTTTCACTTGGGAGTGAGGTGAGCCCAGCCCAAGACAGAGCACTGCCTCACTGCGGGACCAGGCTGGGCCTAGGTCTGCAGCCAGGGATCGATGATAGGATCCATACACACATGGATGGCCCCCACCTGTCCAGCTGTCCCATGGGGCACAGGAGGAATAAGAAGTGTCGGTCAGTGAAGACAAAAGAAACAGGAGCTATGCACACACTTGGGCGAGAGACCTGGCTTGTGCCTGGATTTCCAGGACTCAGATCTGCTCACAGGTAGTTAGTTTTCCTGGAAGGAGTCAGTTTTCCTGAAGCCCGCTTTAGGTGAGGCTACAACACTTGCATCGTCCAAGTAGTTTATATTTTGGTGGCAGAGCGGGCCAGGCAGACAGCCTCGGGGGTCTGCCAGCCATCCTGCCCCTGGAGCATGGCACCTGGCCTGGGCTGCCTGGCTCATGCTGCTGATGCAGAAATCTTCTCCTTGGTCTGAGGTTTTTTTTTCAGATCTTTCACATACTTTTTACACACAAATGCATTTTACCACTTCCTCGACATCCGTTGCTTTTACAATACCCTAAGTTAGGTTTCTGCTACTAGCGATATCTGATCAAATAACTGAGAAGTTTCCAGCTCTGCTTAGTTATGTGTATGACATCGTTTTGATGACTTTGCTCTAATTATTGTTCATGGTGAAGGCTGTTGTGGTTCTCTTTTGTCTTGGAAAAGCAGAATGCAGCCTATCCTGGCCTCCTCACTTGTGCTGTTCTAGCACTGCCATGCATATGTAGTCTAACAGCGGAATTAGGAGTGTCACAGTCTCCTCCAACAGAAGACATGCAAAGGTCTCTGCAGGGACCACTGATATCCAGGGGTAAAGACCCTAGGATTGAATCCCTTTGCCTCCCAATGGATTGAGGTGTTTTGGAGTCTGCCTACACAGAGGGAAGGAGAATGGATGAAACAGGTGGGACCTGAGTCACCGGTTGCTGGTGTGACTGCTGCAACCTTCTGGCTGAATGAGCACAAGGAGTTGGGGTGAATAAGTAATAGTAACCACTTACATACCACAGAATAAGGATGCAGCTCCAGCTTACTGGAAAGCTGCTTCTTTCGGAGTAGCAAAAGGTGGCCAAGACCTTGGGATTCACCTCTGCATCTGGGGGTGTTCCCATGTTCTAGGCAGCTGCAGCAGGACCCCCATCCCAGGTGGTTGGCACCCAAATGCAATTCCCTTGCAAGCCCTTTGAGCCCCTGACCCAGCTCTTCGGGCCTGACTTGGCCAACAACCTTGGGAGCTGTACAGCCCTCCCAGGAAGAGGGAGAGCTGCAGTGTGGCCACATCATGGAGAAGGAGCCATGTCCCAGCAGACTGGAAGAAAGTCCTTTAAAGATCCATACACAAATACCCCAAATCCTCCAAAACCCCCAAATTAAATTAAATTAAATTAAATTAAATTCTATTCTATTCTATTCTATTCTATTCTATTCTATTCTATTCTATTCTATTCTGTTTTGTTCTGTTTTGTTCTGCTCTATTCCATTCCATTCCATTCCATTCCATTCCATTCCATTCCATTCCATTCCATTCTATTCACCAGAGGCTGGAGACAAGCTGAACACCAGCATTTTAAACCTGAAATGAGATGGCAAGCTGGAAGCACACACAGTGCCCAGTGCCTGGGCTGCGTTCAGCCTCAGGAAGCCTTGACAGCTGAGTAACATATTGTACTCTGTTGGGACACACACACGTGGCATCAAAGGGATCTTTATAAGGCTAGAAAATAGGCAGAAAAACAGAGAAGTAGTCCCATAGCTAAGAACTGTACACTACTGAAACCCGGCGGGTTGTATTAGGGATTAAATTGCTCAGGACCATTCCATATCTCCCAGTCGCTTCACAACTCAAGTCTAGTGTGTAAGGCAGCAGGAGGACTCCTTAAAACTCCATGATCCTCTCTTGCACAGCAGCCGCCTGCTGATGGGGCTCATTAAACAGTTTATCTCCCAAGCTGCAATCTGCCCGGGGTTGGGATTCAGAGGAAAGAGCCATCCTCTGAGCTGTGCACATGCGACAATGGGACACACACCTTCCAGACAGTTTCCAGCACAGTCCGTTAAACTAATGCTCTGGGTAGGTATTTTGCCACACCGCTTCACCGTGGCAGCTGCGTCAGACGGAAATGCTTCCTGGCGGTGGGAAAAGGCAGATCCAAGTGTCTCCTGTGAGGCTGCTGCCAGATCTCCCACGGCACAGGCGTGCTGATCCCCTGCAGGAGGAAGAGCTCTGGGCAGCAAAATCAAGGAGAAAACATATATATGTGATAAACACGTATATAAGAAAGAAGGATGTATTCGCTGAATTGCACACACAAAAACACTAATACAAATTGGAAAATGGCTGTACTGGGAGTTTGTTTCTGTCAGTGGCAGATTTATGCTTCCCTGGTATAACTTCTGTGGTGCTGGCTGTCTGCAGCTCTGGGGCTCCCCGGGCAGGAGGCACATCCCTGTGTTTGCTGGCTCTTATCTAATCAGTGCAAGTTCACATCCTGGATGCCACTGTGCTCTGTAATCCACAGTTTGATAATGCGCTGTATGAAAAAAACATCATCTTTCTTTGCACTTCAGAGTCGCTGCCAGCTAATTTCATTCCATGCCCCTGGCTCGTGGGACCCAGTGGAAGAGCTGGGACACAGTTCCTTCCCAACCACCTTCCCGTGCAGGATTTGGCAGACCTCTGCCTTACCCCCTCATTGTCTTCCCTAGGCTGAAGGATTTTTGTCTATTTAATTTTCTTTCACAGAAAAGCCGTTTTGCACTTTCAGTCATCCTTGTTGGCATCAGTGCATCTTCTGGGGTTATGTGTTGGAAAGATGCACAGACAGACAGACAAACACTCCAGGACAGGCCCAGCCATGAGGATGCATGGAAATGGGCTCCCGAATACAGGTGGACACATCTCCAAGTGAACCCCCTCCCTTGGGTGCCTGGCACAGGTGCCGTGAGATGTCCCAGGGCATTGGGAGGTGCAGGCTGAGCTTCCCAGGCTGGTAACGCTGCCCCACTGGGGGTTCAGCCCCGAAAACAGGCTTTGCTTTAGCCAGAACTAACGGCATGTGCTAAAGGCTGGTGCCGTTGGGTGCTTCCCCGTGGTGAGGTGATTGAGCAAGGCTCGCCGAGTCCAGAGAGCCACGATGAGCCAAGTGTGCCCAAGTCAGCAAAACCCTGCCTGGTGGCATGTCCCCGTGCTGCGGAGGGTGGTGGCAGTGCCTTATCGCCCGGAGCAGAGCAGAGGGCGATAGGGACGGCGGAGGGAAGCGTCCTTGGGGAGATAAAGGAAGCACCGCTGCGGCGGGGCCAGAAAAGCTGCTGCTGGAGGAGGGGAGGCATTCCCGGCCCCTGGCCACCACTGAAGTGCAGGAAAAGAGACCAGACCTGGGTGCCAGCGGTTTGGCAGAGCCGCATGGCCTGAGGTGAGCTGGGGCCGGCAGACGGCCGCCATCACCCTCATCACTGGCTGGGACCACCCTGAGGTGGCCAGGACCCCGCTGGGGCTGCAGCCTTTTCCAGGCCTCTGGGGTCAGGAAAAACAGGCAGAAAAAGGGAGGCTTGTTTTGCTGGGAAGGGTTTGTTTTTTTTTTTGCCTGGCACTTTTTGGGGCGGTGCTGGCCCAGTGTGGTACAACTGGGAATGGACCCACTGGGTAGTTTTTGCTGTGCACAACCCTCCCCTGAGCCTTGCCGGCCCAGACCGCCGTGCCCACAGGTGTGACAGGTGCAGGCCCGTGCTCGCTCATGGCAGCGGGACCTTTGATCGGGACGGCCACACAGGACCCCCCCACACACTGCTGCGGCCAGTGTCCCCCGAGCCTCGGCCATCACCCCCTGGGCCACCTGCAGCCGCCTCTGGGATCTCTTGCCCTCATTCCTGCGGCAGATGGGGTGCACTCCGGCTCCCCTTGCCCCTGCCTGCGCTGCAGATGCACACCCCACACAATCAAGAATTAATCGTGTTATTTTAACCAAAGCCCTGGCTCCTTCAGCCTTCGTGGCACGCAGCGACACTGAGGCCGGCTGACACCACTGTGAAGGCTCAGGCAGGCCGGGGGTGTGCAGGGCCGGGGGCGCAGCCCCAGAGATTTTAGCCGGAGCGATGCCAGGCCCGGGGGGGTGTTGGGGGGTCTGTGCGGCTGTCCCGCGGGTTGGCACCTTGCCGCTGCTCCCTGCTGCCGCTCCTCTGCGGCTGAGCGCCTCGCTCGCACACTCTCCCCGGTCCCTGCCGCCGGGAGGGGCGGGGCTCGGGCCGCGCCTGCGCAATGCAGCCGCCTCGGCGCTGCGGCAGTTGTGCGGGTTAGTTCTTCCGAGCGCGGCAGGAGGTGAGAGCGGCCCGGGCGCGCGGGGGCAGTGCGCGCGTGCGGGTGCGCGTGCGCGCGCGCGCCGGGCTCGTGGCGGGGACCGTTGGCGAGGACCGTTGGGGGGTTGGGGGGGAGCGCCCCCTCNAGGGGATTCCCTCGGAGGCAGCGCCCGCCGGCTCCGCCGCTTCCCCGGGGCTCGGCTGGCCCCTTCCCCTGCCTGGCCGCTGTGCCCCGGGAACCCCATCCTGTCCCAGGCAGGACGGCCCCCGGTTACCTCAGCCCATCCCGGACGGGCCTCCTCTCTCGTCCCCGGCAGGGTGAACCCCCGAGCCCTTCCCCTCCCCTCCGCGCCCCCAGGCAGGACCTCGAGCTGCCCCCTCCCAGCTGCAGGCTGTCCCCAGTCAGGACCTCCAGCTGCTCCCCTCCCTGGGGCAAGGTGGCCGTTTGCCTGCCGGCCCGGCGCGGGCAGCGCTCTCCCCCCCCCGCCGCTGCCCGAGGTGCAGCCTGAGAAGGAGCCTTCGGGAAGGTGTTTCTGCGGTTTGAGGCCAGCACCCGGGGTGTTCGTTTCCGCCTTCCGCCCCACGTGGACCGGAGGGGTCCCGGAGGCACCGGGATTACAGCTTCTCCCCGGGGTAGCCGCCAGCTCGGCTGGGGAGGTGGGTAGAGGCGATCCTCTTCGATAAAGGAAAGCCTGATCCCGGCGCCGGGTAGAACGCTTCCCGGACAGCCTTGCATCAGAGCGAGAGGTCATTGTCACTGCTGCCTTTCGTTTGAGTTGCTCTTGGCAATCGGGCTGTATCAAGCTTGAGCTGATAACCTAAGCCAGGAGCGAGGCACCACATCAATAAATTAAAAAAACACCGCAAAACTGCTTTGCTCACATTTTGCTTATGCTTCTTTTTTTTTTTTTTAAATCCCTCCTTTTGTGCCAAAAATAATGTTGCAAAATGCATGGTGGAAACAAACCTACACTGGTTTCTGATAGACTAGATGACTTAATAGGGCAGTACTGTTTCTTGTAGCACAGGCAGTTTAAAAAATTTCTGGAACCACTGAGACTATGAAACCCTCAAGTTTCCCTTGCTAGTGTTCCTAAAGGCTGCCAAGCTGGATACTAAGGATCCTCTCTGACGTGATCTTGGGAACATTCCTCCCAAGGCATAATCGTTTATGTTTTAGAAGATTTTTTTTTTTTTAGCTCTGGAAGATTGGCCATTTGAACCTCAAAGATTGCAAAATGCTAAGTAGTCACTTAGAAACATCTCCCTCTTACCTATCCAAATGGTCATCTGTGTCAGTTGAGAGTAACATCTTGTCATATTGTATTGATCCATACATCTGCTTGTCACTAAGGAATAAATCGAAAATACAAAGATTTACAGGCCCTTTCAGGTGCTGCATGGTTTAATTGAAAACCAGAAACAAAACTCAAAACTACATTTTGATCTCCGGTTCACGTGCTGAATTTGTGGCAGTGAGGAAAAAACCCAGTGTTTTACTTGTGAACTGATCCGCTTAGCTCGGGGAGTCTGTCACGGCCCTTGTCAGCCTGTGTCAACCTAAACTTCAGAGTAGAACTGCTATTTAAAATAATCTATTGCCATTAGTCCGGAATCCAAAAGATCATTCAGGAACTTGCTGGTTTGATTAACAGTAGTTGGAGTTTGTTCAAGCATAGACGTACTTTCATTATATAGTACAATACAACCTTTACTCTGTATAGCGTCATTCAAACAAATTGTATAGCAAAATGCACCGCTGAATTACATTTAAAATGCTCCATTGAATTAAGTACAATTGCAGAGTTAAATGGGGAGAAAAATTGTAAGAATGGGAGAAATGTTTTCAGCTGAGGTTTGAAATTAGCAGCCTTTAGTATATTTGCATTGGTAGCGTTAGTGTTATACACTGTTTCTAGGATATACGCTAGCAAAAATCAAATGTAAGCTGAAATTCTCCCAGGCAAATTTCTAGTTTGTAGGCAATTTTTAGTAATAACAATGATAGTGAAGATAATAATAATAATAACATCCCCCCTTGAATTGTTACTCCGTGTCATGTTTGATTCCTGATACAGCTTGAATTGAAAGTTAACAGACCCTCCCTAAAATCACTAGAAATATTTATCCTAGACTTTTTTTTAACTTCCAAGAGAATGTTTGTTTTTGAAAAAACAGAAACCTTAGTGTGGTGTTTACTGGTAAACACTGTGGTATTGTAGTCTTTGGGGAAACACTGAAAAGAGTGTTTTATTTCCTTTAAAAATATCCAAGTATATTATTTTTGCATCTAAAGTAAAAGGGAAGCAAGCTATTGAAATATGATGTTTAACTGATGCTTATTGAAAAAGCAGATAGGTTTATTTGCTCACATCATACCTAATATTTGCAGTTCAGCTTAATAAAATAATGCTTCAGTTAAAAACTGATAGATGGGTGATTAGCTTGCAGCACGAGCTGTTATCTGGGGATGGCCCTGGGCAGAGCAGGTTTGCGGTGCTCCAGGACAAACTGAGATGATCTGCAACCTTTGAATCCTACAGAAATTGTAGATACTGACTCACAAGGAGGTGCAGGAAGAAGGGCTGACTGCAGGTCTGCTTTGAAAATCTTGGGCAAGAGACAGGAGCGAGGTCACGCAGTCACACTCAGTGAACCCATTCTTTAGTAAAAGTTTGAAATTAGGGAATGCTGTGGGGTCTGGGTGGTTCAGTACCGTGCAACCTGCTGTTGCTCGGCCACTGGTGAAAATCCTGCAGAGGTCTGTAATGGTCCAAAGTAATGCTACTGCATAGAAGCTGCTTGGCCTGGGCCTGGGGAAGGTGGATTAGTGGTCTCCAGCCAGGCTGCAGTGGAAAGTTGTCATAGGAACTGGCTTGCTGTTTGGCAGGGCCGTGCCTTGTCTTCACTTCTTTAAAAGAACACCTCAGTAACTAATCACCTCCGGATAAGAAATGCTTGTATGCCATCCACTGTAAACCCATGCAGAGAGCAAGGCACTTCAGCTCTACCCCGAGGGAAACTGAGGACAGCGCTATACGTCAGCGGAGGACAGCCTGAGTGATGTACCTTGGGAAGAGTTCGCAGTGCCTGCTCTACGCTGTGTCCTTGCCTCGGGGTGGCTCACGAACACTGGGTGTCCTGATATAAAACAGCTGTGGCTTTTTTAGCAGTGAGAATAATAGGACAGAAAACTGAACAGAATGTGCTGGGGACTTGGAAGCCTTGTCTCACTCTTTGGGATGTGTTTGGGATGAGATATGTTACCAAGTCAGCGCATGGGAATTCTTCACTTATTGTCTGTACTGCATCTACTTTAAAAATTTTATTTATAGTGTCAGCAGCACAAATAGCATTTGAAATGATACTTGAAATGGCCACGATCTGAGTCTTCAAAAGTTGGCTATTCTGTGCTGAAGCATGTCTTATTCTTTGAGCATCTCCAAAGTGCACACTCATATAAATATTTCCTATTGTAAAATGTCTGTTTTGTGCTACTAAAGAAATTATTATTATGTGTCATGATTATGATGCTCATAGCAATGAGCTGTGTTTTGCTTTTTAATTATAATGACTCCTTAACTGGAATGGTTCCTAAAACCTTGGACTGTGTACTCTACATAGAGAGCATGTATAACATGAGTCTGCTTTCTTAACACAACCACAGAGAGAATCCAACATGTACAATAAATAGAACTTAATGTACAGTAAATAGACCTTAAGCAACATCTGGAAGAAATTGCATAGGTATTTAAGCTAGCAACTCTAAGCAATTGATAATCTAAACCCGCCTACATAAGGGTAGTCATTAAGTCTCATGCATGTGTTTGCAGGGCTAAAAAGCTGGTTGGGAGACCTGCCTGTATGAAGCCATATTAGGAGAAATGCGGTTTTTTATATGACAGCATGAGATGAAGAAGGGAGCCTGAATAATTCAGTCTAAAAAACCCCACAGCAGCCTGTGTTGAATCTTACTACTACCTGAATGTGTAACAGTGCGTGCACCTTACTATAAGGTCAAAAGCAGGTTTGCTTTTACTTCCAGGACAGTCAGGTCCCCAGACGTAGGAGTAGCGAATGGCTGTGCACCAGCCCTCTTGGTCCTATCCCTTTGTCAAGTCTGGGACAGAATGGTTGAGGCTAAACTTGTTGCTTGCTGGTGACCTTAGCTTATCATCCTCTGGGCATGAATACCTGCTGCAGGATTTACCAGCACAGCCAGCCCTTTTTTGGTAGTTCCATTAGAGAAAAAGTTCTGACTAAACTGGGGAGGTTGGAAACCCACTGTGATTATCTGCATGCTGTCTTCTCTTAAGATATAAGCAAGAAAACAAGTGGGTTCTTACCCTGTGCATCATACCGGCTAAAACTAATTTAAATTTTGCAACGGTGTGAGCCTGTTAAATGTGGAGAGCAGGAGTCACAGTAATGAGATACCTATAGAAATGATGCTGGTACATGAGCACCTGTTGGTTTCTCTTTTGAATTAAAGGATGTGTGGGCACGCTTCTGTAGGTGAATGGAAGAAGAAGGGGAGGCCCGAGGAGATGTGATTCTTTTGAGATTTGAAAGTTGTTCCAAAGTGAAGTAAGTTAGTAGCAACAGACATGTGGGAACAATGTACTCTAGTACTGCTTGTGTTGTACCCATCCTGTAAATAAGATGACATTTTCGGTCTCCAAAAGTACCATTCCGGCTTTTTTTACCACAAGTCATTTATATAGAAACAAAGGTTCCTTGAAGTCATTATGCGGTCAAAACTTAGCTTAATTTAGTTATAGAGTATTCACAACTCCCAGCTGCCTTCCAGATATTTTCAAACAAAAACTTATTATTTTGCATGTATGCTTACTACAAGATTATCATTTAACCTTGCTTGGCACAATTGGTTCCGAGGAAAGGGTAAAACAGAGATTTCCTGTACAGGTTTCTGTGGGAGGCTCTGAAGTAGAGTGGTTTTCCACTGTTTACTTAAGAACAGGCCTTTGGATTAGCTGGCTTTGACCCAGGCCTTGTAGTTCTCCCTGTTAACATTGGCATAATACATAAAACACTTAAGTAAGGTACGTTCTTGCTAGATTTTCAGGAAGCAATTTCTCACTGAACCCTCCAGGAAAGTACATTTCCCCAAAACACTTTCCAGCTGGGGTGGTCCAGCTCTGGCAGTTGTGGTGGCCAGATCTGGATTGTGGGACCTTCTGGGTGGGTTGTCCCTTTCCCCTGGCAGCAGCTGCTGCCTGCACTGCTGCGATAGGAACAGCTGCATCCCAGCTGTGTACGCTGGGTTCAGGAGGAAGCGTGTAGCTGTTCAGGCGGTGTTTGCTGCTAAAATGAGTATTCCTTGTCTCCTTTGGAGAATGGTAGCTGTGGGTGGGAATCAACTCATACTTTCCTGCTTGGACCATTCTCCTCTTGGCATTTGCATCAAATGTAGTACATCTGGCCATGGCATGCAACAAGAGAAACTTTCTAATCGGTTTCTAAAATAACCTAGGAAGGAAGGTAAATTGAAAAGAAAGAAGACGAATGGTTTAGCATAATGCACGCTAAAATCTCTAGACCAGCTGAATTCAGCTGGTGTTTGGGTTGATTCAGTTGGTGATGAGTTGCACATAGGCATGCATGGCGAATGATTAGGAACGTGGGGTCAGAGAAGAGCATGTGAATGTTCTGCCCTCAGAAGCCCAAAGAGGTGCTGAGTGAGATTTATGCCAGTGCTTTGTAATCATAACATAGCAATTACCAATAATAACATCTAAGAGTAAGTGCTACTAAACGGGAGGCTGCTTAGGTAATTTTGGAAGTCAATAAATAGAACCAGTTGCAATTAAAAATAAATAATCATTTTAGATGATGATTTCCTTTGCTTTCTCCATCTGAGATACCTTTTTTCCCTCGAAAGGAAGAGCTGAACATGTTGGCAAAGGTATTACGAATGCTTCTTTCTGATCCTTTCAATTCACCTTTTCGGATATTACAAATCAATTCCATTTCAAGACTAACAAAGACATATGTGTCCTTTGAAGTCACAGGAAAGGGCTGCAAAATTTTGTCCAGAGTGTCCTGGTTAAATCATGTAATTTCTGACATCCTATGCAGTATTCTCTGAGACCTTTTAAGAACCGATACCTGTAACAGCTGTGTTGTTGTTTCTTTTTCATTACTTGTTCAGTTCCACTTTTATAATACTATTCTCTGTTTATGCTTTTAGGTCAGGAGGAGTTCATTCCCTAGAGAAAAAACTAATCGGTTAGACATGAATTGCTGGTGCTCTGAGCACCAGTTAGCTTGAGGCTGACCCTGGAAACTGCTCTTCCAGTTCAGTTCCTGTAGCTTTCCCACCATTGAATACAAGTGGCTGAGTGAAGCTGGAAAGAGGAATTTAACATAGAAGCAAGCCAGACTGGTAAATCATCTGTTAGTTCTGCTGTCTGGAAACTGAGGCAGGAGTCAGATTTCATTTTCTGCTTCATGTTGCAAGCATCAGTCAGTTGGTGCACCAGTGATGAAGGGCAGGTCAGCAAGGCAGTGCCTGTTTTGAGTCTTTTGATGTTTGGGGATGCTGCGTTTACACATTCAGTTTTTTTTGTTAAAATAAAGGAAAATAAAACATTGCCTAAAGGGAAGTACAAACACATGAACAGCGTCTCTCTGAAGGGAGGAGTGGTCAGCAGACCTTTTCCACCTGTAATCAAAAGCAGGGCTGCAGCTGGCAGGGGTGGATAGGGCTCTGCTAGGGAAAAATGAGCATTTGCTACCTAAAGCTGTGAATGGGTCAAGTAAGTAGACTCAAACGTCCTCTATTCTTTAAAATGCTTGTTCTACCCAAAAGTGTTGCTGCTAAGCAGTGACTAGCATACTGGATGATCTTTCACTAAGTCCTTTTTTTTGTTAATGGTATGAATTTAACCTCTAGAAGGCATTAGCTTGCCTGTACATTAACCACTCGGTGACTGCAGACTTCTTGAGCAGAATGTGTCTCACACATGTTCTCTGGCATTTATTGGTGTCCTCCTTATAGTGGTGTTGAAATGGGATGATATTATACAAAGTGAGAAAGTTAAAAAATGTTAGTGCTGTAATCATCAGCAAATGTGTGTGATATTTTATGAGCTAGTTTTATGAGTTGGAAAGAGCTTTACTTGCTGTGATCTGAGGTGAAATATCCATCTGTAGCCTTCAATAATTTGGGGACTTTTGTCACTTCTAATCCAGGGAAATTACACTGTGGCCTTTCTAAGAGTTTGTTAAAAACATGTTTGTCATCTAACCTTTCCTATTTTTTTTTCCACATGATAATAGATAAGGTAGGTTCTCAACCTCTTGTTTTACATGTACCGTAACTTCTCTTGTAATATTGCACTGGCAGTTTTATGAGCCAAGGCCAAAAAACTCTGCTTGCTAAATGTGAGCAATCAGGAGAGAAGGGATGATGAAAAACTAACAATATTTTACTCATCTACCACTCATTTTTCTTCACAGACATGTAGTGAGTAGATATTAACAAAGACAGTAAAAGAAAGCACTTTCAGTCCCCATAAATCAATGTGTGCTGGTGGGGTCAAGAACAAATATTGGAAAGGTTAGGACATGTAGAGAACTGTCTTCCCATGTTGTGACGCTCAGAGCCAGGCTGGGATTTTTTTCAATTGCTGTTTTGAAAGCAATTAGAAGGAGGCATTTCTGTGCAGGAGGCTTTGTGCTGGCTGGGCACATGGTCAGCTTTTTTTTTCAGTGGTTACAGTAGGTCAAGTAACATGCTGAAAAAGAAGTCCTTCTCGGTGTATCAGGGCTGTGGTACCACTCTGCTTGGGACAAACATTTTAAAAGGCATCTCAGAATCCAGGGGATTCAAGGTGTTCACTCATCCACAGCAGGAGCACAAGACCACACTGTTGAATCGAATCTTCAAGTCCGTATCAACGAGATACTTGAAGTTCCCTAAAGACAGATGACCCGACTAGAGGGATGGTTCAGTGTTGGGAACTCTCGTCTCTGATTTTGGGATATCAGGAACCTGCTGACGATGCCATCTTAGTTGTTTCTTAATGTTCTCTCACCCTTCAGGCTGACAGATTTCTTCAGGTTACAGCTGATAGAGTAGGTCACTTCATGCGTGTTCCCTTTGAGCACTATCTATGCTGAGCCAAGTGCAGAGAGCACACTGTGTGTCGTCCTCAGCTCTTGCCTGGGAACAGTCTCCTGTGTCAGAAAGCTTGATTTAATGCATTTAAAAACAGTGAGCTGAAGGGACCATGGAAAGAGCACGTCATTTTTCTCAAATGAACTTGGTGGTTTGTGTTTTGCTTGGAAAGGGTAGTAAAAAGTTTCCAAAGAAGCTGATACAGTTGGAAAACAGTATAATGTAGGCCTTTGGTATCACTTGATAAAGCTGAGACAGGTTATCAAAGAGAAGCCAGACAGTTAGCAAAAGCTCAGAGTGGTAGATGTTCACTTATTTTAGTGATGAATTAAGTTACATAGGTTGCCTAAGAAATGCTATATGAATGAGCAGTCTTTTGGAAGAGCATGGGAATACTACAGAGGAAGTATTCGTAAAATTAATTTACTTGTAGAATTTCCTGCAGTGGTGCCTCGCTACTACACTTCTGTTAAGATTAAATGAGATTTGGGGGCTGATAACACCTAGGTGGAGATACTGTTGTGCCCCAAGGAGAGACTTGTAATTTCATTTGTAATCAGACAGACTATAATTGTTATGTTTGCCTCTGATTAAAAAAACAGGTCAGAAAAGGAATGAATTGTGCTCTGTATGCAGAGGGGAACTTCACACCATAAGAGCACTTCAAAACACCTACAGACTTCACATTCCTTGTTTTTTTGTCTGTGCTTGCTCAGTTGGTAGGTCTGAGTAGCTTGCTTGTCATTGGCAAGGAGCTGCTGTGTGGGACTGCTTGCTAAGAACAGAGTGCAGGGAAGGTTTTGGCTATGCGTCTTTCTGATCTCTATAATGAGTGATAATGAGTGATAAATACGTGCCCTTCTGGTCTGAGGAGAAAGAGGATGTCTGTGTGGCTCAGGTGAGGGGTACCCGTGGTTACTGAACTAGGAGGAACATAGAGAAGGAGGGGGTTGTACTTCTGGCCTTCACGAGCATTTCAGAAGAGTGTTAGAGCCAGCCCAAGAGTGAATTTGATGAGCTGAGCCTGAATGCAGGAGACTCTTGCTATTCTCACCTGAAAGGCTGATCAGCCTCAGGGAAGGCTTCTTGGAAGAGAGATGGGTAACCGTTATTGAGGGCAGAAGTAGGAAGCCCGTGAAATCTGTAGTAGGCTAGTATGTGTTTGGAACCCTATATGTTAGGATAACTGAGAATCAAGATCCTTTTTACTAAATGATTTCTGTATTTATCTTCACAGTGCCCTTTATAGCTGAGAAGTATCATTATTTTGTCTTGTTTGTGTTTTGTGGACAAACAGCAAGTTGAAAACTGGCAGAGTTTTGCATATGAAGTCAGTGGCCTTGCTGGTCGTTAAGGCTTTCTCTCCTGTGTCTGGCTTAGTTCCGTAGTCCTCAGCTCATCCTTAGTCTTTTGGAAAGATGGGTTTATTTGTCAATGATCTGCCGGTTATTGGTGGGTAAGATCTCAAAAGGAAGAGAAACCAAGTTAGTGCATGAGCATTTGGTAATCATTTTCCTTAAAGAAAGTGGGAGAAGAAGGAAGTGGTGCTGGAGAAGAAAACTCTTAGCAGGGGAAAAAAAAAGTTCTCACTGGTTTTGACAGAGCAGCTCTCAGAATTACTGGATCATCTTCAGCTGTTGATCTCAGTGTTTATTTTCAGTAACTTTTTTTTATGAAGGAGGAGCCAGTGTTCCCCAGTTCAAGTATGCTAGCTTCTTTACACAGCAGCACGTCCCTTGGCAAGTGTTGTGTCCAAAGCCCTGGGACTCAGGCTGAGTAGCCAGCTGGCTATCCGCACCTGGGCTAAGCAGGGATCGCTTTCAGCCGAGGCTGGAGGGAGATGTGAACTCATGTTTCCAGCCTGTGGAGATGGTTCAGATGCTGATTCTGCTGTCACATCTGTTTATCTAGCCCACAAACATGTAGAGAGGGCCCATCCAGCATGCAAGAGGGTTCAAGTATCTCTAAAAAAATCTTTATTCTGTCTTTTACTTTCAAAGATTAGAAAAAAGCCAGAATACGCTTTCAGCATATTTGCTTTTTCTATAAAATCTTAATGAAGCAGGGACATGATCTTCAGAGACAAGAGGGTTTTTTACCAGTGAGCAGAGTCAGTAAGGAAAGCCAATAAAAATGTCCTCCCTCACCTTCAGTGTTTAGAAGATAAAGAGGGCTTTTGGCTGTTTGTGTTATCCAAGCTGACCCAGTTGCGTGCTTTCAGAATGACTGTGCTACTCATCGGAGCTGTGCATCTCGTACTTCATCGGTTGTTACCGCGCTTCGGGAAAGGCCCATTAAGTCTGTATTTGCTTTCTGAAACACAGTGGAATCTAATGAAAAGCGTCATTGTTTTGAAACACCGTGATCTGCTGCCAAAAGAGCTACTGTTGTATAATCCCTAATAGCAGGTTAGAGTGGCAGTTGTTCCTTGGTTTGAAATCGGTATGTGGAAGGATGGCTTTCCAGTTCCCTCTCTGGGGATGGCACGTCTCATCTTGTTCTCTCTCTGGGAACTGTAACTCACATAGAAATGTTCAGCTGTCCTGAGCTGGTAATAGATCCTCGCACAGGTTTGGACACCAGGAGTGTTACTTAGGGGTGACAAGCTGAGGCAATGGAAGAAACTGGCAGTTTCCTTTGGGAAGGGGGAGTAATGCTCTGGCTGCTGAGTACCAATATTTGTCTATTCTTGCTGACAAATTTATTTGTTGTTAAAGATGCTTCAGATTATTCTGCTGTAAAAGAACAGAGTCAGAATAGCAAAGTTTATCTTGACTTTCCTTTCTGATTTGCAGAATTCTGTATGTTACTTCCATGCTGACATTTCTGCCTTTCGTGCTGTTTACCTTAACCTGCAGCTTGGCTAGCATGCTGTCACACTTTATCTTTGTAGCAATGATATTAGCATTTGC
Organism: Aramus guarauna; assembly: GCA_013400195.1. Taxonomy (NCBI): domain Eukaryota; kingdom Metazoa; phylum Chordata; class Aves; order Gruiformes; family Aramidae; genus Aramus; species Aramus guarauna. Next base: position 262,037 of record VXBL01004262.1, on the reverse strand, counting down.
AGATATCAGTCCAATATTGAGTTCCCATTGTGGTGCGCATTTGCATCAAAGCTCATATTTCCTCCCAGTTTTCAGCTAAAGCAAATATATGGGAAGTCTTGAATATTTTCTTTAGGGTGGACTGTATTACAGCAGAAGGATCGAATTAATCTCTAGTTTTTAATCTTTCAAGACCCTGCACAACTAGAGCAATTGCTTACGGGAAAAACAGTGTGAGAAAAATATTTGAATTATCTTACATGTTTCTTGCTGGAATTTAACAGCTGGAAACAAAAAGCAGTGAGAACATCTTCTTAGCCAGGTCCATGCTTGCTATTGGCAGGGGCTCAAGTTGGACAGCAGTTTGGGAACTTCCGCAGCAGAGGTTGCTGCAGGCTGCTGAAGACCTTTTCCCAAGGAAGCGAGTTTCCCAGGGCTGTTAGGGTGCACGGTTCATGCTGGTGTTGGCTCAGAAGAGCCGTTGTTTGTCAATTCACGTTCTTTCCAGGTGAAACCTCTCTCTGGAGGTTTTTTCCCCAATATTGCTTGTGCCTCAGCCTCTTATTCACTAATACATTGATTTGTAAGGTGAGAAAAAGTCACCTGAGGCATGATGCTCAGTTTGACTGTGTAGCTCAGACTGTTTGACTTTTCTGCATTAATTCTTGACTCTCTGAAAAAAAGCTGATTTAAACATCACACCCCCGCTTCATTTAGAGCCCTCTGTTGATGGTGAAATGACTTCAGAAACTTGTTGTTTCATAACTAACTGTCCTCTCTGTTAATATTTTTTTTGTGTGGATTTATGTAATTTCCAGTCATGGGCTTTTGTTCCATCATTGCTAGACTGAGCGCCCTCCACAGTGGCGCTGCTTTCCTGTGTGTAAATGCTTCTAGCCTGTTTTCAAATCATCTGCAGAGCCGTTCTTTGTCAATTGCAATCTTTCATTCCAGCCTTACTCTCTTTCACAGTTTTATTCTTTCCTCAGTATAATCAGTATCATTCTTGAAAGGGGACAGCTGGCTGAAGACTGTTTTCCAGCAGTGTTTGTAGCAGTGACAGATAGGCACATGGCGTCCTGCTTGGTAGTCTTGTACATCCAAGAATCCTATTTGACCTGCAGTCACAGCATTTCTTTGAGAGCTCATGTTCGCTGATTCTTCTCTGTGGCATGGCTCTTGCTCTTCTGGATCAAGTCTCGCATTCCTTAAATATGGTCCTCCTCCTTTTTTTCTAGCAGTGGGGCCATATGAGGCATACTAGACTTAGAGAAGTGGAGAACTAGCATTATCTTTAACAAACTGTTTGTGTAAGAAGCAGTATGTTGGAAACAACTAAAATGGTAATTCTGCAGGAAATATTGAGAAGCACGAGCTATATGGAAGCTAGAAAATATGCTAATTAGCTCACTGGAGAATTTGTGGTTCCTCTTTCAAGGCAGTAAACTCAGTTACAGATAAATGAGGAGAACGGATGGTCTCATGGTACTCAGAGAGGGTCAGATTTGAGGTTTGCTCGTCACAGAGTTGCACTGCAGATTTCATAGTTTTCCAAATTCGTTTCTAACCATCCATAGAATTGATGATAATTAAATAATGCTTAAAATATTTTAAATAACTAGTGCTCCCTGGAGTTCCTGAATGAATAGAACTCCTTGGATAGAAATGGATGGTCACCCGAAGAAACTCCAAATTTATCTGTCCATGGTTTTTAGTGCATCTAATGCACTTGGGTCCTGGATTATTACTGGAGCTCTAGGCACTGTGCAGCCTCTCTGTGGATATGGTTGTCAGCAGAAATAGTCTGATAAAAAAATCCGTGTAAAATAAGCAGGGTTTTGTTAAATATATTTTACCACATACTTGATATATAGCCATTGCTTTAGCATCTGGCTTTATGACAGAGATAAAATTCAGCCTGAAATTAAATAAAATCCTATAATAAGCCACATGAGGAGCATTCTTCCTTCTTATATCTTACTCATCCAGAAATAACCCATGAGTTACCATCATCTATCAGGCAGATCATAGTCAAATAAAGGTATGACTGGGAATGCTTTACCAGTTTCACTAAAAGCACGCTCTTGGAAAAAGCAGCTTCATTGATGTCAGCACTGTGGTCGTGCCCAAGAGAACCAGCTACCCCCTTCCTGCGGGAGGACTCAAACCCAGCGTCAAAGATTGCAAAGTTGGAGGTGGGAGGGTTACTACAATCCCTGGAGCAAGGACAGTGGTATCAATCTAATACCATCCAGTGGGTCTTTGTGTACTGCAAGTGGGATCTGCTGTAAGCTCAATACGTGTGTCCTTAACGGGTTCTTAACAGCACATCTCTACTTCTTTAATACCCTGTAATGGACAAACAGAATTATCCTGCTTAAAACCAACCTCAAGTATTAATTACCATGACCTGAGAGTATACTTTGAAGTGGCTTTGGAAGTAATTCAATGTTCTAATAGAAAGAGTTTATTTTGTCCTTCCTGCCTTCATGAACTTGAAGCTCTGCTGTCAGAGAGGTGGCCACCCAGAAGTGGAAGTTCTTCAAATGAAGAACTTAACTTTAGGCACAAGGAGGGAAAGAAAAGAAAAGAAAAAAAAAATCAGTTTTCTGGTTTAGGTCATTTACAAGTTTCACTGCTTATATTTGGAAACTGTGGGCTTTCCAGTGTTCCAGCAATCTCAAGTCATGGACACATTAGCTTTCAAAAGCATCACTAATTGAAAACACCTTTTGGAAACAATTTGCCATTGGCTATTAAGCATAGGCAGTAAAACACGGAGTGGTTTGAATTGTCATCCCAGGCTTGTAGGGGAGAGGGAAGGAACTATATGAACTAACAGAGCTGGTGTGTAAGGGTGCAGTTCAGAATAAAATCAGAGCGTAATTCAGCATCCATCCCTGGGGCTTGGAGGAGTCAGAAGCCTCCTGCTTTGGGGCTTTTGTTGTGTGTAAGTACAGGTAGTTCCCAGTCTTCAACTATGTGTAGGCGTGATCTGGATACCTAGTGTAACTGATACCTTGACCAAGGCTGATTATATTTTTGTCTTCTAATTCTTCATTAACTGAATCCAGTGTTGTCATTTGCAGTGCATTTCCTAGGTTTGCTGTCAGGTAAAGCTGACGTAGCCTAAAATATTATTTTAGGGTTCCTGGGGAGACTTTATCAGACTGGCTGGTTAAACATGTTCATCTCTGTGTATTGTTTAACATTTTTGTTGGTAGCTCTCTGTGAGGATTTCTTTTTAGAAAATCTTCTCTTTTTTTGTCCTTAGCTCTCCAGAAGTAGGACCTGCACCAAATTTTGCAAGTTGGTTTATCACAAGACTTTTTTTCTTTTTTACATTGCACTGGTAGGAGCTTGAGGAGCAGTTTGTCCTGTTTTCCAGTGTGTTTTGATGGTAGTCCTGGATTCTGTGATGATACTGACTTCTGTACATCTGGGACCTGTAGTTCTGAGTTGTCGGGAACATTAAAATGTGGACTGGGGAGTCCCCCACCCATTTTCTCTGCATTGTTCTTCCCAAGCGGAGCGTGAGCGGAGATTTCGGTACTTAGCTCACATGAATAGCTCTCCTGGGTTTCAGAAATGCCACTTAACAGATTTTTTTTCCCATTAGTTGGCATTTTTAGTTCTAGAAATTCTATGTCACCCTTGCCTTCTGGCAGCCCCAAGATGTCTCATCTTTGTCTTTTGTCCGCCACATCCCTTCAGTGAGTTTGTGCAACGCAAAGTTTGGGTTCGTGGAGTGTTTGAGGGCTCTTCCCTGCTGGACACTGCTAGTGGGGCATGGCGGGTGAGATCAAGCGCAGTGTCTGAGTGTTGAAGAGGAAACTGAAATGGTTGCATGGCAAACAAGTAAATAGGCTGGGAATGTGGGTGCAACATGGGAGAGCCAGGGTCAACGCAGGGTTTGACCCCCTGCAGGGAGCAGAAGTCAGGCATGTTTAGAAATGTGTAGAGATTTGAGCTTGCTAAGGGTGTATCAGTGTAGGCTTTATTCCTACTGTGCAGTTTCAAGCAGGGCACATATATCAAGGCATGCTTGTATTTATGAGGCTGGCAATGTTAAGCATGAAATTCTATTTAATATACTTTTTAGCTGACCTCTTAGTGTCTGCCAGTTGATGCTAAGTATTGAAATTTGAACTCGTGTTAAAATATACTGCGCAAGGAAGATGCAATGTATCTCAGTGATTTATCCTGACAGCGGTAGGAAGTCAGACTGGTTTTTAGTTTTAGGACTTCTGCATTTGATTCCCACTTGCTCTGTGTTATTATCTCCTCTGTGCCCTGCTAACCTTAGCTGACAAAATGGGGACAGCACTTTTTGCTGCTCTTAAATGTATTATGTGAACCAGAGTTTGTGAAGTGCTTTGGGATCACAGGTGTAAGAACTGCCCTTTGGGTGAGGCCAGAAGCCAGCCCAGCCCCTGATCGCACAGTGGCAGTAGGAGGTGCTGTTAAGGAGGACGATGTAGTCCTGGCCACTTTCTGCGGTCCATCCCAGGGTGTCAGGTGCTCCAGAGGATCAGAGGATGTGATGCTAACCTGAGTGGATTTCATCTCCTCTGATGCTAGCTGTCCCATGTGTCAACTGGGGACAAACTACTTTTTCCCTCAGTGGAGGGAGAAGAACACTCCTGGAAAGTGAGTCACTCCTTTTCTGAACCACTCTTACATGGACAGTCCTCTCAGCTGTGGGAAAAACTGCTTTTCCCCTCCCTTGCCCTGTTTGTGAGTCTATGCCGCGACCTGTCCAGGAATTTGATATGAGTCTTGAACAAGCCAACACCAATCCTGCTCCCTTTGCTTCTTTCCTCTCTCAGGATTTTAACATGGTTCACGTCTCCATTGCTGAGACCCCACAAAGCTCCTTGAGATGGAGCAGCGTTGCAGTGGGGAGCCAGGAACTGCTCTAGGCTTGGCAAGAGCACCATGAGACTTGTCTGTACACCCACAGCCTCTGACTAGACACAAAGCTTTTAAGTAGTGTGTGATTTTTCTCTCTGTTCACTTACCACCGTGCACGTATATGTGTGGGTTGTACTGACAAGGTATTAATGATTCTTGAAGCAGAACAGTGCATGGCAAATCAGTGTGAGTACACTACAACCTTGGGATTGGTTAGCGATGCTTTTGTTTTCTGCTGTATAAGCTCTTGGGGAATATCCTGGAAGAAGTGGGATTGTCACTGCTGTTTTGTTCATCTCTACATTTTAGTGTGCGTGCCTCTGATTTGGCATTGCAGCATCAAAGTGTTAAAACAAACTCAGAAAAAAGTACAGGCTGTGCATTTAACCTGAACACATTAAGTATTGTCAGGTGCAGAAATGTCTAACTATTTGTTGGCCAAAAAAGATAAGAAAAATAATAGTAAAGCTTGAAGGGGAATGCTTCTGGGCATGTTATTTCACATGTATGAGTACTTGAAAAAAGTACACTATGGATAATACTTGAAAACAGCCAAAATCTGACAAAAGAAACAAATGAACTTATTTCAAAATATGTGCTAAAAATCTCATGTTCTTTTGAACCAAGGCATGTGTGCTGGATAGTAGCTCTGTATCAAAGCTTTGAAGCTGAGATTTTAAATACTTTTTCAAAATGAACCCTGTATTATATATGCTATCAGATGCTTAATTAAGATTGCACTAGCAAGGAGCATGTTTGCAATAAATTATGGGGAGGTGTTCTGACATGCTTTATCTATGTAAAGATTTCTATTTTTACATGAAGCTATTTACAGTTTATTGATTTCAAAAATAGATTTGTAACTAAAGAAAGATGCGTCGTATTTCAGTTGGTCGGAGTTGAGAATCTTGCCTGGCTGGCTGCCTGCTCTCTTAGATGTTTATTCCAGTGGCTTACAAGTGTATGGAGTGATTCATCGCTTCTTATTTTTCTCTCTCTATTTGGAAGAAGGAATTTGTATTCAGGGATCAGGTCCCATGTCTCTTACCCACGCAGGTAGGCTGATTTTTACACCTTTCAATCATCAGAACAATTTCATTGAAGTCCATGAGACTTTTTGCGTGAGTAAGACTTTTGGGTGGGGAACATCCATCACAATATCTTTTGTCAGTTGTTACTGTTTTATTTCAGAGCAGCAAGCTATTGTCACAGTGCCAAGGGAGCCTGCTAAGCTGTAAGAGTGCCTTTGAGTTCATGCAATACAAAACTTCGGCATAAGAATTTTTTATTTTATTCTGTGTGAACATTAAAAGAAAGATTTCAATAAATAAATTAGGGCAAAGCCTGAAGGTAGAGGTAATGTCTTTTATTAGAGCAACTGATAGAGTTTGAAAACTTAGACAAGCCTGTATGCCTAAGAGCTTGTCTATTTTTTCCAGCCATACCAGTTGGTCTAATAAAAGATATTGCCTCTGTCTACAAACTTTGTCCTGCCTATGAACTCTGTTCATCACAGCTGCAGCAAAATACTGCTGGATCATTAAAATAATTCAAGCCTTTCTTGCTTAATTATGGAAACTCAGATTTTTGTGGTTTCCTCAAGTCTCAGCTTTTTGAATCCCAGCACACACAGTCTAATTTTTCCTACTGTAGAGAAGGGTTTCATCGCATAGGAGCTCAAACTGCTTCACCAATTCCTCATTATAGAAAGGATGTTATTAAAGGTAGCCTGCTAAAATTTCTCTGCCATCTGGATTTTGGGATCTTTTGTAGGATACTGTTGGTGAACTATCAGGTGTCTGGCATGGAGGGCCGTTGAGAGCAATCCTATGCTAGTACCTGTGTCAGCATCTCTGATGTGATGTGATGGTGGTGGGAAGCAGATGAAGTGGGAAGAAGAGGCTGGCAGCATGGAAAGTCTCTGGCTTTGCCTGTGGGTGTAAATCTTTGAATCTTGCGATGTGTGGCTGGGTAAGCAGAAGAATATAGCCTTTCTGAATGGCAGGAAGCTTGGATTTAGACTCCTTTCAGCTGGAAGACCTAGCCCCAGAGCTGTCTAAGAGTCCTAAGACCAGCCATGCAACAGTTTTTTCAGAGCTATTTAACTTGCCTTTTAGAGGCCTTAAATGTATGTGTCTTTTGGATCTGAATCTGTAGCTCTAGGTTAGTAGCTTTAAAATAGCTCCAGGTAAGACCAAGGTGGTGATGTTCTGGACCATCTTGAAATATCCACAGGGCAGATGATTTTCCACCCTCTGGGGACACAAGTCCTTTCTGTAGTTTGCAGTCTTGGGCTGATACGAGATCCCTCACCGTCCTGCACGTCTCTGCTGACCTGGAGTCTGTCACTTTTGCAGAGACACTGCTTCTGTCCCGAGGCCCCTGTCCTCTGTCAGGACTGCTGCAGCTCTTGCTGCCACTGCAGGCAGTGTCTTGCCTTTGAAGTGGAACAGGTTGATGCTTGCGGGCTGTTTAGTTCTGTGCCCTGTGCTGCCTTCCATCTGCCTTTGGGCACGGCTTAAATAGCTGGTAATTACTTATAAGCCCTTGGTGGCTGGGGCCTGGGTTATTTTAGAAGCTGCTTCTCCCTGCATGCCCTGTTGTGGAAGTTGCGGCTGGCTGGAATGGCCTGTCACCCTCTCGCTGCGGTGACCTCCTCTCCAGGGTGTGTTGCAGGGAATTCAGGGGAGAGAGCTCTCAGCTCTGGCATGCGGTCCCTTGGGCTGCCTGCCAGGGCCTAAATTTGGTGACCTTTAGGATGTGGCAGAAGATGCATTTGTAAACCTTGGTTATAGTAACTGGGAGACAAGCGGAGAATGCTGGGGGGAGGGAGGAACATATTTGTTACAGCCAAGCTGTTTGCCGTCTGTTTGATTTTTATGACCAGCAACTACTAGGTAAATAGACTAACAAATGCTGTGACAATCGCAACTGTTGCTCTTTTAATCAAATTTAAAACTAAATAATTATACAGATTTCCTCTAGGAGAGGGAGCATGCATGTGACTGCCAAAAGTGCCGTGACTTCTAACGCTGGTGTGGACGCCTGCTCTACTCCCTACTTTGCTGAAATCATCTAGTTTCCCTTCTGTAAAATGAGGGCAGTCATATTTTAAAGGTGTCTAGAAATGGTTGCTGTATCCTTACCCATGTAGCTTGTGGGTGGTTTTGTTTCTTTTAAGGAAGAGCAAACAAGCCAAGCCCTGCGGTCCAGCAGTTGTATGGGTTACGCAAGAATGTAGTTTCATGTTATACCTGATTTGGTGTAACCGTGGGATGTGTCTCCCACCCCATTCTTCACACAGTCTCTAATGATAGCGTTGTGGCAGGTTGAGCTGGGTTCAGCCTGCTGACCAGTTGAGAACTACCAGGTTTTTTTGCTTTTGGTCAGTTAGTTTTGATGGGTGGAACTGACTCACTGTGGGGCTGCTTCATCATCCCACCTGATACCAGGGAAGCAGTGGGACATGCCTCTGGCTGGAGGAGGGGACGATCAGGATCGCCCCAGTGTGCTAATAACACGATTGGGAAAGGCACCCCTGTTACCTCACTGTAGGGCCTTCCTGATGAGGACTGTCCTGTGGTTTGGCTTTGACAACCGGTACTTGTGAAGGGGTGCAGATGTTTGTGAAGATCTGCTGGTGAATATTTGCATTGCGAGCGGTACAGGTTTGCAGTGTGTTCTTGCACTGTCTGAAGACTGTGGCTGACCTGCAGAGGACAAAAGATCATATTTCTACTTTCCTCCCAATTGTTTCTGCTAATTTAGCATCAGTTTGAAGCTTTGTCTTTGCTTAGAGATCAAATGGCCAGAGATAAGGCTCTTTATTTTTACCTTGTGGTAAAAGTGGCAAGGTTGGTCCCACTGGAGTTCATAGGGTTTGCCCTGCCTAATGTATCCCATGTATAAAGGGTAGGTTTTCCATCGCCTGTAGCTAATTCATATTAGTAACTTTAAAGTGAAAGATACCCCTTTTCAGCAATGAAAACAAGGTCTCTGTTTCTAAATGCATTTTCACCATGATGGACAGGAATGTCTTTGTAGTTCCAGCCACGTAGAAAAGCCCTCCAAGCTCTTCACTTCTGACTCCCTATCTCATCAAACATCTCAGAGGAAAGCATCTTGCTTGACCTGCAAGCTCAGATCATTCCACCGGGTACTTTGCAAGACTTCCTGAGTGGCATTGTATCTGTTCATACCAGGAAACAGACTACTTTCTGGTGAAACAAACCTTGAACTTAAGCAAGCTTTTCTCTTCTGCCTCTTTCAGAAATAAATAAGCATTTGAAGATGACGACCTCATGGAGCGACCGACTCCAGAATGCAGCAGATCTCCCTGCAAACATGGATGGGCACGCTCTGAAAAAGTATCGCCGGGAAGCCTATCACCGGTAAGTTATTAATGTAACTCCAAAACTAGAGTGCTGAGACAGAGGGAAATAAACTAAGCATAAACCCCACATTTATTGGTTTTTGCTTGTTGGTAAAACAGAAAAATAATTTTCACCTTCATTGCAGAAGCATTAGTAGAAGAGAACTTAAAAGGTAGCACAGGATTGGCCTGCAGGAATTTACGAACAGTAGAGTCGAGATACATGTACTAAAGCAAGTGAGGGTGTGCTTTCTTAATGCAGCTGAAAGATTAATCAAAGTTAGATTTTGGGATAGAAGCTTTCAAGTCAAGAAGTCCTCAGTGGCAGAAGTGTTAGAGTAATTGTTGCAGTGCACACTGGGAGGGCATAGCCTTAGACAGTGGAATGCACAAGTACAAATAAGGAGGAAAGCAAATGGGATCAGAAATTAGGTGTTTGAAAATTATGTCTAGTATAGTTAATTGCGTGCACCACAGGAGCACATAGATGTGCTAGAGAAGATCTCAGCCTCCTTTTCTGTGGTATGTGTGCCTAAAACCATCTTTGCTATAAAACAATTACAGTCTAAATAAAGAAGATAAAGATTATCACTCTCATTTTCTAGTTTGAGAATGAAAGTACAGACACTAGATTATTTCCACAAGATCACATTGGAGGTTTGGTTGAGCCAAGAATTTAGCCCACAGCTCCCAAGGTTCCAAGCGTAGAGCATAAAAGATGGATGTAGTCTGTATCCTTATCAGATGTCTGGACCGTTATGGAGTTGAAAACAACAGCATCTAGTAATTGTTAGTATTCTGTTTGTGGGAGATGTATCTTCAAAGTTTGGCTTGTTTAATTGAGAAGCCATGCAGTATGATGATCAGAGTATATTCAGCAGTAGTTGGGGAGACGTATGTCTGATACAGAAACAGAAAAAGAAGTCAAGTTTCCCAACCTCATGCTTAAATGCCATGTTGCGTTTGTGATTCATATACGGTGGTATTTCTGAGGAAGTGTTTTGGAAGTGTTAGATATCTTTTGATTCTCCAAATGGAATCTAATTAGAGAAAAACGCCTTAGCATCATATGATAGGCCAGGTTGTGCAAGTTGCAATGTTTAAGGCTAAGTAATGGATCCTGTGATGCATTTCTGAAGCTTTGCAACTTCCAGTGAATATGTTTGGGCACATGTCTTAAGTGTTGGCATTATTTGAACCTCTCTGTGTTAGCTGGTTCTCAGATATAGAAACATCTAATGAATGTAACTATCTATAGCACATAAAAAGAGAAGGATTTTATACTATGACAAAAAATCTTCATCTTGTTGAACTCAATGACAGATTTACCTTTGTGTCATAATTTTACCTATGACTGTAGTTGTGTTACTCCTGATTTAGACTGATGAAAATGAAGTCAGAGTAAGGCCTATTTATTTTTTTCTAAATATTTCCTCAACATTTGTTATGGTTAGGTGCTGACAGTCTGCTAAGTGTTGTACAAGGTCCAAAGGAAGCAGTACTTGTCCTTAAGAGCTCACACATTCAAGTCCTCATTGTGTTTACCCTTACCCGTGTAAGAAATCTTTACTTTCAGAAAAGAATTCCTGATGGAAGATGAGGGTGCACTCATATAAAGGAAGGTTTCCCACTAGGAGCTGGGATCTGGTAATCCAAAATTAGTTTGTGGTACAGTTTAAGTATCCCTTTTTAGAATCTGGAAATGCCTTATTCGAAACATATTGAACAGAAATGTTGCTTGCGCTCCAGATTTTCATGGAAAGCACAGAATTGGAAATACATTGAGGGGAGGCACATTTTTGTTTTGAAATTACTGTCCTCTTTTAAAAAGAGAGAGAGAGGGAATGAGACAGACAGAGGGAATGGGAGAGAGAGAATGTGAGAACCTGATGCCAAGACTGTAGTATAAATCTGTGCTATTAATGGCTTTGGTGTACCAGTTTCATGGGAGTTATTTTGATAATCCAGTATTGTAAGAATCTGAAACAACCTCATTCCAGAGGCAGCATTGTCAGATTTCTATTTCTGGTATTTTTTGTGATCTTAGTATCAACAGATGTGATGTTACTCAAAAGATAAGTGCAGGCTTAACATGACAGAGTAGGACTGAAGTTATTTCACCTTGTTGTTTTATGTTAATTTTTTTTAGTATTTTAGATGTAGAATATGCATGCTTGTCACAGCCATCACTTCTAGGATGTAAATTTGTTTCAGTGAGGTCCAAGTATGCTCTGACTTTGGATAGTGCAGAATCACTGTCAGTTTTATGAGAGAGAAATATAAAAGACAAGGCATTCATTGTCAAGAGTCTTTTCTTTCTCTTCCTTTTTATTTCTCTTTTTCTTTCTCTTTCAGTCTCTCTCTCTTTCTGTCTTTTTCTTCTTACTCTAGCAGCTAAAGAAAAAAAACTTGAAAACATGAACCTAAAGTGATGTAGAAACAAAAAGAATAAAAAAAGAACATTGCATTTGAAACTATTACTTATTTTTTTCCTTAAAGCTGCTCCCAGTGATCTTATGGGCCCGATCTGGAAGGCCAGAGGAGCTTGGCAGCTGAGCCACATTTACAGATGACCCTAACTGGGACTAGCTTTTGATACCAATGTCAGAAGCACGCTTGGGCTCGAAGTCATTCATTGGGATTTTCTAAATGCTGCTAGTAATGCTTGGTTTCCTGAAGTATGAAATCTTAATAACCTGTTTCACTCTTTGTTTCTTCATGCTTATTTAAATATTGGTGGAGATACCCAGACCAATTAATTTAACTTTCTGGTTCTCATGAACTATGCCAGATTTGACATGCTTGCATTGTAAATGTTGAAGCAGCATAAAATAAGGGGAGAAGTTTCCAATCCAAGCAAAATAATTTACCTTAAAAAATAAAAAGAATGTTCTCGTGGGCATGAAACTTTTTAAAAACTTTCTAAAAAAATTATCTCTGAAGGTGCCACTCTAATAGTCATAGTTTACTGTAGTCATTCATAGTAGGAATGTGTTTTTTCAGGTATTGCACTTCTTACAATATCATACTTGATGGATGGATGTTCAACATACAACATTGTTGACAGAAATCCCAATTGAGACTGGTTTAACTGGTGTAATGCATACTGACTCAGAGTATGATGACTATATCGTAATAATGTCTGAATGCCATAGGCAAGAATGATCAAAATCAAATATTTATAGCTGTTTTCCTCCCAGAATTTTTGCTTCGTGTTCAGATCAGTTTGTATAGCTGCTTAAGAAATTAGATTATTGAGGTTACTGATGAAGCAAAGCTTGAGAATATGAAAGCATATGCTGTGCTATAAAGTTCAAGGGCCATAAAAGCAGCATCAAGAATTAGAAGAAATCTGTAGGGGAGGAGATGTGGTGGGGTTTTATCTTCAGGGTATTTCTGATGACTGTAACTAAGACTTTTGGTTAGCTAGTGTTACTATCAGCCACAAACCTTGTTATACAACATTGTTGGCGCCTGTTGGAGGTGAGGTCTAAAGATGAATTAATATACAAGCTAGATGTTATTCATTCTCTAGCAGAGGTCACTGGTAAGAGGATACTGCATTACTCTGCTATTGGCAACATACATTTTAATTCGGAAATAAAATGGATGCATAGCTGTTAGGCGGCTTTTCCTTAGTGTGTGTGGCTGTGAGGCCACCTCCCTCATGCAGTGCTTGTTGACTTTTCCGGGTAGAGGATAATCACTAGGTCATTTGTTCTGGAGGAGTACTGTCATTTAATGTGATTGTAATTAGGCAAGAACTAGGTTGACTCTGAGCCACCAAATTGCCCTAGTGTCTATTTTTTAACTTGGAGTGAGCACTTCTAGGCACCCTCTGGATTATCTCACATAGCTCTTTAGGGTTTAAATAGCAACCACATCTAGTTAAAGCAAATAATGGAAAAAGTTGGTGTTCCATCCACTCTTGTTACTGACAGTTACCAAGATCCAGGAAACAGGTATTTACATTTAACTTTTATTCTGTGTTTTTGGCTTAACAGGGCGGTAAGGCTGAGATGGCCTTTTTGTTAAACATACAGACTTTGGGATGCTTTTACCATTTTGCATCAGAGTAATTTGAGACTTTTCCTCTTGAACATGGGGTTTCTGTTGTTGTTTTAGTTTTGTTTTCTCCGTCTGTTGTTTACTGGCTAGCACAGGGGATGTGGTATCATGATTCTTAATCCTGATAGAGTGTTGAATAAGTTGCTTCATAGTTTTGTGCTACAATTTGCTTTCAAAGCATCTGATGGTGGTAATATGAGTTAAGTGATTTAAGCTGTTAATATACGCTGAGATCCTGGGTAAAAAAATGGCATATGTTTTAATAATGACAAAGCAAAAGGATTACCAATTGGTTGTTTCAATTTCTAGGGTTAAAGATGTATTTTAGTTTGTTCAAATTTGTAAACTCCGGGCTATTCACTGCTAAACTTGTTTCTTCACTTTATTGATACTGGATCATCAGTGATTGCAAACAGGTGGATATATTACATAAACTAGGCTACGAGGCTTGAAAATGTATCTATTTGGGTAGCTATATAGAATGTCTCTTTAAAATGATCAGTTCACTGCGGTGGCAAATGGAAAAAACTCATTATCAGTCTGAAAATGCTCTTTTCATCAGACATGCTGGGATAGGCGATGTGTGTTTTCATGTAACTGTAAATGAGGTAGCTCTGTAGGCACTGCTCAGGCTATGGTCTGTCCTCCTCTGTCTGTGCAGCCTCCTTGGACTCGTGCGGTGGCATGTGTGTAGCGGAGGGCAGCATGTGGCTCTATTTATTTTGCTTTAGTGCTTCGGACATTGGAGAGAGAAGGCAGAAGGAGTGCTAAGGCAGCAGAATGGATGAGCTTATGAGAAAGCAGAACACTTGCCAAATTAATAATAAAGAAATTACATTGAAAATGTCCCATGATCCCTAGCTTTAATAGTTTCACGGAGCAGACGGGTGTTATTTTGGGATGGAATCCATATGTGAGCTTCTTGGCACTTTGCTGTTGCCTGGGAAGAAAACCCAAACAATGGAAACAGAAATGGCCACAGCTATCTCCTTCCAGCCGATTCCTGCTGAATTTGAGAGGGAAGTGCTCATAGTTGTGTTTCTCAATACAGCCTCATCAGACTGTTAAGTTCCCGTTGTAACCTGATTTTCCGGTTTTATGTCACTTTAATTGTTCAAAGATGGTTAGTCTTGTGAAATTGCAGGGCATTATTGTTGGAAATGTTACTAGAAGTGGCCAGGAAATTTTGATGCCCTTCTTCTGTCTCCCCTCTCTGATACTGTTTCATCTGCCTAAAGTCATCTCAAGCCCAAACACTATCTCTAAATACGATTACAAACATACAAACAAACTGTCAGAATATTCCTCTTCAGTTGAAGAAGGAATAAAATGCAACTCTGAAAATCTGACATTGTAAAAAAAAAAAAAGACCAAAATGGTATGATAAACAATAATACATGGAATGGTCCTTACTTGCCTCAAGAGGCAAGACTCAGCAAAAGAATGATTACATTGGTTTTAATAATTTAAAGCAATTTATTTCTTATCCTCTCTAAGACGGGTACCAAAGCATCCAGTACCCAAAGACATTTTGATATGTGTTAGTATCTTCTTCAGGTTGCTCACATGATTTGTTCCAGATAAGCAAGGTCAGTGAGGGATTCGTCTGAGTTCACTGCTGTTGGTGGAAGTCACCTGTAACCAGAACTATAATGTTACATAGTGAGACATCTCTTCTAAGCACACAACATCTGGGGACTAACTGCTAATACTGAGAATATCCAGTTGTCATAAGAATAGTGAGGTTTTTTTTTCTTTTTTTAAAGAGGCTGTAGGGAACTTAGACATGGGAGGCTATTAAAAGCTAATCCATTTAGTTCCTTCTCATTTCTTTTTAACTCTTCTAGCTTATTAAGCTGTGGAAGTTGTCCATAAAGTGAAGATTAACCAAAGTACCTAAACTTTGAGGAAGCAGGAATCTGAGCCTTCTGGCTAGTTAGTCCCTGTTTCATGGCTGGCTCAAGCCCAACTGTCCACCACAGTCTTTTTTAAACACATATGTAGGTCATGCTTAGCCAGCTCCCACTGTATTTGTTGTTCCACTCAGCAATGTTGCAAGTTTCTTTGTATTTATCTAATTTCCAGTGAAACATACTCTCATGACAAAGAATGCTTCTTGCTGCAAGGTATTTCTAGACGCATTTGGAAAATCATTATTGAAGTGCTCTGTTCCACAAACCTCACCTCACCATTTTCATTTTCTCGCTATGAGGAGTTGTGAACCATGTGCCAAGTTCCTCCTTGGTTTTATAATTCTGTGCCTTTTGTTTATTTTGTCGGTCATATTACAAGAATATGATCCATGCAAATTTCATTCAGCGCACAGAATCCTTTTGAGCTTTTGCACAAATAAAATAAAACCATTTCTCCCACTCTTCTCCTGTGTTAACTCGAGAAGAGTTGGGATTTAGGTTCCTGCCTCAGAATTGATTGACAAGAACAGTAACAAAACCGAGATTGGTTCTCGTGTAAAAATATAAAGGATGTTGAATTGCAGTGTTGAGGATATCAGGGTTCTGTGTCTCCCTTTATGCATGCACAGCAGTTCCTTTATCCTTGCAATGCAACACGTTTTTTCTCTTATCCAGCACAATTTGTAGAGCTCAAAAAGAAAATAAATTCTGTCATCATTGAGAGCCTTCTGCTGTGGCCAAGCTGCAGGGTTTAACCTTTGAGGAAGAACTCATTAGGGAGGAAATGTGCTTCATGGTTTCTCTTAAACAGCTCCTCAGGTCCATTTTTCTAAAGGTATGGGTCTATGCCAGGCTAAGCCACCCCAAGTCCTGGCTGCTGCCTCCCCACTCCCGGCTGTGCCGTGTGCTGGCTCAGGGAGCTGACGGGGCTGGTGTGGTCCCTCACCCAGCTTCCCCACAAGCACCGACACCTCGGACTGCTCCAGCCACAGTGCACAGGGACTGCAAAACTGTGGGAGATTCACAGGGATATTCCTCAAAGCAGAAATATAAAGCTTGAGTTTATCATCAGGAAGGAAAGATGAAGGCAAGAGAAGGACAATGTTCTATTTAGGGAGATGCTCTGGCTGCAGACAGATGTGGAGCTGGGGAGTTGGGTTAGGCAATACCCACCTCTGCCTCAGCACAAGGAATGGAGAGAGTGTTCTCATGCGCTGCCTGCAGTTTGATTTGTCTTACTGCCCAGTGCTGTTAAATTTTTGGATGAGCTTCATTTTTAACGGCAGTGCTCCTAGTTAAAATGATTATTTTCTGAATGGAAGAAAACAAAATCAGAGGAAGGAGGAGTGTGACTTCTTCTGATTCTGGCAAGTAGAAAAGTTATTCTAGATTAAAACTTCCGTGCCTAAAAATGTTGGGTGATTTTAGTTTTCCTCTTGTTCTGACTTTATCTTGATTGTTTGTAGTCTGTAAGCTTCTTTGATTTTTCTTTATTTAAATGACCTTTAAAAAACTCGTCATCTCATCCTTTCCTTTAGAGACCAGAGGATCTTTTCTCTCAGGTGGTTAGGGTTCTTAGGGTCTTAGTTTGCTTTATCGTGATATTTCTCTATACCATGTCGTCTGTGGAGATGTTACAGTTTTGTAGCCAACAGGCACATTTGACCTGTATTCTTGAAATCAGGCTGAGCAGACCTTCAGTGAGGATCTAAGCACAGCTCTGAAACGGGCTAAGTCTTCAGCTTCTGAGAAGAACCTGGCTCTTCCCAGAAACTGTCATGGTAATTTAATCTCAACCTTTATCTTTAGTTTCTAGGATAATGCAGATATTTACTACTTTGAGTAAAGCCTCTGAATTAAGCTGGTCAGCTTCTGGGAGTAAATATTTGTAAGTATCTACTTGTGTCTAGGGGGACACCGTGCATGGGAGATGTCTTCCTTTATCAGGATTTAAAGTTGGGGTCCTGAGTGCCTACAAAACAACTCAAGATCTGGCTGGACCTTCACAAGAGAAGTCAAACTGGTTTCCCCCCCCCCCTTTTTTTTTTGTTTGTTTGCCACTGTTTAGTCTGCCATTTCATTTGCCAAGGCATAACCAAGTTTAAATTGATTAAAGTGTTCTCATTTCCTGTCCTGAACATGTTGTGCAATAGCTTTTTAGCTTTTTAAAAATATTTCCTGTTTCACTCCAGCACTGGTGGGTGAAGTAATTACCACATCAAATCAGTCGGTAGGATGCCTTGAAATCTGCCAGGTCCTTTGCACTGTTGGGGCATGATTAGACCCTGCCACGTACAGTTTCTAGGTCATAGGCAATATTTACAAGTTGATGGAGAAAGAGAACTCTTCACCAGCTGTTACCAAGAGTGGGCTGCTATAGTAATTTTCGTGTTTTAGTCATGAGACTTATTTTGGAACAAAAATATGCTAATAGATGTTGTTCATTTCATTGCCTTTAGTAAACTTTTCCAGATCTTCAGTATCAACATGTGCTGGGTTTGGGTTTTTTTAAGTCCCAGGGTTCAGTTTGTAAATATTCTGAAAGCAAACAATGAAAAAATGTCAGAGACTTAGAGATCTTTCTGCAGTTTTAGGTCAGTTTGGTGTCGTCATCATCTAAACACAGGCAGGCTGGACTAGAAGAGATCTCTTGGGTCACAGCTCCCTTGTTTTCGCTTTTCACAAGCACTGTTGTGTTACCTTTTTTATAAGTGCATTCAGCTCCCGCTTAGTGCTTGTTTTTTGTCCTCATTTGGGAAACTGTTCCCAAATGTTGCAATTCTGAAACAGTCTCCTGAGCTTCTTTAAATTTCCCTTCCTATTCCTTTCCTGTTCAGAAGGATGGAAAACTATGTTCCAGGGGCTAAGCCTAAAGGCAAGAACAAAATCAGACTCTGCAGGTTGGACAAAAAATGTTGCTAGTGTCTCCCAGAGGTATGTTGTTCCTTCTCAAAGCTCTCCACTTTCAGAAACAACCTGAGATCTGAAATCGTGTGCTGAATTAGCGAATAAATAATGTTTCCTGGCATCATCAGCAACAGAACATTATCATTTTCATTATACAAAGTATGAGACTGTGTTTAGTCCCAAATAGCATTTCGCGTTGGTCTCTTGTAAATCAGAGTTATCTCTATGTTAAAAAGACAAACAAACACAGATTCAAACTGCAGATTTGGATGCTTTGCTCCACCTACTCCAAAAGCAGCTATTTCAGGAGTGAATTTTAGTGATTTACAATCCCATCTCATATTTCCAAAAGACATTTCTTTACCAGTTTCCAGGTTTTTTTCCCATCACTTTGCCTTGTTTAGGTAATACATAAATCTATCAGAAAAGAGCGTCATCTATAACCTCTGAGGCCCCTTAGTGACAAGCCCCATTGTTAAAGGCAGGCACTTTGCCAGGAAACTGTGACTCCCAGAGAGAGTGTGCAAGGTTAGGGGGAAAGTATACTATTGCCAGAGAAACTGTATTCCAAGTGGATTTGTGGGGAACAACAACGATATCCAGTGACTGGTTAAATTAGCCACAGATGTGTTTTCTATAACGCTGTCCAAGAAGATATATAGTACTTTAAGGCTTGGTTCAGACATAATGATCTTCTGAAGTCAAATCAGATCCAAGCAAAATTGCATCGGTACTAGGGAAGCTTTAAAGGAATTGTGTAATATGATTCAGACAAGTAGATGAATCAGACTGCTGCGAACTAAACAAGGAGCACATCGGTGAGAGATGAGGTAAGACGACTTGCATAGAAGTGTGATAGTTTGATATTAGCGGTTTGCTGTTAAAATTCAAGCTGCGGCAGATTGACACAGGCAGTTAAATGGGCACGTTAAGCCAGCCATCTGCCCAGAACATGCGTGTGGAGGAGAATCTCCCAGTGGTTTCTTTCAGCTTTTCAGAACGTACGAGCGCTTGGACTTGCACTTGCCGTCTCCATTGCTGTATCGCTGTCCCTGCACCACTCCTACACGGCAGTGCTGCCGAATTCAGTTTTTAACAGGATAATTACTCTGCTGAGGGCAATGCACTTATTAAATATTTGGAGGATTTTCACATACTGAAATCAGAGTACAGGTGAAAGCTCTGGGATTTTTCTCATACAGGAGAATTTTGTCTCGGCATCACAGCTCAAGCAGTACACAGGATTTCTGTCCGAGATCGGTGTTGAGAAGCTCAGCTTCCATCCCACAGCTGAGTTCTGACTCTCATTCTTAAAGTTCAGATAAGACAGACGATGGAGAGAAGTCCTGTTGAATTACAGATCTGCTATGTGGTTTGAAGTTCTGGGGAAGCATAAGCAGCTTAGTTACCGTAGTCGTTGGAACAGGAAGCAAGAAAAGCTTTTTTTGTACTCTCTGACCTATTTCTTTACCATGTTATTTACCTGAACTAAGTTAAATATGAAGTATTAAAATGTTGGCATCAAAAAGGGCCTGAAATATTCAGCTTAGATTCTCATCGCAATAAGCATTAATAGTAAAAGTGGAACTTAAAAAAAAGCAGTTTTGTCGAGGAGTTGCAGGGGACTTATAAATAAAAATAAAAATTTTCACAATAGAAATAGCATGTTCTTGTGCATGAAAATGTATCTGTCTGTGTTTTTCAGAGCTTTATTGAATGTTTTTAACACTATTGGTGTAAATGTAGAAACAGATCTGTTTAGGTTTGCTTTGAATTTCCAGATATCGTTCCAAAGAGTGCTCAGATGCCGTGAGTTTATTCACAGAAATGTTCTTTTCTTTTCCTTGTTACCTCTTTGTAATAATTTGTTTTAATCAAGCAAATTGTATTGCTTCCCATCCTCTGCTTCCAGTTTCCTCTCACTTGAGCTCTGAATTCTGCTTCAGGAGATTTTGCACTTCTATTCTTAGGAATTTTTGCAGGTCACATGCAAAGCTGTGTGTGTGTGTGCATGCATGCGTGTATGTCTTTAGACAGCATACCAATAATTAGAATAACCCTGCAAAGTCATGGCTTTGCTTCAGGAGAGCTCATGGCAAAAAATGAATCATGCCTCCATTTTCAGGTATATTTTCGGATTTTGACCTAAGAGAGCTGGCTGATCCTGACAGCTGGCAAAACGTGCTTGTTCTAAAACGTGATTATTTTGAAAATGCTCATACTTATGGCTTTATTTCTT
Source organism: Aramus guarauna (assembly GCA_013400195.1). Lineage (NCBI taxonomy): Eukaryota > Metazoa > Chordata > Aves > Gruiformes > Aramidae > Aramus > Aramus guarauna. Next base: position 241,645 of record VXBL01004262.1, on the reverse strand, counting down.
CTCTCTTTATAGGGTTTTTGTAAACAGAAGTTTAGCCATGGAAAAGATTAAGTGCTTTGGTTTTGATATGGATTATACTCTTGCTGGTGAGTATCTTCTTAATTTTTTTTGTCATTGACTTAGTTTGGAATGTTGCCTCTTGTTGAGCAAAAAACAGTTACTGGTTGGGCTACTCCAGTCAGCAGGTGCTTCTTCTATTAGCAAATATATTGTTTACTATTCATTGCACTTTCATTTTTGGTATTTCCCTTAAATGCATTATCTACAAGCTGTATTTGGTCACAAGCTATGTTGCTGTAGTACGGTTTCAAGTGATTATGGGTGTCAGGGGAACCAAAGCTTAATAAGTCTAATTGCTTCCTTACATTCCACTGTATTTTGATGTTGTCCTTGGTGCAAGCTTGGCTTTGAATAACAAGGTGATTTCTTTTATCCTTGGTGCATATGGCAGGCTGCACCTTTAGCCAGCAGGTTCTCCTCTGTCCTGGGAGGGACATATTTGAGTAGGTTTTCCTCTTTCCCCCTGCTCGGTTGGCCACATCAGTGACTCATTTTGAGACAAGGCAAGGCAGGGGGAGTGTCTTGTGTCAGCTGAACAAGTTAATTTAGAAAGCTTTGCCCATTCTTTATGATGGATAGGTTTTGGGAGGTTGCATAAGACCTTTTAGTTTCATAAATATTTTTTTGCATGACTTCTCCATCTTTCAAATACTTGACAGGCAAGTTCTCTGAGACTTTTGATGAAGGGGTGGGGGGTAAACTTACCATTTTCTGCATATTTTAAGGAAGAAAGAGATAAAAAGCCCGCTTCCACTTTGCTAGGTTATAGTATCACACAGGCTGTAACTGAGGTTGTCACGTACAATCCTGCCTTCTTTCTCATTACCACTTCCAAGATTGTGTATAAAAAGTTCCTATCACCCTTGATATTTCAATTTAGAATTGTTGTGAATATAAACTGAGAAAATGTGAGGTAGAGTGTCAGGGTCACCTAATAATAGGTTAATGCAGTATGTCAACTATGGTCATCTAGTTACTGTGTCTACTGAGAAGGAATGAGAGATGAGTAATGTGGCTAGGGACAGTGTGAGGGTCACAGGAGCCGAGGTCAGTGCTTAAGCAAAGGGCGGGAAGGTTTCCACGTGCGTATGGTTCAACACAATGCTGCAAGGGGCGGTTTTGGAGGCTCTGGCAGGTAATTGCAGTTTATATTTAGATCACTTGCTTTTGTTCTTTTAAACAGTTATCCATGAGGCAGTAGTTATATATAAAAGGTTTTGTTATTCATCACCTTATTTATATATCTATTTCAAGTTCACGCCACTTTTTAAGTCATGACGTGCATCGTTGTTAATCTGCGCTGGATCTGACTGCAGGCGTGTGCTTTCAGTGTTTGTGTTTCCCAGCTGTGACAGCCTTGTGGCAGTGCCTTTAAGGAGCGCAAAACAGTTGTTAAAAAACAAATGCTTTAAAAAAAAAAAAAGTTGTGAGTTTCACTTCCGTAGTAGAAAAACAACTATGCCTTTTGCAAACTGGGGACTTTTCCCAAGGACTCAGGTAATCCCAGTGGGGCTGGCGTGGAGCATGAAGCATGTTGCTAACTTTCATCCTGACAGAAGGCGAGTGTCAGCACTGTCCTCACTTCTCCGACTGTTCATTTTGCTCAAGTGTTGCTTGTTCCTGTAAACATAGAGCAAATGTGTCGTTATCCACAAAACGATGCTTGGTCTGATGAGAGGAAAAAATGTGAATGTTTCAAGCATCCTAAAACAGTACCCAGGCACATGGAAACCTGGGGCTTCTAAGGCTGGAAGATCACAGTGCTGCAGTTAAGCAGGTGAAGTCAGTGCGTTGCAGGGAGTTGAGTGACAGGGTATGGTGCAGAACAAGAAATGGGATGTGGTCTGAGCAAAAAACTGGAAATCTGGACCGCTCTGGGGTAAGCTGCTGTCCTGTGATTTCTTCTGTGGTACAACAGAGATAATAGTTGCAGATCATTTTACAAGGAGTTGTGAGACTATAATTAGGTTGGAAAGCCTTTTGCAGATGAAAAGCATTATGTCTGGTAAGTACTGTTTCCCTTTTTTTCACTCGACTGGGAAATTAACTTACAAAATTACCTGTTTGTCTTCTCATGTCTCACTCATCTTTTCTTCTCCATGTAGGCTTTTGTTATCTGGCCATTATTTGCTGTATATAACTGTTGCACACAAGAAAAATTGCGTCTTCATTGTAGGTGCTTTAAAGAGTTTTGTGTTAGAATATGATTATAATTAATTGAAAATAATAATGAAGAAGTAGGGCGAGTGAAGTATTACATTAGTGTGTTGTAGTGCATTCATTAGACCCTGTCGTGTTTTCTGTCTGGGCACATTATCCCTTACACACTTTCACATGGGCATGCTACTGTCCAGATTAAAAAAGAAAAAAACAATATAAAAAGCTAGTTTATCTGTAATTTAACATCTGGAAATGGTATCTGCATACCAGATGGTGCATGTTGAGCAGAAGCCTTTTTCAAGACATGTAAATAGATCAAGGAAGAAGAATGGAAGCATCTCCCATGTCATCAGCTCCTCATCTAGTTTTCTGCATTTGTACTTTCAGATCTTGCTAAGTCACTTTTCTGTAAAGTTGTTTAAAAATATCCCAAGCGCAATCTTCATATTCAGTGACTGAAGGCAGTCAGAGCCATTGACCCTGTGAAAAACTATATGCCACGTGCTTTCCCCACTCTCTGTTGTGAACTTTCACATCAGAAATAAACTGATTACATTCATCCCATAACTAACAGTCATACACTTTGACATCTCAGAACAAGAATGGTTATTTTAGAACACCTTGAATTACTCACCATGTGAAGAAAGTGTGATGTCAGTAAAGGAAAACACATTGTCACTCTTCTCTTTTTCTTCCCAAATAAGTGGCCACTGGTAGCATCAAAAGTCTTGCTTAGGAGGTGATTCAGTACCAGAGAAGTGAGAATCACTTGACTGACTTTCAACTTTAGGAGCTGGAGACAGTTTTGTTCGTGTACCTTATGAGTTTAAGGACACAAACCTACTTACAATAACACTGTTTTCTGTCTAGAATAATCTAATTTTGGTAGGGATGTGGTATTTCCATTTTGAAGTATATTCTAACAGCTACTACACACATACTGCAGTGATCACGTGTTCTACTACTAGCATGACTGAGAATGTCAGCTTGCCAGCTGACAGCAGTTTTAGTATCATGATGTTACATTGCACATAAAATACGATTTCATGCATTGTTTTATAGGGTAGTATTTCTTAGCCTTATTAAATTAAAGGACCACTTAACTCAGAATTGAAAAAAATCAAGGCTGGCTGATACAGCATTGCCACAGTGATTTTGTTAGCTTTCAAGTCAAAATTAAGTTAAACTTTGAGTTCTTGTTCATAACTTGTATGTACTCTCATTGTGTTTGTCTCTTTCCTTGCATAGGGTTGAGAAATACTGTTAATGGGTGGACTGGGCAAACAAAGTCTTTTTGTCTTGAAGAAAAGAGCCTGAAGGTTTTAGCCTTCTCTTCTCTGAAATTATAGACATTAAATTGCTGTATTTGGAGCCACTGTGATTACAACTAGAATTAATTTGACTGTTGGGAGCTCAAAGTAAAATGAAAGCAAATTGAAATAACCCTCACAGGTTTTAGATTCCTTGTTTTCCCATGAAGGACTGTTGTTGCATCCTCTTGGGGTGAGTAAGATCTCCTACGTGTATGGAAACTCCCAAGTCTCCCTAGGTTTATGTGCTGGGTGCGCTAATACTAAAGGCTCAGAAATCTCTGTCGTATGTGAAGCTGACTGTCCCCTTCCTATTCAGTCTGTTTGGTTTGCTTGTGTTAGTCAATCACATTTACTACATAAAAGAATGTTTCTCTTATTCTAGGTGTTATTGGGAGGAAAGTCACAGGAGCAGGAAGAAGAGCAGGGTTTGACTGTAGTTTGTGTGCATAGTTAAATAGCTGCTGCTTAAAATCTTGGAGGGCTTGACACAAGCAAGAGTCATCAGCAGCCCTTGCTGTTGGCAGAGGTTAAGACGAGTTTCTGTGATGTTAATGCAGCCATGGCCCCAGCAGTCCCCCCTTCTCTGACCTTGCTGCCTGCCAGCCAGGGAGCAAGGCCCCTGCCGATTCCCCGGGGTTCCCTTGCTCCTCGGAAAGCGACAGCATTACACCAGGATCCGCAAATACCCGTGAAGGGCTGCCTTCACTCTCAGGGCAGAACTAAGAATTTTTGAAAAATTCCTGTTTAAACCCTTAAGTTAAAGACATTTGAGGGTCCTTTTGTAGTTCATATTTGTTTGCTAAATAGTAGTGTCTTTTATTATCCAAATGATTCATCTCCACTTATTCATCCTGACTGGCTAGAAGACCAGCAGTCACTAACAATTCTGGTCTGCCTTCCTATTTTATTAGTGCTGTCAAAACTGCCCATGCTTTGGTAAAGGAAAACGTTGCGTGTAATCCAAAAGATTCACAGCCTGCTCTGTTTTGTGTTTACTGCAAACTGCAGGAGAAAAGATAAAGGCATGTCGGTAGAGAGTCTTCTCTGCAACACTCACCTGGGACTTGGAGTTGGTGAGGCCTGTTGGAAATGCAGCACACACACTGGTTTCACACAGCATTTTATTTGGCTGCTTCCTTCTCAGTGTGAAACTACACTTGTAATTAGTAGGTCTGGATCAAAGTAGTGCAGGAGACCTTGGCATTAACTAGGTCTTAAATGGAGCAGGTTGCACAGTGAGGTGATGGATAGATGTCCCTTGACAGGAGCAGGGCTAAAGCAGTGGGGTTCTCAAACTGGCTGTAATTTCACACCGGGCCATTGGCAGATGGAGAGGGAATTAGTAAGGATTACAAACTCAATTGTGCTTGAAAAGGTTCCTCTGTGACTACCCTCTTCTTCCAAAAGTTATGGCCTTGTTGAAAGTTTTATCTTCTGTCTCTGAGATAGATAAGATGTAATATCAGCAGGCAGGATGCTTTCATTTCAAATGCTTTTCCTGTACTTAAATCACTGCTGCTTCCACGTTTTCCAGAAATCAATAATAAAACTATCATTGTCTGCTGAAAACTGTTTCAATAGAAAAGGGGAAACTGTGCTTGGAAAATACTGGGTTTATTGTGTGCAAATATGATTAATGCAACGTAATCTGACTGGAATATAGCTTGTGTCCTGGAAACATTGCCAACTTAATGCCAAGATTTGGTGCAGTGCAGATTTTACTGCAAAATTGCTTATGCTTTCAGCAGTGGCATTTCCCTTCTCATCACATGGGAGAAGACATGGGAAAGACAGCTTAAGTCTTTCCCAACTTACTCTGAAGCGCAACACGCATAAACAGGTTTTGCCCCTTCCTCAAGTAGGCGTTTGTGTCTAAGCCATCCTTGCAGTTTGGAGGAGAGGGAAATTTTTCACACCCACATCTTATTTTTGAAATGTTTTTCTTTACCTGTTGACTCTGGAAAAAATACACTCAACCAGAAGGTAGGATTGGTTTGTTGCTGCCTGTGATCTGGCAGAAAAGGTGGCAGCTGAATTAAGAACTGGTTCTTTAATCCATTGGGTATTTTTACTGTAGCTGAGTTGTATCAGTTTTCCGTGTTTTGGTTTCCACAACCGAGAAATGGGACTAATGAATTTGTACCTTGTATAAAAAATATCGGGATTTCGCAGATGAAAAAACAAAGTACAAACGTGGGAGAAAGACATGAAAGATTGAACTGAATACTTAAAAAAGCTGCTGAGCTTGTAATGTAAGCAACTACAAAGAAATATTTGTTCTTCAGGTCAGATAGTTATTGTCTGTTTATTGGTACTGGACTCCAGTAAAAATGTTCTAATGAGCCTCTCATGCTTAGGTTAAAGGTTTGTCTTTAGTTTTGTCATGATGTAAGGACTACAGGCTTTGAGGCCCTTTTGGGGAGATACTAACAAGTTTTGCTTCTTTCTCAGTTCTCTGGAGAATACAATTCTTTGTGTCATACAGAAACTGTACAGTGGCTAGAGAAAGGAATCGGTAGATGTGACAACAGTAGCCTTCAAACTGTCCTAACAAAAAATGAAAGATGCCTTGACTCTTGCACATCTGCTGTCTGCGTTTTCACATTTGCACGTTTCCAGTTTAACAGGTGCAGATTTTGCAGATGTCAGAGGCTGGTTTAGCCATTAGTGTTTTAAAGCTAAAGGCAGATGGAGAAGCTAAGCTGTTCCTACTATGCTTTGAGCTGGATGTTTTTCAAATGCCAGTGCAGTGCTGGAGTGGCTATTGTCCCTGCTCTCTTCGTGTTACTGCTCTTCGGAGTTTGACCATTTAAAGCTGTGGAATGAGCAAACCGAGTTCTAGAGCTGTGGGATCTCACATGCTGGCAATTGGGAATGAGTGGAGAAAGCATGTGTTGTTTGCTTCATCCCACTAAATCACTGACTGACAAACTGCTAATCTGCTGTCCATGGGTTCGTGAAGAATCAGAGTGTTAGACAGAAGCTGCTGAAAGAGCAAGTCTTCACAGTGTAAGGAAAGTTTCAAAAGCTGCTATATTCTGTTTTCTTGCTGTTAAAAAAAATGAGAATAACACCAAGCTGGGTCAGCAGGCTGTTCGTATAGCGCTGGCCAGTTCTTGTCTTTGCTAGCCAGATGGAAATATGGAGGTATTTTTCACTCTAATAGACCCCCCCTTATCTAGTAATCTTAATACCACAACAGAAGTACTATTAAGTTGCAAATACCCCTGCGATGACGGGAACAGCTTACTCTGTAGGAGGAACCAAAGCTGGGAGTACAGAAGGCTTTAACTCCGAGATCACATGCGTGCTGTTGCTTTGTGAATGCCTTATTTTAGCACACCACAGAAAAACTTATGTATGTGGCTGATTGACAGCATGGGCACTTGGGCTGCATGTAAGCCCAGGTGCACACTGTTAAACAAATGTGTAGCTTTTGAGGATTGAACGTGGAGAGAAACAAGAAGCTGGATCTGTTTGGACACCGATACACCTGAATAATGCCTTAGATACAGTGTATAAATGGCTACTATAAGTCATTTTCTTTTTATTTCTGGATGGAAGCAAATTATACTTGAACATGAAGCCCATGCAACTATTTCTTCCCTGTTTAGAAGTCTTCATTGAAGAACTAAGCCCATATTTTGGCACAGTAGTTTGTTTCCATGGAAATGCAGGGATATTTCCAGTATGGGATTATGACTCCCAGTGGGCTGTATCCGAGAGAGGTAAATTGTGAAGGCCACTTGTTAAGGACAAAAAAAGATTCTCTTGTGTCAGGGAAACCATAAAAAATTCCCATAAAAGAACAGGTGACTGTGTAGTCATCTTTAAAATATTATTCCATTGCAAAGGAGTGTTATGCCAACTATTAAAATAGACAAACTGAAGTTTCCTTGAAATGCAGAGTCCGCCTGAATTGCTTCTCTCAACATGCAAAATGTGACCTCAGTGCTGTTGTTGTTACCTCAAGCCATGCATTTTTATTCAGCAGAAGAAATCTTTCCAACACTAAGCTCTGTTTTGCCAGCCTCCAAGGCATATCCAAACAGCACAAATCTTTGTTACATTGAAGGCAAACAAGTTGCAGCAGCAGAAAGCTAAAAATATCTGGAATTTACCAATGAGAGCACTAATAAGCCTGCTTTGGGAAGAGTTAAAGCTGATGATACTTGACAACACTTTTTAAAAAAATAAACAAACAAACAAAAAAGTAGAAATGCAGCACTAAAAACAACCTAAAGTGTAGACCTAGCAATTCAGAGCCCAGCTGAACATACAATGCTGTGTCAGTCCTTGAAGCAACAACAAATCCTGTCTTTACAGATCCTTTTAGCATGCAGAGTGGGAGAATAGGAGCTGATACGGTTCCAGGTTAGAGGTTTTAGAGCTGAAAGCTGTGCTGTGCACTTGGGGATGTTTGCAGGAGCATTAGAGGTAAGGAATTTTCCATCGCGCTTAGGCTGCAGAGTGGGTGCGTCGCTGCTGTATGGGCACTGCTGCAGTTGGGGACTGCAGAGCCTTTGTGCTTCTCTATAGGTGTGTGCTGGTTTCCACCCAGAACCCAGTGTGTGGCATTGTCAGAAAAGGGTGTTGGGGAGCCACCGAAGCTCAGATTCAAAAGATTCAACCCTCTGATGATTAATGACTCTTGCCTTGCTTCCTGTTATCAGATTTACTGTCCAAACCGTCTGTGGCCGCAAGATCTGACTGTTCATGCACGGCAGAGCAGCTTGTGTGTTAAGCATACGAAAATATCCTGGGACGCACCTGGGGGTTTTGTCAAGGTCTTGTTTGCTGATTGCTACAAAGACATAATTTCTAGTGAAATAGAAAAGGTACATTAAATTTGAAGTGTGCTTAAAGCTCAGCTTTGTCTTACTGGACGGAACTCTTCTGTGTTCGAAGAGGTTTGTTTGAGTAAATGAAAATTATTATCAATATGGCAGCAGTTTCCTCTCATTTCAGATTGAAAAATTGAGTGAATTCAAAGAAACAAAACATACTATTGCTACCCATTTTGTTTATTTGGTACTATGAAAACTCAATTTAAGTTAAGGTTGAAATACTACAATTCCGCTTTGCATAGTACAGTGTATTTTTATTTATGATCTAGTGGTTAAAGTCAAAACCCAAGAGTCAAGAGGACTGGGGTCTGTTCCTGGCTGGTTTTCAACTTGTTTTGACCGTAGATAAATCCTTTTTGGTTATAGTTCAGCCGAGTCCATAAACAAATGGCAAGTCAGTGATTCACCACCTTCCTAACTGAAAACATATGAGTTGTCCCATGGGTTTTGCTTGGGATTTCTTGTGGTTACAATTAGGCACGTTTACCACTTGCCAGTTTGTTTACAGCACTGAGCTCCCAGGTCGGCACAACACAAACATGCACGACTCCATTGTTCTGCACATAGAGAGGCATAGAGCAGGCACGTGATTACGTGGGCAGAGATGAACTGAATCCAGTGCTGTACTTACACAGGGCTTTAAACAGGAGCGTCTTTTTTTCCCATCATGTCTGGAGAGGATGCTGTGAAGGGAAATGTCTGCAGCGGCCATGGCAGAAGTTGAGGTAACAGTTGATGGGTCTTCAGAAAGAGAAATGCAAGGCAAGGGGAGCTGGAGGTTTGTTCTTGCCTCCTCTCCTGGGATTGCCAAGCCAGCTGAACGTGTTTGTACAGAGACTCCCGCAGCACAGGTACCTCTGCAGGGTTTCCAGTTCTCATGGAAAAGAAAATCCTCTGCCATGTTTGCAGTGCACCCTGCCAGGCTGTGCAAGCCAGGAGTGAGTCTGGGCTCCCATCAGAGCTGAGCAGGCTGACTCTGCTGTCAAAACCGACGGGAAGCTAACACGCAGGTGTGAAACTTAAACATGACATTTCAGATTCCTTCCTGTGTAAGCAATGAATTATTTTAACATAGAGTAGCATAATGTGAAATGTTACCGTTTCCCTTTCATTATGTTTCAGTCACGGTGCATGACACCACCTCCCCTGGCTAGACAACATAGCCCATAACACAGAAGCTGAAGTCATTAGTATTCTAGAGCATAAATCCTCTTCTTTTCTAATTATATATGAAAACTGGCATTGCTCTGTAAGGGATTATGAAGATGATAGATACCATGAAAGGAGGGTCAGTATAGAGAGGTCAGATAGCATTCTTCACTACCTGGTTACTTCTGGGGATCCTTAGACTTCTGGCCCTACAGTTGAGACAAACTTTCCTCAAACTATGGTAGTATATGAAATGCCTGCCCAACACTTACTAGTATGTTAAATTGGTATTATTGCTTCAGTGCAATTTATTTTTTAATTAAGTCCAGTTTCCCAGACACCTCCGGGACTGGTCACTCACTGTTTCCCTCTGGATTCTCAGCTGGTGTTGCGGGTCGGGTGATCAGAAGTGCCAGGGAATGAGTATTCGGTGCTTGCGTGAAATAGCGGGCTGGCTGGTCATGGAGGGGTGACTGGCACAGAACATCCCAGCAGTAGCTGACACTAAATGCCCAGCTTTGGGGCTATGCGCAGAGGCAATGTTGACAGAATGGAGACCTCTGGGGACAGATCTATCCTATTTTGGGACATGAGTCTAGGATCTCATTTGATTGAAACTGTTGAGACAGGATACATAGATACTTGTAATGTTATAGGGGATGGGATTCTAAAAGGGGATCTTGGTCCTCAAGGCTTTAACTAAGCACATTTCATCAGCACAACATTGATATAAATATATTTCTAATAAGTACTTGTATTATTCATTTGTGATGCAATTCAGAATATGGATCAACATTTAAAATGAGCAGCACTTTGATCCTGCTCTTTGTCAGGTTTGTGTAATATCAGAAATTTATTTGCACAAGCTTAATTATGCATGTTGTGCCTGAGACGTGTATAAATCGGGATACTAGCTACCCACCTGTCCGTATATGTCCCTAACTGCCTGAATTGCATGCCTTACTCACTGGGGAATAAGCAGCAACTGAAATAACCTGTTTCTAGTTATTTTACTTTCATTTCTTCAAGACTTGACACAAAGTAAATGGATTGCATTTCCTGTGCTTCAGAGAAAAGGCTAAACCCCTTGCATTATCTGTCCACCTTTTGGCTTATCTGTCTTTGTGTGACCTCTGGAGAACCCAGATAGCGGGTAACATTTCTGAAGATCGAGTGTTTGTTAAAGCTCTTTGCAACCCTTTGGAGAAGGTCATCACCTCTAGTTTGAGAAATACTGATCTTATCCGAACACCTGAAAGTCAAAAGCCAATTAGTTTCATCTGCCAACCAAAATAGCGCAGGTAGGCTAAGGTGTTTCAATTCCCAAGTGACTCTCAGTGGCCAGGGCCAAGGACGGGGAAGCCCACAGCGCAGACAGCGCTCTCAGCACCTGCCTGGGGAAGGAGTCGAGCCGCTTTGTGCCCAGAGGAACAGCGGAGAAGGCGATGCACCAGCTGCAGAAAGCAGCTGCTCCCCGAAGGCCCCTGCCAGTGCAGGGGGGTTCTGGGGCTACTGCTCTCACCTTCCAGCTGAGAGGGACAGCAGGCAAGGAGTTGGCTGCTGGAAGTGGTGAAACTCCTTCCGAGGATGCTGGGGCATCACACGAGAGAACACTGGCAAAAGAGGGTGACAGATGGGGAGAAACTGGAGTCAGGGACTTCATTTCATAGTCACCCTGCCTCTCTCTCTGGAGGAGCTGCTCACTCTGCGGGGTGCTGCTGTTATTGCAGTAACCTCTCGAGCTCACCTTTCCCTTCCCGAACCAGGCTGCTGGCGATGAGGAGCGGCTTCCTCTAAACTGCCTCAATGGAGTGGGAAATCAGCGTGTTGGTACTGTTCTCAATGCAGGGCTTTTACCAGCATCAAATCCTTAGTGGTCAGAAATAAAACGGCTAGGCTGCAGGTGTGCACTGTGAGACAGCAAATACATCTCACAAAAGTGACTGAAGCAGCACAGAAAAGGGTGGTTATTGTACCTGTAGCTCCTGCTTGTCTCCTATGATCCGTGGCCAGCTTGTAAGAAGTGTTGACAAGCCCTGGAAGAAACCACGTTACATCTTCAATGAGAAGCTGCCCTGCCTGAATTTGAAATCTTTGTGTGTGTGAATGAGGAACAAGAAAAAAAATGGGCAGCCCTTGAAGGGCTTTCTCCTCCCCACAGCTTAAACAGAGCCATCACATGCACTACAGCCTTCCCCAGTTACTCATTTTGAAACAAAACAGGCTTTAAACCGTTATTTTCAGAGAAGCTTTCCAGGATGTCTGCATACTTCTGTGGGTCCTTTTTGCAACATCATTCCAACTCATTCAGCTTTGTATTTAGTTCATATTGGATCTCAAAGTTATTCCTGATTACTCTGTGCATACCTGTAAGTTGCAGAATAGGTCTGGTCGTCTTACTGTGTGTGCTTGCAAACCAGTGCACTGCCATATGGTGCAGCACTATGTGCAGGTTTGGTACCAGTTTATCCTGCAATGCTTTGCACGTAAAACCCAAGCGTAAGCATAAGTGTTAAAATACACAATTGAATTTGGATGTGCTACGTCAGGCTGACCTGGTGTGCGAGGCTCTCACTGGGAGCACCTTCAGATGTAGGGCAAAATTCTCTTCTCACATTCCCGGAGTAGCTCCTGACTCAGTCTCCCGAGTCTCCTGTGCTGACACGTGCAGGCGTTTTGTGGCGTGAAAGAAAGAGAGTGCCCTGAAAGGAGTAATCTGTGACCAACTGAGGAATGGACAATAATGGCAAAGTCCCAAAAAGAGCACCAGACCCTTTCTTGACCCAGTTGCTCTGCGTCTGAGAGAAATTGAAGGGTTTGTGTCACTTGGGCAATGTTCTTGTAGCCTCTTCCTCCTAATTATCACTGAGCTGATGATCTAAGACTGCTTTGTGGATATGAGGACAGAATTTTGCCTGCAGGATGCACGATTACCAACTGTGCCTCCTCTGTAAATCAGTCGTAAGTATATTTGGAATAGCTGCCAGGCTGGCTTCCGAGCTTACCAGGGGACAGAGCTCCAGCAGATACAGTCCCACATGGCACAGAGCTGTTGCAGTTTTAAAATCAGTCTGATTTTTTTCTTTAACAGGGGAGCCCAGTGTAACTCCGTCAAGACTGGAGTGACACTCTGAATCTGCATCTGCCTCATGTGAGTTAAAATCCTGGCAGCAGCATTTTGCATAAGCTGGAGCCTCTGTAGAGATCTTTTTTTTTTCTTTTTTTTTTTTTTTCCTTTTCAGGAAGGTTATAAAATTGTTACTGTATGTGTCTTGGCAGCAAAGGTAAAAACAGTGACACAAATGCATGAGAATTGCATACCTTATTGCACAACCCCTGCTCATTCCAGATTGGCTTCCCTCCTAGCACGTACCGTGTAAGGGACGCCTGCACTCATCACAGACCTGAAGGCTTGCAACGTTCACTCCCGGGGTACTGCTTTTTACCTTTAAATAGTATAATGTTAAGCCACGTGATGGTGTTAAAGGGAGGCTGAAATGCTGTCAACTGGCTTCTGTTTTTTTTAAAGCTTTGGTTGTTTTCTTTCCACCCTGGTTGCATAATCCACAAGCGCTGGGTGCTGATTGCCCTGCGCCACTGAAGCATTTGCCTGTGTTGGAACACAGACTATTGAAATAACGTGGACCTCTGGAGCCGGGGACTTGCCACAGTGGCAGAGACACAGCCATCAAGTAGTAAGAAAGAGAAAAAGAAATCAGAATGAGATGTAAATTGTGCTTTGGTCTTGATGATAATCTCACGTGCATTGGGCAAGAACTCTCTGAAAATGGGTTCGTGGCTCTGCCTCCTCACAGACTTGGGGGTGCTTGAAGACTGGGCCCTTCTCAGCTGGGTGAAAGAGCTGAGCACGGGGGACACTGCATGGCAAATAGCTGAATTCATGGCATTACCATGGCAAACAAGTTGTGTCCAGTTGTGGTCTCAGCAACCAGGTCTGAGGGAGGGGGCTGTTCCAGGAAAGTTTTAAACTATTTTTTCATCATGCAGCTGCAGGAAAAAAATATTGATCTCTCCTTTCTACTCTTTTTTCCCCACGGATGCCTGAAGTAAACAAGATACGAGAGAGAGCGACCAGTCCCGATTACAATATTGAAATACGCTTTTTCATCTTGTAATGCACATAACTGGGGCATCTTCCCCCAGTAGTTGCAGCAGTGTTAGCCTGTTCATACTTGGGCTGAAGCAGGTGGATCACTTGTTTGCCCGGAAGCTCACGGTACTGAAACAGGCATTCGCACAGCTTACGAGACATGTCAGTGGGTTGTGGCTCGTACCAATTGATGCAGCATGTGCTGCGGTGTAGGGTGCTGTCAAGGTGGGCTCGGTGAGCTCTCAGGCTATTCCCAGCTATGCATCTAACTAAAGGAAAGTTGATCTTCAACAGTAAGTATGATGGTAACTGGAGAACGTTTCCATTTCCAGGAGTCCAGTTTCCCATGTCTCTGTTCAGTGAAGGCTCTCGTTTTCCAGATATTGTGGAGTGGTAGAAAAATAGGGAAGGGACCTGAGGCATGAGTGAGCTAGTAGTTTAGTTTTATTCATAGAAGTCAAGGAAGCAAAATCTAGAGCTTGAGAGGTAAGGGGAAGAATGACCCCCCCAAAAAGAAACATGCTAATTAACCTTGTCGCAGTACCGCCTCAACAGAGACTTGGGAGGATGAAGGCTGAGGTCGATAGCTGTTCCTTTTTCCTGCTGGTGCTCAGTTTGTTTCCTTAAACTCAGAGAGTTAAAAGGAGATCTGTAGTGATGAATCTAAGACAGAGAGACAAATACAGAAAGGGAGAAATTGAGTGAGGGCATTTTGTGAGCAGCTGGCCACATGTCCCACCACAGCTGTTCTCTGGTGGAGCGCAGATGCACAGGTTGTTTAACCGAGAGCCCTACAGTTTCCCTGGAAGGGTTCTGCTGGAGCTGTTGATGAGCCCCTTCTGCTTGTCCAGAGGAGATGCCAACATGCTCCTTGGGATTCTTTGTGTCTTGGCAGCATCACCATGGTTGGTGAGTTCAGAAAGAGCAGGGTTTCCTTGGAGAAATGTTTTGTTTGGGAGTGATGTTTTATTGATAAGTTGGTAATATGGTCAAATTCCCAGGAAGCTAACAAGGAGTGTGGCAGCTTTATGGACAGAGTGGGGGGCTGGAGGCTGCTTCACAGCATGGGGAGCTTTGCAGAGCTTTCACCTTCTGAGAGTATTTGCAGGTGATCTGGTTACTGTTTTCCCTGGGATGTGCCTTTTCTGTCCTGCATTAGAGGAGTTCCTTTTTCCAGATGGTGCTCTGCTGTCACTCTCACAGTGTTCATCACCTAACTGCCTTTTGCTCCCTCCAACTCTAGCTCACTCCCCAGAATTGCCTTGTCAGTCACTGCTTTCTTCGTTAGCTGTAGTTTTTGATTGCTTATTCCTATCTATAGCTCAATCAACCCTTCCTTTCCTAAAGGACAGAAAAGACTACGTGTATTGAATGTTCTATCATGTTGTTGTTTGTCATCGCTATAATAATGTTTGAAGATTTTGATAACTGTTTTATTGATTTTAGTTATCTGTTCAAGAACATTACAGGTTTGCTTATTACATTTTTAATGGTGCTAGTTTAATGGGGAAAATTAACTCTTAGGATTCCGGTGCTTTTTAGATTATTAAGAGATATGGGAGCCCTGTCACAGTTACTATGATCTGAGTCTTTTGACAGTCTTGGTTTTTCTATAGTCCTTGCCTTTTTAGTATTTTTGTAGTGTTTAATATATTTGTTTTCTCCTCTCAGATTGAGCTTCTGTATTCCACAGCATATGTATTGATTACCTGGGCAGTATAGACAGTGTGTATTAATATGTATTGTGAGTTCCACAGATGTGCTAGATCTCTCAGGAGAAGCAGTCTGTCTTCTAACGAGCTTACTGTGTAACTTGCACATTTTTATATTTTGCCTAGCTAAATTTGAAATACTCAAGTGTTTGACACAGTTGGGCCCATTGAACCCCTGGTAACCCTCATTGCAGTCAAGGGTTGTATTTGACCTCGTTAATCTTAGGACCAATTTAAGACAGTGTCATGCAGCAAATATAAACACACCATCAGAGAAACAGAGTGATTTCCGTCTGTCATCGAAACACAGTGATTTCCTTTTAAATGTTAGTTTAATGATCTGATTAAGCAGTAACATTTCCAGTCCATGGGAAGGTCATTGCAGGAAGACAGGCCTGATGGTAGGAATGGCTTGGTTAAACAGGTCCATTTCTTTTTCCATTGTGCTAAGGTGTGTGTCACAGATGAGCAGCTCCTCTGAAATGTGAGAACAGTAAGCTTGCTTAAAAGAGTAGCATTTTGATGCACAAGGCTAATAGCTAACAGATTTTTACAGTACCATATGGTATTACTAACACACAAATCGTACGTTAACTTGACAGCTCTACCTTCAAGCTAACTTAGTCTGCAGCAAACATAAATTCCCCTGAGGTGAAATCTGGAGACAATAATAAGCTTTGGGATTGTATCCAGAGCAGAAACAGTAGCACAGCAGCGATGAATTTAAGGCTTTCTAACCATGAATACATGTGTTCCCAAAATTTATTGGTTTCTTCATCAGCTTTGCGAAAACACAGCAAACCAAAACCCAATCCCGAGCAGGTGGAACAGGGAGCGTTTGTGCATCTGCCTAACGGGACTGCAGGGAGGGGAGCTGCAGTTTGAAATACATTTTTCCTGATGCAGAGAGCTGTGATAGACTGACGGATGTTTCATCTGGTGCACTCTGCTGCTGAAACCTGAACTGCGGCTCCGCTTGGCTGCAGTCCTGGAGCGTGAGCTAATTCCACCGTGGCTCCGGGATGGGGGACCCGAGGCAGCGAAGGGCAGGAGCGAAGAAGGGAACGTGTGATGTGGAGGAGGGAGGAGGGCAAACGGGTACATTACTTTTAACTGCCTTCTTGTTTAACCCCCTAGCTGTTTTAAAATTTTCTAACTGAAATCTCATCTTGGTACAGTGTATAAATCCCCTGAATACGAATCTCTTGGATTTGACCTGACCGTAGAAAGATTAGTTTCCATTGGATACCCTCATGAGCTGCTCAATTTTGTGTATGATCCTGCATTCCCTACCAGGTAAATGACTAAAAGATACCAACCCAGCCTGCTCAAGGCCTTGAAATATCTGTTCTATAAAGTTCATAGGCAAGACATGAGGCCGGGTTTTCAGAGTTGTGCCTGTGAAGCCTGTGGCTGACCACAGATCCTGGGGAAGGGAGCGGACTGCTCCAGTATGTGGAGGGCCTTTGCACACACGAGTCCAAGCCAGCAAAGAGGGAGAGTGCAAGAAAAGAGGCCTGCTGAAAACTTGGTCCAAAAATAACCTTTCAAAGCAAAGACAGCAGAGACACAATTGGATTGGGAGTTAAATCAAAATCAAGGGGAGAAGGAGCCATTACTGTCCATGAGGCTGCTAGAATGTCTCAGAACATTTTTCTCTGATGATTTTAATTAATAGTGTCCTGGTGCATAAGACATCCTGAAAATTAAGCTGACGGTAAGCAACAATAAAAGTGGGACCAATCCCGTTCACTTGTCTAGATGAATCAAACACTGAAAGCAAAATTAACGGTGCAAAGTTACTAAATTCTTATATTTTGTCTTTTGGTAGCAGAGGTAAAAAGGACATTGCTTGTTTTAAACAAGACTTTTGATCTAACTCTGTGCCTATAAGTTGTTTCCACTTGTGCCTTTGCTAGATTTTGCTTTTTTGACTCCTTTGGAGCTACTTTACAAAAGACTGGACCAGAGGGTCTGTTGGCTTGTTGCAGTTTTCAGTCTGGCAGCCTCCTTCCTTCCCTCCCCTCAGCGTGTTTTACACCGAGACTGTTGCTGGGTGCGTCCATGCCCATAACAAGACAGTAGCCCTTCACAAACCTGTGATGAAGACTCCATTAATTCCACTGCCTTCATCCCAGGGAGGGGACAGAAGGGATGTCTCTATGGGAAGGCTGTGTTCTCCACATGCAAGCTCCTAGCTAAGTGAGACAGAGTTTTGCTGGAGTTGGAACTAGGAATGTCCAAAGTGTTATGTGCACTAGTTACATGCCCCATCTGGCTCTGTCTGTGACAGAGCAATGAAAAAGAGGAGAGAAATTCCTTTATCCCACCTTGCTCTTTCTTTCAGCCCAGCAGGGCTGTCAGGGAGCCGCAAACACAGGTGTCAGATTTGTGATCCTGTGGAAGAGGCCCACATCTTCCCTGGTACATGTGTAGCTAAGCCTCTGCTGGGTTGAACGGTTCCATTTTCAAGTCCATGGAGAGCAGATCAGCTGTACCTTTCGCCTGGCAATGCAGGGCTCATGTTGCTCACCTGCAGCCAGGTAAAAGGGACAGTAGGGACCCCATCTGCATAACAGCAACACTGTTCTGATGCCCCATGCCAAGTGAGCAAGCTGTTCTAGAGCTGATTTGGAAAGAACTGCTATTAAAATGTTCAGTGGTTACTATGCTTGCTTCTTCGTATCTTAAATCGCTTTCTTAACAGAGGCCTGGTGTTTGATACCCATTATGGAAACCTGTTGAAAGTTGACGCCTATGGGAACCTCCTAGTGTGTGCACATGGCTTTAATTTCCTCAGAGGGTGAGTGCTGACACTTGGCTGTTCTTTTTGACTTAAAACGCTCTTTTGTGTCACTAATCCTTGGGGCACCCCTTGTATAAGGAGTTGCATGGACTCCACTAACAGCAAATGTTGTATTGGTGTTTCTGCAGCTCCAGGATTGACTGGGGATGCATTGAGGGTCCCAGACAGAGCAACAGCTCAGGGTGTTCATACAGGAAAGGTCTGTGCCAAAAAGAAGAAAATGTGCTGTGGGAAGGGGTTGATTGGATAATCTGGGGGCTGTTTACCAGTCCTGGCACAGTTTAACATCAGCAGCTTGTCAGTTAAGATAAAGCCATTGTGCGAGGGCTGCTGGGAGCATAGAGGACTTGTGCCCCATGAGACTGTTAACTCCATGGCCATTGCTAAGAAGGTCCAAGGGCTAGAGCTGGCTTGGGGAAGGAACAAGCTTGCTCTACCCCTTTGTGTTTCTAACCTTTGAGGGGACTGCAGTGTCCCAGCACATCCTCTCGTATCCCTGCTGCGAGGGTGGATGGATGGAAGGCAAGTGCAGGCCAGCTCAAGGCCTCCAAGGTGACAGCCTTGTCATTGCAGGCCTGTGAGTCCTTGTATCAGGAAGCCAAAATTTAGGAAAAGCCCTTATATATGCACTCAAGTTCCTCTTTGAGTCAGAGGTGATCTTCAGAAGCTCCAGAAATGAAGAAAACCAGAATAATTAAATGACTTTAGTCATCACCACCCTGCTGATTAATTGCAGAGGGCCCCCGGCAAGCCTCCCACAGCACAGCCCTGCACTGCCCTGCTGAAAGCTACTCGGAGGAGTGTAAAGCAACACATGGAAAGTGGGGGAAAGTTTAAGATAAGCAAACAATGAAAGCGCCGATGATTTAAGGCATTCTCATAGCCAGCAGCATGGGGTGTAAGGTCGAGTTGTGGACTCTCGTCTACTCTGTTCCCCTGTGTGGGCTCTGCTCAGTTTGCTGACTCAGCGACAAGGGCTTTGTGTCCAGCTCGGCTGGAGCCAGCATGGTGAAGGGAACGCTGGTGGATGCAGTTTTGCTCTTGCACCGCTAGTGCACGTGGGAAAGCTGAATGTTGATTAAAGCACAACAGACTCTAGTTAATAGATCCAGCTACAACCACATTTTGCAGGTCAGCACATTTTATCCTCATTATTTTTTGTGGTTTCATTCTTCTCCACCTTATCTTTTCTCAGGCCTGAAACACGGGATCAATATCCAAATAAATTTATCCAGAGGGATGACACAGATAGGTTTTACATTCTGAACACATTATTCAATCTACCAGGTGAGTCTAATGTGAGCCAACACAGGCCTGTTTCTGTGCCTTTGAAGCCAGTAAAGCTTTGGTAATGTCTTATTTTACTTACCTGTTTTGTTTTTTTTGCATGAACTTTCTTCTTTTGGGCACAGGGCCCAAATTTAGCTGGCTGTATGATGTTATCCTTGTTTTAAAATCTTGCTGTGTTTCTTTGCAGAGACCTACCTATTGGCTTGCCTAGTGGATTTCTTTACTAACTGTGACCGGTACACTAGGTACGCATTCCCTCCAGTTCGAGGTGCTGATGGTACAGTAAGATTGTTAGTATAAAGAGCAGTCCAGCCCACTTGGAGCTGTTCTTAATATCAGTGGAGGCCCCTCAAGTGGTTTTGGTGGGGAAAAGTTCAGGCCTCTTATTCTTTTGACATTAAGAGAATTTAACGGTGATGAGATTATCTGTGTGTACAGCAGAGGCTGGTTATGAGGGTCTCCTTCACAGGGGATATCAGTGTCACCATACTAAGTGACACTGGTATTTGAGCCAGCTTCTAAGACCGCACACTTGCTACAGGGGGATTACAGGCACCAGACAGCTCGTTTTGAACCCGTGTCCACTGGAGCCATGTTTGAACTGGTAACTGAAAGGCTGAATTTCCTCAGCCAGTAACCACAAGTCCCTCATGTCATAATTGAGGACTTTGTTCACTTAAGGTGAAATGCTTGGGCACGGCGTGGTATAAAAGGCTGTTTGTGCAGCATGCGCATTTACCTAGCTTTCAAATAGGTATAAGCATCAAAACAAGCTGCAGTTTGAACGGGCAAATGTGAATGCTGCTGTGCTGCTGACTCATGTGATGGGTCATCTTTGCATATTGTGCGAGTGGAAGGCAAAGTTTTAATGGGATTTTACCTGGGAGCAGAGGAACTGTTTATGCCAATAATCCATCAGGTGAAGTATCCTTTCTTAGGACAGGTGTGATGATTGCTGTCATAATAAATACAGCTCTGTTAAATCCTCCTTGATTTCTTCTGATGCGAACTCTCATGGGTGTCTTGAAGATACCTCCACAGTATCTTGTAGAGGAAATTTCTCATGTTAATTCTTACCTGTTCAACACAGAAATAGTTCCTCCTCTTAGCAGCGAGTATTACATTTAGTTGATTTCCATGGCACCCCCTTCTTTAGTGTTGGAAACATGGAGAAAAAGCCAGCATTCTGCTTACTTTCTCAGTACCATTCATCTTTTGTAAAATGGTGCAAACTGCACAGCCCCAGTCTTTTTTTTTCCTTCTTATAATACTGTGGGGGAAAAGTAAGAGTTGCAGTTACAGAAGGCTGTAGGACTGCTGTGGAGGCACAGGCCCATAGTTAGGAACTCACATCCTAAAATTTTAAACAAATGTTCTTGGGTAATGCACAGATGCTGTTAAACTCTGGTTGTAGCCTTCTTTCAAGTCTGAGTAAAGTAGTAAGTAAGAAACCATTATGGTAAGATGAAAACACAAGCTCCAGACAATGTTTTGAACTGTCTCTCTCCTTGATGTGTTTCTTACCTGCTGCGACTGGCCGCTGCAAACTCTCTTCTTTCTCCTCACAGCTGTGAAACAGGGTTTAAAGATGGAGACCTGTTCATGTCCTTCAGGAGTATGTTCCAGGATGTCAGAGATGCTGTTGACTGGGTTCATTACAAGGTGATTGCAAGAACGCAAGAACTCCTTGAGAAGTCTGTAGTTGTCACTGAGTTAGAGGGACTGGTTTGTAACTCATGAGTTAAGATGTGTTATTCCACTTTTGGGCAAGAGCCCTGCTTTGCCGCCTAGTGAGCAAATATTAAATTGCAGTTGTATGTGATTAAGTCAAATCTCTACTGCCCTCCTAGTACTGGAACATATCTGTTTTGGCTTCCTATTCCTTTTTATTGTGCCCAGATTCCATTTCTGTACTGTAATTCATGAGGTTTAGAACGTGGTGCCATGAGGGTATTTGCATTTACAGTCCACAACTTGTACATTGTCCTAATTATTAAAATGGCATTTTACTGTAAATGGTTTACATTGGTACTATCTTATGTTGTCTGAAAAGTACCTGCTTTAAACAGAGAAATACATCAGCTCTTCTCTATTTAGAGAGGAGAGGCAGTTCATCTTTTTCACACACTTGTACACAAATTTAGAGTATAATTTTGTGAGCATTAACGTCTGGTTAAAGTCCTGCTTTTCTAGTTCTTCCTCATTCAAGAGGTCTATTGGGGTGGGATGGAGAACCATCACAGGAGAACTCTGCTCACAGTTGTACTTGTGGTGGTCCTTTTAGCCATGCAGACATCAGGAATCTATTTTTCTTTCCTTATGCAGTGTTGTGTGATACATGTTGGAGTTGGCCTTTGAGTAAAGCATTATGGTCAGTGTTGGAGACAGGTCGTTGACTGTCTTGTTTGGTATGGCAAATCTATTTTTTGTTTGTTTCTATTGTATTCCCTTCTGAAAGGGTTAAAATGCTGTTGAAGTGGATTATTTACCATGGTGAGGGAATCGATGGATCACAGAGTTTGTGATGGTCCCTGCTACTCAAAGCCTCTCATCTCTAGAGTCACTGATTCAGATTCGCCCTGGTTTGTACTTTCACAGCATTTTAAAGTGTGAAAGTTGGCATTACTTTGATGTCTCTTACATCATAAGTTTCCATTACCTCACTGAGTTCTGTTGTTTCTATTTCAGGGATCGCTCAAGGAAAAGACCCTTGAGAATCTGGAAAAGTATGTGGTGAAAGATGTAAGTGTGAAGTTACTTTACTTGTGCTGTGTGACATTCTGTACTGAGTAAGCAGGCAAGAAATAAACATGCTGATTGGCTTTACTAAATCACAGAACAGATAATGCTGTGATTTCCATTGTAATATCCAAAGACAAAGTGGAAAGTTCGGACGCAGGCTTTATTCTGAGCCAGTGATCCATGTGATTTTGTATTCACATGCACGTTTTTTACGTAAAATGTAAAAGCCAGAGGAAATGTTATCACTGGACACAGGTGAATACACTGGCAAGGCTCTTTGGTGGTGAAAGGAACTGTGCTCCCTGCCCGTCTTTTCTCTGCCCAAGCAGACCTCTTTTTAAAAAGCAACAGATAAGCATCTTTGTAGACAGAAGTACTCCTTAGCCATCCAACAAAAATGTTACACGCATTTAACCATGAGGGACTGAGGGAAAGATCCTGAATAACTCACCAACGTCCAGTCTCTTGATAGCCCCCAAATGTGTGTTCTGCACGTCTAATTGAGCAAGCTCCAGTGGATCCCTTACTTTTGCCCTCTCTGCAGTGTGAAAGGCCCCTCTGGACCACTTACAGTATAATTATTCTTTAGTTTAGATGAGCTCTGTGGTAGAGTATCACTTTAAAGCAGTTAACCTTGTTTCTAGTTACATGCCTGCAAAATTCTTAGGAAACCGTTCTGTGAGGTAATAGCTACTCTGGCAATGGACTGAGATTTATGAGTCAATAAAAATAGCCCCAGGAGTAAATTCTCCCTAATTTGAGGTTGGAATTATAATGTGCTCCAACTTGTGGCTCATGTGAGCTCAGATTTCACCTGCCCCTGGGCCCATTTTGGGAATGGACTTGGAGCTGGAGGAGCTGCTCCAGCATGCCTGGCATGGAGCAGATCAGTGGGAGCAGCACAGGGTGCCTGGCACTGTGGTTGGCAAAGGTGCCGCAGCCCTGCTCAGCCCTTCCCGCTCACCTTCCTCCCCTGGGCTGGGCTCTGGCCAGTGCAAAACACATGAGTTTGCTTGCTCGATGGTTTGATCTGCTTTGTTTTGTCTATTGGGATCATAGTTGAGAGTGTTTTGCCCATGATGAAACTCTTAATTTTTGTGTGTGATTTGTATGTCCCTTGGCTTTCAGGGGAAGCTGCCACTGCTGCTCAGCCGCATGAATGAAGTTGGGAAGGTGTTCCTTGTCACAAACAGCGACTATAAATACACAGATGTAAGTGCTGCTTGAATTGTTGTGTTGGTATATAATGGAATAAGCAAAAGCCAGCCATTCCGTTGCATGGGTTTTGGGAGGACATCTTCTGGTGGAAAAATCAGGTGTTTTCTAAACTAGATGTAGGATGGTTTAGTGGTGAATGCAGATTAGGTCTTGAGTCATCTTTTGTAGTCCTGGTTCTACTGCTGACCTAATACAGGCCTGGCTTAAGTCCCTCTGTGCATCACTCAGTTCCTCAGCAATTAAAAGGCTGCAAGAGAAAGCGATACTCATTTTAGATTTCAACATCCTTTAAAATGCAGAGCTTCCCTGTCAAGTGAGATAGTCTGAGTACAGACAGGTCACCAGAGCTGTGTCCTGGAGGGGTCTAAGAGCCAGGATGGGCTGTCTGCTGTGCTGTAGGAATAAACACGGTTACCACAACTCCAGTTAAATGTCAGGATGTTGCAACACTGTTAATCCAAAGTTTTATGTGCCATTTTAAAGCATTGCAAGATATACCTGAAGCAGTGTGCAGATTTCTGAGGCAAATGTGTTCTTTGGTTATAAAAATTACTGGGTTTAATTCCTGTCACTTTAAATTCCATCCATTCTTTTTGTCTCCAAATCTTATGCTGACTTTTGTATAAATCCTGAAAATAAAGTTCTGTAACCTGAAAAGATAAACGCAGAAAAGTATGCTTTTATAAACTACACAAATGTATGTTTAAAAACACATCTTTGAATACTTTCTTTCTGTCTTTCAGAAAATTATGACTTACTTGTTTGACTTTCCACATGGACCAAAGGTATGTGATTTCTAGACTGCAGTTCCAATAGAAACTGATGTGCCTAATTATCTGTGTAGCTGGAAAGCATTTTAATCCTGCTTCAACGGCTGCCCGGGATTAGTTGCTTTAATCTGGTTAAAATACACTTGCTGTTTTGTGTCCTGTTTGAATGAGATCAAAGCAAATACGATATAACAAAGAAAAAAGAGGCATCATCTGGTCTCAAACAATAATCTGTGTTAATGATAACATTATTTCAGTGATAACACATTTTAACTGTGGCATTTTGCAGCCAAGTTTCTTAGAAATCTTGCATAATGTTTTAGATGTTGTTTAAAAAAACCTTTATGGCAAGGAAAGAGTTTTATAAAAGAGCAGAAACATTTATGGCTGATTGTGCCTTGACAATGCAGAAGTTTTAGTCATGGTTTTTCTTGTTTTCTGAAGTCAAAACTTAGCCCTGCAACTTTTGGACAGAGGCTTATGAGCTGAATTCATACTGCTTTCTTAATCTCCCAGTGGGAGGCTATCTCACGCTGTACTCTAAAGGTAGAAGGTGGCCAAGGGAGAAATTTTCAGAATGTGGAAAATCACCACAAACTGTGATAGCTCCTTGCTGTGGTGTTGATCTCAGAAAGAGCGGAAGCATGGAGCAGAAAGGGCTCGTGAATGCCCGGTGTCCTTTGGGCAGGGCAGTGATTCAAAGCTGTGCTCTGTGGAGTTGAGTCCAGGTATTTTCCCACTCTTGGCAAATGTACCAACGTGGCCTTTTAAGACTGAAGCCATGAAGTCGCATGTGTCTGGATCTACGCAGGATGTCACCTTCAGAAACAGTGGCAGCAATATCATTTTGTCATGTACAGCATCTCTTTACACGACAGCTGGGCTGTGACATGGATGTTCAGTGCAGTTCTATCTCACACCACGTCTTCAGCCCTAACTGCTAGTCAGGGTCGGGATGGGCTTGCTGCAGAAGGGGAGTGCTTTAGGAGAATGCACTGGCAACCCAGCATGGTACCACAAGAAGCACAAGCTAGGGGATTTTGATGGACCTGCAATGTCACAAGGTTATGGCTACAGGCAATGACACTCCGGTTAAACTCCATGTGGTTGATTGTGTTGTGCTTGATTCTGGGGTTTGGTTTTTTGCCTTTTCAGCCTGGGAGCGCCCATCGGCCGTGGCAGTCCTACTTTGACCTGATCCTGGTGGACGCGCGGAAACCTCTCTTCTTTGGGGAAGGCACCGTGCTGCGGCAGGTGGACACGGTGAGCGGCATATGGAGGGTACCTCTATGGCTGGAAGGGGGTCCTGCACCTCCTCCGTGGTGTCTCTTAGTGGCAATGGACAACACAGTGTTTAGAGAGGACCTGCACTACAGATGGTGGGCTGGCTGCTCCTCTTAGTGATTCCTGAGCAACCCTATCACCTGGGGCACAGCAGAGCTCAAAGCTTTGCTGCCCTCCCTAATGTACTGCAGGTGGCAATGGGAAAAGATTGTGGAAAGCCACCTCTAGGCTGCCTGGGAGTGAGAGAGACAAAGAGTAAAGTATCACTAAGACAGAAAAGATCCAGAGTATCAGCTGTCTGTACTAACGCAATGTCTCCTTCCTCAGGTGACTGGGAAGCTGAAGATTGGTACCTACACTGGCCCTCTGCAGCATGGCATCGTGTACTCAGGAGGTGAGGCAAGAACCCTTCTTGTCCTGTGGAGCAGCTCTGGTGCCCTTGTGGCTTTCAGCCACTCAGGCTGTGAGGAGACTCGTGCCAGGCGCTAGGCAGGGTTGTGTTTCCCAAAGCGCATTGTCCTATGCCCTCTGCACGCTGCACCAGAAGCTCTCCATCATCACTGCTGCCCAGTCCAGGGAAGAAATGGACCTGTTCCTCCCCAAATGCCCTTTTCTTCCATGCTTGACAGGGTCTGGGAAATGCCACTGCAGGGCTCGTGGTAGAGGAGGGCTGCAGCTGGCCCAGTGCAACATTCTCAGTGGTACTTACAGTGCTGCCACCAGGCAGCCACCTCCAAACGTGATCATGCCCCTCAGCTGGGGAAGGGCAGTGGGTGGTTATATGGGGCTGTCTGTGATGCCCAGGGCTCCATTACTCTCACATGGGGTGGGAGGCAGCATGTCCCCTCTGCTACCGCTGCTCATGTGGGGGGTGTGCGTGGGCAGAGCTGTCCCTGGGTGAAATCCCAGGTGGGTGGGCAGTGCCCCGTGCTGCCATGGCCAAGCAGGGGTGCTACATTTAGCAGTGGAGGTTTCTGGGAGGAGAATGCACCTACTCTGTCCCTAACCCTGGTCCTCTGAAATGAGCCACACGTTTCCTTTTGGCTCCCCATTCTGAGCCATGCCGTTCTTCTCTCAGGCTCTTCGGACACAGTCTGTGACCTGCTGGGGGCCAAAGGAAAGGATATCCTGTACATCGGAGACCATATCTTTGGAGACATCCTCAAATCCAAGAAGCGCCAGGGCTGGAGGACCTTCCTGGTGATCCCCGAGCTGGCGCAGGAGCTGCACGTCTGGACGGACAAAAGTGGTCAGCAGCTGGGCAATCCTCAGGCCAGGCTTTGCTCTTGCTTGCCTGGTGCTGCACCCCTGAGATCACCAGGGCATAGGGGTGCAGGGGAGAGATCACCCTGGCTTGCCACTTCTCCTTTCGGCCCTTTTTCCCCTGGGTCTGGGTGTCGGGGGCAGGAGCTGGGGCAGCTCTCCATGGGCTGGCCTCGGGGTCTCAGGCCTTTCCCATGCTCTTTCCCAGGCCGCTTGCGTGTGATCAGCCAAGCGCTGAGTTGGCTGGGGGAGAAGCCAAAGGTATGTGATGGTTGAGTTATTCCTCATCCGTAACCCTGCCCCAAAAACTCCTCTCCCTCTGCCCGCATGGAGCTGTGGCTTCTCCAGTAAAAAGTATGTGACAAGACACCCTGTAATACCTGAGCCATGACTGCTCTCCCATCTGCAGGGAGTCCCTGCTCACCAGCCGCTTCCTCCTCCTTCCTCCCGCTCCCTCTGCTGCTCTGCTGCCAAAGTGCTGTGTGTTTCCCATCCTCCAGCGCTACTGCTTTTCTCCCAGGTTTGCCCTTTGGTGTGTAAATAGGTCTGGGGGTTATGCAAGTTGCCTTGTGGCTGGTTGGAAGGTTTTGGTGAGGGCTGCAAAGGTTCAGTGTCAAAAACAAAAGGGGCAACCAGAAACCAAGCCCAAAGCTCTGCCAATGGCACAGAGCGCGATTGAACCCCCTCCCTGCACAGTGGCCGTGAGATGCCGTGCTCCTTGATGAGGTACCCCTCCACTGCAAGGCAAGGGGAGCGGGCAGGATGGTGGGTTTGATTTCAGCCCTTTTCATTTCAACAGTTTAAACTTACCTTTTCCCCCTTTCTTTTTCTGGATTTTCCAGCCCTTTTTGAAGAGCTGCAGAGTCTGGACATTTTCTTGGCCGAGCTATACAAGTGAGTGTTCAAACAGTGACAACTTTCCTGCTGCCTCTCCCAGCCTAGCGACAGCTAACGAGCAGCTCTGACAAATCCTGGGGTTGGGTTAGCAGCACTGCTGCTGGAGCTTTGTCTTGGGCCTGGGCTCTGCCCACAAGACCAACCTTCCCCTCCAGACCAGCCTCCCTCCCCCGAGCCCCCATCCCACAGTGTCTGGTTCTGAAAGGCTTTTCACACCATGTATTTACCTTCTCGCCTGTAACTAGGCATCTGGACAGTAGCAGCAATGAACGCCCTGACATCAGCTCCATCCAGAGACGCATTAAGGTACCAATCATAAAAATCCCTTTTTAATCCTTTTGGATCCCAAAGGAACCCAACCCCACTGCTCAGCCCTGAAATACTTTGCCTGTGGGTGGGCACAGCAGGCTTGGCAGAGCCATTCCTTCTTTGTGGACGCAAACGGAGGAGCTTCTGACCTCACCAGTGCCACTGGGTCTCCTGAAAGGCAGCCTGGTCTGGAATAGGGTCTCCTTCCTCGTGCACACAGCAGCACTGACAGCCAGTGCTTGCTGCTGCAGGACAGGGCGCTGGCAGGCACAAGCTTGGCAGGGCTGTAGCCCTGGGGCACCAGCCTGGGGCAGGTGCTGGCCCTGAGCCCGCTGTTAGCTGGGACGTGGCTGTGCTCTGGTGCCACGGGGCATGGGTGCATCCAGCCTTGCTGGAGACCCTTGCAGATCTCACGTAGCCCCCAGCCCTCAGTGCGCTCCACCTCGGTGGTGGTGTGCTGCTGCCTGCCTGGCTTAGGATCTAACATGCCCTTTGCTTCTAGAAAGTGACCCACGACATGGACATGTGCTACGGGATGATGGGGAGCCTCTTCCGCAGTGGCTCTCGGCAGACCCTGTTTGCCAGCCAGGTGATGCGCTATGCTGATCTCTATGCAGCCTCCTTCATCAACCTCCTCTACTACCCCTTCAGCTACCTCTTCAGAGCCGCCCACGTCCTGGTGAGTTGCAGACCCCAGGGAGGTGGGCAGGGGTCCGTTAACACTTCCACAGGTGCCTCCAGTTGATGCACCATGGGCCAAAGGGTCACCTTCTGGGGTTTGCTCTCCACCTGTCTCAGGGAGATACCCTGGCACTGGGCCACCTCTTGCCATCCCCCCTCTCTCTCTCTCTCTTACATGTGTAGATGCCACACGAGTCCACAGTAGAGCACACACACGTTGACATCAACGAGAAGGAGTCACCGATGGCCACACGCAATCGCACCTCAGTGGATTTTAAAGATTCTGACTACAAGCGGCATCAACTGACCCGCTCCATCAGTGAGATCAAACCGCCCAACCTCTTCCCCCAGGCACCACAGGAAATCACACATTGCCATGATGAAGATGATGATGAGGAGGAGGAAGAAGAGGAGGAAGAGGAATAAGAAGGAAAAAGCAAAGCATCTCTGAAGATGAACCGTGACTCTAGCAGTGATCGGGAGCAGATTCCTTTGTTGGGGCCCTTGGGGTGATGGGTTGGGGGGGTGTGATTCTTGCAAAGGCATATTTTGAAAGTGTCCGGAAACTTTTAACAAATTAACACTAATTAGGAGGAGACCCTTGTTTTCAGTTTTGCAGACGGTTCAAAAAGCTGATGGATTCTGTCTGGGTGGTGCATTCCGATTGGACTGCCCACCTGTGCTGTCATGCTGCTCCCATTTCATTTAGGGATGCTGCATGTTTCTCCCTCTCCCATGATGGGTTTCATTTGAACAGTGTCCTGTGAACGGTTTTTGCCATTTGTTACATTAGCTGTGGAGAAGGAAGGGATGTGCTGGGCCCTGCAGGAGACAAAATGATCCAAATCCTCCTGCCCGTCAGGTTGCTGCCCTTAGCCCTCTGCTTCTGGGTTACAACCTGCCCCCTCCCCGTGTTAGCCAGGGTGTTGCTGTGGCTTCCAGCATTCAGTTTACCCTCTGCTTGGCGTGAGTTTCTCTGTGTAAGTGGTTCGATTCCTCTGGCCATCACGGATGGCGGTGGGATTCCAGCTCTTGCATATCTGCAGCTGTACACGTTTCAGCTTGTAGCTGCTTGTCCTCTCCCAGTGTTTCAAAGCTCTGTTTCGTCATCGGCATGTGATGCATGATATCCAACGCATTTCTCAAACAGCTGAGCCACACACTGTGTTCTCAACTCCTGTAGTTTCAGCATTAAATATTAACCCAGAAGCTCGAAGCAACTGCTTTAGCATTACGTTAGTCGGTTTGTTTTCCTACTGCCTACTACTGGCCTTTCTGTCTGCTCAGCTTTAAGAAAGTGAAGCATCCCAAAGACAAACCCAGCCGCCATCCGGAGTGAAAGAGCCTGTTATTCCAGGGTGCTGCAGGCCACGAGTGTCTGCCCTAAGCTAGGAAACAGCACGTGCCACAGGACTAGCCCCGCGGCGGGAGCTGGGAAACTCCAGTCCGGCTGGCAGCTGCTCTTGTCTTTGGCCTGGAGCAAGCGGACCCTCATGGCAGGTTGCGGTGGGCGAGGCTGCGTCCCTGGCCAAGGAGGGTGACAGCTGCAGGCTGCTGCGTAGGGACCGGGGGTGCCCCACGGGGACAGGCAAGTGGTCCGTGTCCCCGGGAGCCAGCCCAGGGAAGGCGTGGGGCCAGCATGCGGCTGAGCAGCAATGCGCTGTGTTTTCCTCCGTAGCATGGGTGCATGCTACCCTTACTCCAGCCTGTGCCATTCGCTGTGAAGGGATTACAACGAGGGCCCTCTTGTAATGAATTCGACTGTTGTTTCAGTACCATTTAATCTTTTTTTTTTTTCCCCCCCCATTTTAAAGTACCTTAGGAGAAAAAATAAAAAAAAAAACCCACCACACCACCAACATCTGAGCAGGAAACGCTGCTGCTGTAGTGGCAGTTCAAGTCAATAAATGATGATGTTTCTAAGAAATGCCTGGTGCTTTGTGGCGCGTCACTGAGCTGATGAGGGCTGCACTAGAGGTGGCAGGGAGAGCTGGGACTGGTCTGTGGGGTCCCAGTGGGACAGGGGGCTGAGGAAGAGGGAAAGCATCTGTGGGAATTGGTTGTGCGAAGCATTGCCAGGCAGGGGCTGCGGATCTGGCTCTAAGGACTTGTCTGGGGAGCAGGTGGGCTGGAAGCGATGGGGGCAAATGAGGCTTTATTGGCCTGGATTCAGAGAGAGAGAGGAGGAGCTTTTCCATGGTGGAAAGGGCAACACCCCCACCCTGCCACTACCTCCAACACTGCCCCTTTCCAGGGCTCTTTTCCACAGGCACTACCAAGGGCTGCTCCCCACCATGTGTGACCCGTGCCCATGGTGGCACAGCACAGCCCATGCTCACTGGGAGCTGCAAACCTGGTTAAACAGAGATAACTCCCCAGGGAAGGTCAGTGCTGCCACAGCGATGGCACCGGCTGGCCGAGCCCAAGGCTGTGCGTACCCTGCACCCGGCCGAGGCGGACAGCCTGCTGCTGTGCTCAGCCCTCGCCTATAAACAACCCCCTCACGTCACCCGAACCAGACCAGATGAGGCCCTGCCATCAGAGCTACCACAGAAGGACAGTCAGTAACCAGGGCCCAAAGTGCCAAACAGAAAAGCAACACTAACCAGCTGCAGATGGTGGCCAACAATACCCGACACTTCAGGGATTACAAAACACCCCAAACCCAGCAGTGGCTCCTTGACCCCATGATTTTTGGGGGCTGGAGAGCAGCTAATGCAAGGTTGGCTGCAGGAAGGGTGTGAGGGAGCTGTTCCTGAGCCCTTTCACTAAAGGCCATACTGGACTTTGCTATGTTTAAACCTCATTTCTCCAAGTATAGCCACTTGAATTTTTTAAGCTTTAGCTCAGCAGCTGGGGAGGGCGTGCAGCTGCGGGAAGGGCGGTCTGGGGAGCTCCGCACATTCCTCCTTCCTAACCAATCACCACAAATAGCTCACTCCCAGCCCAGGGCTATTTCTGACTGTGATGAGGAGAAGACTCTTCAAGGCTGGAGCAATGGAAAGTATTTGGCCCTCACTTGATGGTGGGAAAGCAGCGGACAGAGCCTGATGGACACCCAGGCACTGCTCATGGCCCTGTCTCGTGCCACTCCCCCAGCCTGCGCTGGCTCCACCACGGTGCTGCAGTCCGAAACCACTGAGCGAGTGCCAGGGTGAAGCCTCTTGCCCCAGCTGGCACAGGGGACATGGCCACAGCCCACTTTTCTAGCCACCGCCTCTGGCAGGCAGCTGCCCGCACCTCTGGCATGGCAGTACCGCTGGCTCCTGGCACTACCGTGGTCTCTGACCAGCTCTGCAGACTCCCCAGGAAAAGCCACCATGAGCCACAGCCGCTGTGGGGCTCCTGCTGCTTTCCTCACAGCCTGTTCCCCCCGACAGCATGGGCTGTTGCCCACTGGCTGCCCCTGCAGCAAAAGCCTGCCAGAAGCAAGGCGAGCACTGGGACAGGCCTCACCCCTGGCCTGAGCTCTTGCTGACCTGATTTCTAGTTTCTACCACTTTCCCCAGCACCACACGCCCGCCCTCGCTGCTCCGCAGAGCCGGAGCGGGCCCACAGCAACTGCACTGAGCAAACTGTACCAGGACTAGGAGCCTGAGGCTCGCGCTGCCCTTTGCCACAGCCCTGCAGCCATTTTGTGTTGGGCATCCACCAGCAAGTCCTTCTGAATGGGGCAAACTAACTAGAGGTGCTCCCAGCTCCTCTTCACCATCTTGGGAGCAAGATCACTGCAGCTGAACCACAAAAAACCAGTCTCAGGCTATGCCTAACCATGCCGGGGTGTGTGCAAAGCCCTGTGTCAGTCCCTGAGCAGCAGATAGTGCAACCTTGGCACCCGAAGCCCCGGCCACCTGCCACATACATTGACAAGGCGATTTTGTAGGTGCAGAGCCACCAGCCCACCCTGGCCCCGCACAAGGATGCTCACCTCCAGCAGACTGGCCCTGGGGCCCGCTGGGCTGCAGAGCACGCGGCAGGAGCACAGGGCTGGCCAGGCACTCAGGGCGATGCAGCAGCGTAGGGGGGCAAATGGTCTACCAGGACTTAACAACCTGCAGGTACAAAAGGCGACCTTGAGCATGACTCACAGTGCGTGAGAGCTGGCCCAGCCACACAGAGCCCCGGGGACAGCAGCCTTTGCCTCGGGCACTGCTCCTGCCCCGCTGCTACAGCACAGCCTGGACCCTCCATTACAAGGAGCCCTGGGCTCTCCCGCCCTGCTCCTCCTTCCCGCTGCTCTTCACCGTCAGAGCCAGCCCAGAACTCTGCCTTCACGTTAATTCTACTTACATCCTGCTTGGTGCATCCCACCATGCTCCACCCGCTGCCAGGGACCGGCACCCGCAGGGGAGCAGAAGTCCTCACACTCTCCCCATCCTGCTGATGCGACCTTGGGGAGCAAGGTCCAGGGGGATGGGGCCACCCTGCAGCACAGAACAGGGACAGAGGCTGCAAAAACCCCCACAAGGCTTGAGCAGACGCTGCCCAAGTTGCTAATCCAGGGTTTAGCAGCTCAAGAGCTGAGCGAGGAAGAAAGCCCAGTGCAGGGAGCGCAGCTGGCTGAAATGGCTGCAAGGAGGACAGGGGTTGAGGGATGACAGAAGCACAAAATGGGCGCACGGTGGAGCTGTGTCTGGCACGCAGGAAAGGGTCAGCTGTTCCTCCGTCAGAGCTGGAAGTGATGCTGGGCAGAAATTTGTCTCCGTCACTGCAGGCCCTCCAGAACTCTGCGGCCGAAGTCCCAACACCAGGGGAGCAGGTAGCAGCACCTAACGCGGGGGGGATGGACTGACTTGCTCCACCAGCGACTCCCATCCAACAGAGCCACCCTCGCCACCAGCCACGTCCCTCGCTGGCGACCCCCAGTCACGCACTGCCTGGCAGGAACACACACTACAGATGGACAGACAGACGGCATCTATGCTCCCGGACAAACAAACATGATATATAGAGAGAAGGTTGTAAATACGGGGGTTTTATTAGTGGAAGAAAAAGGCCCTCATGCTTGAGGGAACTTCAGAAAGAGAAAGTCAGCTGCTTGCCATTGCCACCAGCTTCCTGGCTCCCAGTCAGCAAAACCACCAGCACAGCCCTCCCCGGCTCGAGGACTTACAGGCCCAGACCCACCAAAACAAAGAGCAAGACCTGGCTCTAGGGGGAACAGGATCCGGCCTCTCCATGGCTCTTGACAGCTGAAGTGGAGGTTAAAGACCGCTGATGTGCCAACAGCAGAGATCTGGGTCTGGGATCACCAACATCAGCCCCACCACCCGCATACCAAAATCCATCCCTTGGAAATGAGGGGGGGGAGCATGGAGGAGGGAAAAATGCATAAACTGGAATGTTCAACAGAAAAAAAATCATCATTTATCTAAAAAGAATAGAAATAAACAAAATGCTTTTAAACAAAATCACAAAATATACAAATAAATCTGGTACAAAATAAATAGGAAAGATTGGAAATCTACAACAAAATTGGAATAATTATAAAATTCATTCGTATGACAATCAGTATATGAAACGTATACACTTCATTCAGGATTTCATTTGTGCTTATTCAGGTTTATGTACACACATGGAAATACTGTAGTCGGAACACTACAACTCTGGAAACCCGAAGTCATGTACAATATGATACAATTCGCAAAGGTCATGTACGATGGCAAATAAGACGCAGGGAAGAGCCGGCTGGAGTGGCTGAGCAGGTTCAGACAGCCAGGAAAACGCACTGCGAAGGGCGAGCCGCCACGCTTCTGAGCAGGGGGAGGCTGAGGCAGCAGCGGCCGGGAGGAGGCTCAGGGCAGCCGGGAAGGACCCGACTGCAGGAGAAAGGTTTGGTGTGAGACCTCCGGCTGCCGAGCACCAGCTGCTCACGGCTGCCAGGAACGCTTCTCAAGGATTTGGGTTTTCAGGTTCTGTGTGTTTGGCATCCAGGCGCCTGCCCCGTGATGCAGTTATCGAGGTTGGCTCTGCAGCTGCACGTGCTGGAGCAAGGACACGCCAAGAGCTCGGAGGTCCCTCAGCAGGGCCTGACCCTGAACCACTCGTAAGCCACACGTGCTCGGGAGGACATGGATCTAATCGGACCGGAGCACTGGTGCTGGGGTCCTGGTGGGTCTCCACTCTCCAAATTTCACATGGTCTGCAAGGAAGGCAGAGTCCCTTGAGCAGCATCTCCCACCCTTAGCGTGAGGAACGAAGCCAGGATGGCTGCAGCATTGCCCATTCCTGCCTGCTGCACCTCCTTCTCTTGCCTTCCTGAACACTCCACCAAACCATAGCGAGCAGAGGAACGGCCACAGCCGATGCGAGAGCAGCAGCTGCAGAAAGCCACCTTTGCTGAATCCAAGCCAGCACGATGCAGAAGGACAGAGCACGTACCCTGGGTAAAAACCCACTGGCCAAACCAGCCCAGCCTGCCGGGACCTGAGACTTTAAAGCAGGGATGACACTAGAGCTGATCTAGGCCCGACCAGTCTGTCACTTCTGCGACCAGAGGAGCTCACTGGGAGTCCCCTCCACCCTCCCACATTGATCTTTGGGTGAATCCAGGAGGCATGCATTCCCTATTGGCACTTCCCACTAAAGGCCTATGATCCAGGCTACTTATCTGACACCTACGAGTTTCCCACTTGAATTTGGAAGGATTTAGTTCAACAGTGATGCCCAGAGGGTAAAACAACGCCTCCTTTTATAAAGCTCTGTGGTCTCCAAACAGTTGAAGTAGGACGCTAGCCTGCTCCGCCAAGCGCTAAATGCTGGGACAAGCCCTTCCTCCCCAACAAACCCGGCTATCAACCACCTGCGCACCACTGCCAGGAGGAGAAGACAACAGAGACATCAAATCCACCTCTGGAACATCGGAGCTGCCTGCAGCCTTTGCGTGTTTCCAGCGCTTGTTTGGCTCACAACAGCTGACAAACCTCAAGCCCGGCTCTGTGACAGGCAGTTTCTGTTGAGAATGGCCCAACCTCTCCTGCTGGGGGGATGATTAAACATCAAGCACTTTATCAGCCAGAAATCTGAGCTGGAGGGGCAAAAGCAGCCAGGGCACCGTCCTCTGCAGGATCCCAGCAATCGGCCCTGCTCAGAGGAAAACAGGGCCTGAAGGAGAAACCTCAAGAGAGAGCAGAAAGATGTTTTGCAGCTGGAGACAGACGACCAGCAGCTTTGAGTACCGTATTTCCAAGGTGCAGAACCACTACAGAGTCTGACCTCAGGATAACGAGAACAAGATGTCACTCTGACCAAGTTCAGGGCTACCAATCTGTGAAACACCTTCCTCTGCCACCTGTACCATGCCATGGGCTGGAGGCAGCTTTCTGGCACCCTCTTCCCATCCCTGTAGCTCAGCAAAGGGCGCTGGGATAACCTGGTATCCCAGGCTTTTTCCTAGGGAATACTCTGGCCTCCCCAGGTTCAGCATCCGGCTTCTAATGGAACAGCAAATATGGACAACCAGACCGAAAAGCTCAACCATACCGCCTTGGACACGCAGCAACAGCTTCCCCTTGCCTCAAGGACGCGGCTGTGAAACTGAGCATGGAGGAACACAACCCAGCATGAAGCCAGGCTCCAGGACAAGGGCAAGACACCGAGCAGGACTGACCAGAGGGCTTGGTGGGAAGCTGCGGATGTCTCCGCGTCCCCTGCGCTGCTAACATGTGGGAGCGAGGCCAGTATCACCACAGAGATGGCACCGACAAGAGACCTACAACTGATGGACCAAGTATAACAACAGAGCAGGGATGAGGGCGGCTTCCCAGCCCAACTTGCAGTGTAGAGCTTGTCCTCGCTGCTGGTCAAGTCAGGATGAAGGCTGCTCTCTCCTCCGTGCCCTGAAAAGACGCCTGGCTTTCCATCATGTTAGTTAAGCTTGTCATTTCACTGTTGGGCTGAACCAACCCTCAGTATCCAAGGACCAGGTGGTGATTTGGGTCTATTTGGAGCCCCAGTGCAGAGCCAGGCAGCGGGGCGGGCAGCAAGCCCAGGTCCGTATCACACCGAGACTTTTCAGCACGTGCTGGTTTTCTGCTCTGCGCCAGCTTCACACATGGCAGCACACAGTACGAACACAGGAACCCCTCAACGCTGGTCAGACACCTTTGGGATGAAGCCTCAAGTTAGCATCACAACAAGAGGTACTCTCTGCTGCATCCTTCCCCACCCCCCAGCCCCAGTTTTCTACTGGTAATCCAGACACTGGATAACTTGACAACTGGTACACAGGTACTAGTTTTAAAACCACAGAGGTGTGTATTAGATATCATATAAAATATGGTACATCTCTCATGTGGGAATGGTTTCTATAGATAGTGTATTTCAGCACAAGGAGGATGCAGGTTCCAAGGGGTCCTGGAGAACACAGCTGCGTTCTCCATCACGTAGGATACTTACACAGGATGCTCATGATGAGCCAGCGCTGCTCTCTGCCATCCACACCCCCATGCCCCTCGGCTGAGCTCTGCAGAGATCACAGGAAGCACCACCGCTGCCCAAGCAGCCCCTCGCACAAAGCTACCTCTTTGGTTTTCTTTGAGCTGATTTGAGCCAGAGCCTGACACCACCAGTGCCGAAATCTCATCCTCATCTGAGCTGGGCTCTGAAGGCTGAGAAGCAGCAATGGGTGAGGTCCGTGGGCCATCGTGGGCAAGTCGCCCTGCTCCCCCTGAGCTTTCTCCAGGTCTGAGGTGAGTGCAAAGGGCCATACCCTGAGACTCCTACTCTCGCCAACTCCACCCACACAAAAAGGCACTTAAAGAAAAGAAGAAAAAAACAAAAAAAACCCAACCAACCCTGCAGTGAGGAAAAGGGGAGTAAGTCCAGGAGAAGAGAGGAGGAACAGAACAGCGAGTAAGATGTGAATGAGTGGCTGACCCCTCTTCCAATAGGGAACTGCAAGCCTTGAGCAGCCAGCTCCACCTCCAGCTGCCCCGCACAGGTCTCGGCATCATCCCATCCTGCTTGGTCCAGAGCAGAAGCATGCAGTGGGGACCAAAAGAGCGTGAGAGGGAACTACACTCGACTACAGGTTTGGAGCAGAAAAGGAGAGGCATGGAAGGATCTGCCCAGTGGAGCTCACTCTGCTCGTGCAACTGAATAGGAGAAGCACCTTGCCCTGACGCACTAGCCTTGGGGCCCCTGCTCCCAGGCCAGCCCGAACACCCTGCCAGCACCCCTCATCCCTCTGCGGGATACCCCGTCCTGAGCTCCTCCAGGGCAGCAACCTTCAGCAGCACAGGGGTTTCAAGGAGTGTACAAGCTTGGAATAAAACAACAAGGACTTTGTAAACTCTGGAGGGTCTGAGCTTGGGGTCTAGAGAGAGGCCAAGGCTGGTTTGCCTAGCCCACCCTGAGCCCCTCTCCACTCAGAACTAGCGTGCTTCGTATGATCTCCACGTCACCAGAGTCAGTCTTGTTTGGAGAAAGATTCTCATTGGAAAGCCAGAATATTCCTTCACTCTTTACAAAGATTTGGCAATACACAGAATTAAAAAAAAAAAAAAAAAAATCAATAGTTACAACAGACTCAGGTTCATTTCATTTAAAGGAAATTCAACCAACAGGAGTGTAAAAGTTATAATTCACAGTTGTGCATTTAAGATATTAGTGTTGAAAACCTCACTTCAAAGAACTCTTGTGCAAAATTGTATTGACAGTAGAAACCATGGCTAGATGCCCTCCCAGCCTCCCCCGGCCAACAGGCCATCGTCCACCCCTCTGCCTGCACCCAGAGGCAGACGGCCGAGGGGAACAAAGGCGGCAGTAGGAGCTGACATGGGAAGATGCAGTATCCTTTCTACGAGTCAAAGCCTTGCCGAGGTCTGAGGCCAAGTCCAATGATTCCCAAAGCCACCAGCTGGTGCCCTGCACCGCGGCAACGACCGGCAGCCCTGCCACGCATCCTCATGGCACTGCGGCACGGCTTCTGAGCCCACCTGAATGCAGGCGGGCAGCCAGCGAGGCAGAGAAAGCAGACCTGCTCTGGCAGGACACCCCCTGCAAGGGCACAGACTCCGATGCCACGGCATGTCCATTGCAGTCGGGAGAGCCAAGCCCCGGCGCCGGCAAATGCCATCCAGAGGCTCAGAAGTGATCCTGAGCTGGGTGCCGGGTTCTGCTGCTTGTGATGGTTCCCACCACGAGGGCTGGGAACCCCTTGCATTTGTTAAACAGTAAAACTGTAAATGCCCTGAGAACAGGGAGACTGGATTTCTTCCCCTCTGGGGAGAGGATCATGCTTTGCTCTTCAAGCTAATTAGTAGTAGCAGCTCCTAACCCCTCTGGGTCAGGTACATATTTTCCATATGAAACACATCTATAATCAACTATTTTTATGGAAATTATTTCACTTTCCATTACTGGATCTGTACAAATGATGAAAAACAGTCATGCAAAAAATCGCCTGCAAATTTTGGAACAGTGCAGCATGGGCAGAAGCAGGAGGTATTTGCTTTGGGATCACATGGCTTTGGTTGGAAAAATTGGTGCTTTTTTTTTTTTTTTTTTTAAAAGGGAAAGAGATACTGAAACAAATCCATAACCTTCCATAACAAGTCAGATCCAGTGAGCAACCTCATCCCAGAGAGAGAGCTGCCTTGACTCAAGCCTCCTCTCCTTCGGCAGGTTTGACAAAATGGATACTGCATCTCAAGTTCACCACTGTGTCAAACACTTCTGATAAACTTTTACATTCAGCAACACTAGATAAAAACTGGCGAGGCGAGTCCCTCACCAAGGACAAACGCTGTAACATCTCAACATTTTGCTTTGCAAGAAAGGTGCAATATTGGCAGCTCTCCAGGAACCAGCTGGGTTCAGGTCAGCCTGTGCCGACGCTGAGCCGTATGCTCTTGGCAGTGGCGGGCTGGTGCGCATCGGAGCCAGGATGGAGACCAAGGAAACACTTTTAGATGGGACTCAAACAAAGTTAACAAAAAGCTAAATGTGAGAGTAAAATTTTGGGGCCCCATTTCCTCCTCACTGGGTGCACAAGTTAGATACTGTGCAATTTCTATGCCCATTTGTGGGGACTTCATCCTCACAGGTGGTTCCAAGGGAAAAGTGCACCTTTCCCATCGAGAGGACCGCAAAAGTTAGGGCTGCTTTCTGAAGCTGAAAGAGAGGAGGAGAGATACACGCAGAGCCCAGTCGGCTCTGACATCGCACACTCCAGTTTCCTGTGGGGAGATCCTGCAGCAAAATATTGCACCTTTCCAGCCACCGTTCGCAAAGACGGACCGCGGGAACTCGTGACGAGTGCCTTCCCCAGCCCGTGAGCAGGAGAGACAGGGCAGGCGTGCAGGCACAGGGAGCTCTGGCAGTTGCATTTGGGGCTGGGGGCTTCTTTGAGGGTCAAATGAGATTATCTGGGTGTAAAGAAAGGAAGGGGAATGCTACATAGCCAGGGGCCATGGAAGGGTCTCAAAACAGAGAAACCACAATGCCTGATCTATTAATCACTCCAGATACCAGGGGCAATGTTCACATTTTGTTTGAGACAGCACTGGAAGCGGAGAGGATCAGAGGGGGGACACGACTTTTTATTTTTTTCATTTGAGGACTCAGACTCCATCTGTGGGAGTAGGGAATGTGTGATGCACAACTGTCATGGGGTGCCTCTTGCTTGCACCCGGTCTGCATTCAGGTTTTTGGGGTGGAGGAATTGGTTTCTGCTGCCCAACGCAGGGTGCCCTGCACTAGCAGCAGCTGGGTGGGAGGCTCTCTGCTCTGCTACCATGGTGATCCCTAAAATGGCTGTTAAAATGGGCAAGAGAGAAGGAAATGCACTACATCCACTCAAAGGAAAGAATGTGGCTGGGAACAGCCTGGAAATGAACCTCTCCCAATCCCTGAAGTGCAATACACTCGCGTCCGGAAAGTTTTGTCAGTTCTTGGAGAGGAGAGTTTGGTCCTGACTCCTCAGCAGAAGCAGAACCCATCCTTACACTGGCAGAGGTTTACTGTCACCTGGAGGATGTACTTTGGGCGTAATTGTAGCAGCATCTTTTGTGTTAATACTAGAGATTGAAGGGGAGACAGGGACTGACGTTCTCTCTTATTTAGCAAAGATTGCACATCTGCTCTGGCCAAGGTAACGGTGCGCAGACTGCTACAGCACGTGAGTGCTTAAAAGCTTGTCATTTTGAAGTGCACACATTACTTCACCATGCAATTGTCAGGAACATCAATGAAAAATCACCCAGTTACTTCACTACGGAAAATTACGCCCAGCTTTCACTTCACAAGACTGCGGTTTTGCTAATTAACTCCTTCCCCCTCCAGTATCATCTTCAACATACACAAAGTTTTTGGAGGTTACAAAACTGTAAGTGTAACAATGCTTTTGCCTGTTTTACAAAGAAACCTTCTGAAATTTGAGAGATTATTAAATACAAAAGTAACCACTCCTTCCCTGAAGCTTAACTGGAAGAATGTAATAATACTCAACCCTTGGTCCTCCAGGTGGCTGAAACCAGAGGTTCCTTGAAGCTTGCTCATTCTTATGACACAAATAACATACAAGTACCAGTTACTAACCTCTCAACAGGGCAACAAAAAGGACCAGAGAGGGGTGAAAAGAGGCCTAAGGACATTGGACCCAATTCACAAAACCATGACAGAGCCCATTTGAGGTTTGGGAGGGACAGAAAATTTAAAACTCTGCAAAATACTTTTTAAAAACATGATCTCTCTTGAAAAAATAACTGGAGGAGCTTTTAAACTTCTCCATATGTGTCTGAGGAGGAAAAACCCAACAAGGATCAAAAATACAGATAAAAAATAAACATGATTCTACTTTGCAAGAAGTATTTTCATCGTTCTCAAGGGTGGCTCACCATTCCCAAAGTACGCTTGGGGCTTTAGTCTCTCTTGCTCTTTGCTCCTTTCTTCCTGTTTCTTCCTCTTCTGCTCCCAGAATGGACGCAAAAGTCTTTGGTCTCAGAACACTGGATGCAGCACAGTGTTGCAAGCACATACTAACGGTGTTCACACTCGGGGAGGAGGCAGGAAGGAGCGAGGGCTGGTCCTGCTGAGGAGATGGGATGGGTGGGTTGTGGGGAGTCAGCTCCTAGATGGCTCCTTCACTGTGCATACTGTGGTTGGGCTTGTTGTGAGTCACACAGTTCTGTTCGTTCAGCAGGTTTGCTGTCTCGTCCGGCAAACCGTCATGCAGCTCCGTAAGAGTCAGTTCGATTTTAGTGTTTTCACTGTCCGAGGACTGAGGTGTTTTGTCCATCCGGGATGCCATCAGGGCATTTTGGTACTGCTGTCTTGAGATCTGCTCCAATAACAGAAGGAAGGAACAAAAACAGCCAGTCACACTTTTGTGTCTCCTGTGGGACACGCCGAGAAAATAAAGTGCCCTCCCTTTCCAGCTGATCACACTTCAGCCCCTTTTTACCTGTTTCTATAAAACATCTCTGCACTTTGCAAGCCCAGAGCATCCCAACTCAACACCACAGCATGGCGACATTTCCAGACGGGGTGGAAGCACAGAGCTGTGCGATCACCATGCTGTTCAAACGCAGGGATTTATTCCTATGCAGAGATTTTTAAATCAGATCTCCATTTCCTTCTAACCATGCACATTTTTAGGGCCCGAACCAGAGTTCAGTGAAGCCTTTCTCCCAGCTTCAGCGAGCTCCTGGTGAGGCTCTAAGAGTCCCTGAAGAGTCAGAGAGTACAAGCATTACTGCTCTTGTCTAGGCCAGCAAACGCAGCAGGAGCTACAGCCTTATTCTGATACATAAGGACATTTGATTCTAGAATAAAGACTGAGATCTCCATAGAGATGAGTCCAAATTAGCAACCCCTGAAGTCTTCCACTGGTCTGTGCAAGAGCTGGCTGCACTCAGCAGAACAGCCATGACGGAGCTGGCCTAGAGCAGAGTGTTACTGCCCACCATGCCCCAGAGGCAAGGAAGCCTATAGCCCCGTGTATCTGCATATTGTGGTAGCGGGGAGAATTCCTCCTGGAGCCACGAGCAACCAGCCCTGTAAACTCCTCCAGGTCAGCCTTCTCAGCCAGGACAGGCAGCAGGATGCACGTGCACTGGCAGCCCCGTGTGCTACGACAGCGGTGGGTTATCTCAGCAGGCAGGAAGGTGGAAGAGGTGAAACAAGACTTTTAGAAAATCCTAAGTTTCAGTAGCAATGCAAGAAAGAGACTGGAAATGGAGAGTCAGATGGAGCAGATCACAACTCCAGAAGCAAAATCCAAACATGCACAAGCAGGTCACAACCCTGGATTACAAGGTATTAATTCAATAAATGCCCATGTGGCACAGTGAAAACACTAATGCTGAGTACTCTGTCCTATGTGTAAAGCAGAGTGATGCAAAGAGAGGTGTGCAAGTCTGAGTGCAGAGACACCAGACAGTTGAGCATTCATTAGTATGAACACAGTGAGGGCTGGAAGGACTTCACATAAACCAGCATACTATGAGCAGCTGCTCTGTACAGCAGATTAGCCATTGAAATCTGTAGTGAGAATCACTAGCCCAATGATAAATACTGATCTAAACCTTGAAGGCTTGAACCGTTGACCAGCACACTTGCTTCTGTCAAGTTTTGAATGCAAGACTGTACTCTCCTTTTAAAAATTTGGCTATGGAATAATCAATTTAGCATGCTAGCATTTCTACTCTATTCCACATTCTTAATATTGAATTAACTTTGACAGGAGTTGAGTTCACAAATCATTGGAGTTGCATACAAAGAAACTGTGAACGTGCATTTAATTTAAGAAAAGCATCAAGGTCAACTTGTGGCCATGGGATGTCAGCTTCCCTGGACTCCCAGCTGGGCTGAATTGCTGCCAGCATTAGCTGTTCCTCAGCTCAACTAGATTTCCTATCCCACAGGACTCGCATACATTTCAGCGTGGGATGCACCATGCTGGGGGACAGAGCTGTATCCATGCAGCAACTCACTGGTAGTATGAGACATTAGCCTAACATGTGAAGCTAAGATAAAGAGAAATGTCCAAGACTTCTCCAAGCAGAAGAAGGATGACAAGTTGGAAAGTAAGATCAAGAACCCCAAACTGAAACCAAAATCAAAAGTGAATAAAAAATGCAACCAACAGAAAATGTCTCATCCTTTAGGAAAAGGACACTGTCTGATAATGAAGAGTCTCCATTTCGGATGGCTCCCAAGGCTTCAC
Organism: Aramus guarauna; assembly: GCA_013400195.1. Classification (NCBI taxonomy): domain Eukaryota; kingdom Metazoa; phylum Chordata; class Aves; order Gruiformes; family Aramidae; genus Aramus; species Aramus guarauna. Next base: position 197,864 of record VXBL01004262.1, on the reverse strand, counting down.
AAGGATACATCTTTCATGACTAAAAGCAGAGAGAGGTTATTTTCTATAATCTCTCCTCGAGGGAACTGAAATCCAGAAACTTATGTGACCAATCTACTTACAAGCCTAAACAAGAGGAACAGTGAAGACAAATCAATGGACAGCAGATATTGGGAAAAAGTAATTTAAAGTGATTTTTAAATGGCTGCTTTCATAATCCTATTTACTCACAGAGCAATCTAGAGGGACCTCCCTTCCCCAGGCTCTCCATCCTACCAGCCAAGCCCAGCTTTCCAGCAGGGCCTTTCCAGCTTTTTTCCTACCTTGACAAACTGAATGTCTGTGAGTGCTTTCACTGAGTAGTCCGGAACATACACTTGGAGGAAAGATGTGTTCAGCTGGTTGTTGCTGCTCCCTAACGTTGGTGTCACTGCATCAATGCGGTCACTTCGGTTTAAAGAGTCTGAGTGATTCAAGCCACAGGGCCGAGGTGGAGACTTGTTTTCAGCTGAGAAACAGGCAAGAGTGAGAGATTTCTTAAATCAAGTAGAAAACATTTAAAGTCACCAGTTTCAAAGGGACATAATAAATCACAATGTAGCACAGAAGAACTGCAAATACTTAATCCACTCACAACTAGACATGCAGCTAAACAACCAAATTACCCTGAAAAAGAGTGCATTTTGAGTCGAGAGCTAGTAGCCAACATCACTGAGTATGCCTTAAACAAACCTGGGTTCACTTATGCTGCAATGGACATGCCCTGTGCACAGCTGGTCACAGCGCTTCAGCTGCTGAGTGGTGACCACCAGAGAAAGGTAACTTCCCAAAGCTCCCTTGCAGGAGCTCTTGACAGTCAGACCATGCTTAATAGACTTTTTTTTTCCTTAATGATTTATAATCACAACTCCATACCAGACCTTTCATCCACAGTCAGTCCCAGCTAACCCTTACCCCCCTTTATTCCACCTGGTACCTACATACGTCTCGTTCCCTGAGTTACAGCACACATTTTCAAAATCATAAGGGTGATAAGAGTCCTCAGCAGAGCAGAGTGCAGTCCATGTGATGATTACTTCAACACTTCCTCTAGTACCTCCCAGTGCTTGAAGGGGCAAAGCCTCAGTGAAGGAGAGCAAGCTCCAAGTAGTACATGCCAGCCAGCAAAACAGGGAAAACAGTCCATGCTACAGAGAAAAATCTGTATACAGGAAAGGAGTAAACTAGAGATGTGATTTTCCATCACTGGCCTTTAAGCACTGCAGGGTTTCACTTGAAAACCTCACAACTGTCCCCTGTGAGTGCAATCAGCCACAGTTCATCTCAAGTAAACGTGCTTTCAGCAAGCACATGCTGAAATGGACGTTTTGCATCCCTAGCTTCCAACCACACCGTGACCCAGAAGACAGGAGAGCAGAAATGCATCCTACGAGAGATCCCAAGTCCTCCTGCAGATGGGCTTCTCTCTGGGTGCACACACCGGTCAAAGAACCACCTTTGGGACTGGTGTATTTTTGGGTCTCAGTGCAGTTAAATTTCCTTCAGCTAGCCCAAACTGAAACTTGATGTAAACTATGCTACTCACCACCCCGTTCTCAGCTGAAAGATCATTTTCATATCATCTTAAGATACAAAGCCTCTTTGAGAAAATCAGCAGCAGTATACTTGCAAGCTTTTCAAATTCTTTTTCAAAGACTTTTCTATATATAAACTTATTTCTAAAAAAAAAAACCCCAAAACCAGTTCCCTAAAATGCATCCCTACCTCTGCCACTTAATGACTATAAATATAAAGTCTCCTTGCCCTTGCAAACACACAGCCTGTTCTGTCTCTGCATCCCGCCTTTCCTAAACCTAGCACTTCAGATGTTTCTAGATGCATGGCAGAATTGTCCTGGTTTTTATTTCCCACTTAAAATCCCTCTGATGTTGTCTTTCCTTCAATTTCAGAAAAGGGAACAGAAAAATACAGGTTCTGACAACTTGGCAATTTTTCTGCCATTTCTGCACTATGGAATTAGTGCAGGTCCCTATGGCAACACCAAGTACAGGCTTAGGGGGAAGCACTCAGCGCCCTGCATGGTTTTCCTCCATACCATTAACATCTTGAAAGCCACAGCAGGCTGCAATAACTGCTGCCAGGAGCCAAACCTCTATCTGCACACAGGGCTTGATGTTGTAATTCCCACTGGAGAACAAGGAACTGTGAAGGCTGAGTGAATTTGTCCTGTCTTTCCCACCTGCACACACAAAATACGGCTGTGTGTGACAAGAACAGCATCACTGCGGCTCGGGATAAAGGTTTCCATCTGGAACAGCTGTACACGAGTGTGATTTGTATCTGCCCTTTCTTTTCACCAGGGGTCTTATAGTACATTACTAATAAAAAACAAAGGAGGACAGAGAGCAATGTGACAAAGCATCAAAGCATATATTTAGGGGGAAAAAAAAAAGAGGACAGGTGAAACAAACAGACAGACCAAAAAAGTATGGTTACTAAAAATCTGAGGGAAAGGACACCACTTCTGGACCACGTACACATCAGGGAGGGAGAAGAGAAGTTAATGAAGAGGGAAGGATACAGTAAGGGCAGATGAAAGAAGAATACCAGGCAGGTCCATGTTTGCAGAACAGCTCCCTGCCAGCTCCCTAGCAGGCAGCCCAAATCTGGACAGATCTTTTCTACCCAGGTTTTCCCACTCTCCTCACCTTCCTATACAGGGGATAAAGAGCACAAACCACAAGACAAACATCAATACAACTGCATGATGAATTTGGGGTTAAACAACAAGATCCTTTTGTAGAAGGACCCAGCAGAAGGTCCAAATTTCATCAAAACTGGTACTACATTGTCATAGTGACTAGGCTTACCATACCAGTTCCTTTCAAAGGAGATTCTTCCCATTATTATCTGCCATTATTGATTTTTTTATTTTTTTTTTAGTTGGGGGAAAAAGCTAGGAAAATATGCTTGGCATTTATATTGGAAACAACTTGCATGTGCAAAGTGCACACTTATTTCTAGCAACAAAAAGAAAAAAAAAAAAAAGAAGACCTGGCAAAACAAAAGAACCAACAAGCTAAAAAAGATAATCAAAGCTGCTGAGCTTAAACGAAAGCCATCAGGTACTTTAATTAAAGAAAGATTAAATTTCTCCCCTTTATTTGAAGTTTAGCAGCAGGAAACTTTAACAGGGCAGGAAAAAAATCCCCTACAGGGCAACAACCTGTAGTTTGTTTGGAATGTGCATGAGACTAATTTAAGGACTGATGGTGAAATACATTTTCAAAAGTGAAAACAGAAGAGGGAAAAAACCAGGAAGCAGATGGTAAAAGTTTATGAAACGCACGATATGTATTAATGTTTAGGAGATGTTTCACTTAAATATGCATATCATTATCTTGTTTGCTTTTAGGTCTAGGGAAAGACATTTCATCTCAAAAAGAAAACTTCAAAAGGAAGAAATATGTTTACTGTAGCCCAAACTATTTTAGGATTCCGCTCTTCTTACAGACTTTCTTGGTGGGTTTCCATTTTTCTCAACCACTCTGTACACGCAGTGTCTGCAGAGCTCAGTTCTTGACCCTTCCCAATTTCCAACCGCTCAACCACATCTCAGAGCTCTTTTTGGCCCAATTTGTTCCCTCCTTGGTCTCTGCTCTCCAAAGGGATTTCTGTGTCAGTCAACTTGGTTATTCAGCAAGGAAAGGCCTTAAGCAAAATGGGAGCCAGAAAACCCCCAGGGGGTCCCACAACCTTCTCGCACATTCCATTGCAAATCCATCCACTCAGTAAATCACTGTTCCGGTCCACAGCATTAACCTCACTGAGAGAAAGCTCCAAGCTTTTGAGGAATTGAAATGGCCAGACTGTATATAAACCATAGAGTTTACCTGTATGAGAATATATGAATTCTTTCATTAAAGAAGTTTTACTTTTACGGCAGTTTAGCAGCAGACATTCTACTCTGCCAAATGCATTTTTTTCAGAAATTTCTAAGCCTCAGCTTGGGGGAGAATACCTTCTCTTAAAAGATCTCCTCTCCTAATTTTCCACCAGTGTACATGTAAGAAATGGAAACAAGCACACATTACCAAATACATTTTCTTCAACGTGTCAGTTCTTCCCATTTTGATGACCGTGTCTTGTTGCTACCAGTTACCATCAATGAAAGTTCAGGATACCTACCTGCAAGCCATAACTCTGTGCTGGACTTCTCCCTAACGAGCAAAGGGGTCAGATAAATACAGACTGCAGCTGACTTTTTATGGCATCAGGGCAGTCACAAGAATGGTGAAAATAGAAGCATGCGGATTTACCTGGAGAACCTGCTGCTAACAATTCTGTTCTGCTGACAACAAAGGTACGAGACAGGGACAAGGGAACTAGAAGAGGGAGAGAAAAAGGATGAGATCACGACCAGAAAGGCGGCAGCTATCCACACTCAACAGGGGAAGGAGCCAGTTCACACACTGAAGAACTAAAACCAAAAGTGCAAATCAATTGTGAAAAAGTAAAGGGTTAAAACAAAAGCAAAACTAAAAAAGACAATTAAACAATTTTAGGAATAAACCAAAAAACAAGCCTAAGGAATTACAGTGACGTGAACAATTTTCATTTGCTAATTTGAATGGTTATTCAGCACAGAACAGCCCATCAAGGTACGCTCAGTATTAAAATAGTTCAAAAGGAGCAGCAGTGCACACTCCAGACTGGAAGGCAAAGAGTTAAAACAAGCCAGAAAGCTTCACCAGTGCTGTTCTTTACGGGAGTCAGACAAAATAAAACCAGTTCTTCAAATTTTCAGTAAAATGTCAAGCGAGGCTGTGATTCTGCCAGCTAATCCCTGTCAGGATGGGTACCGCACTGCTCATCATCACTGCAAATCCCTCCCCAGCTGTAGTTAAAGAAAAAAGCTTCACTCTTTTGTTGGCGTTTTTGGGGTTTTGGTTTTGATTTTTTGTTTTTTTAAGGCTTTACTCTCTTTACTTCAGGACACACAGAAGAGCAGGAGTTTTCTGTTATTCTGCAATGACTTACACTTTCACTGAGCTTTCCTGTCTACACAAAGCAACACAAATCTATTTTTTTTGAGGTCATCCTAACAGAAATCTCGGGATGTTGCAAGACATCATAAAACAAATTCTCAAAAACCTGGAGGGAAAGCCAGCAAAATGAGGGGTTTGCTACTGGTAAAAGCCAACCAGCCAAAGGTAAACAAATCCAAGGTTGGTAGAGATTAATTTAAAATAGCGCATATCCTTAAGTTTGACATGACAAAATCCAAGATGGATTTCAGGGCATGCAAAGAGGAGATCATTTGACCTCACAGGACTTGGGGCAAGTTGGCATGGTTGTGGGGAGGGGTCAGCAACACAATAAAAAACCCACAAGAAAACATTCAAACTGAACAATGCTGGCAAAAAAAGATGCACAAGTGATTTCCAGGTGTAGGTCTGGTAGGAGAAGTGACCGTGCCTAACCCAGCTCCGTGCCTGGCCCACATTGCAAAAGCTGAGCTGTGAAGCTGAGGGTATGATGCAGTTGTACACGCACAAGTGTGTCATGATTCCTTGTGAACGCTGCTGCTATCACTCAGATAAAATCCACCCAGCGCTCTGCACACTTTCAAATCTGTCAAGCCTCAAAAGGTATAAATTAGACTGATCAAATTAAAGTGCACACAACTAGGGAAGAATTAGTCTTGCCTGTGAAAGTGAGCTCACACGTCCAAGAGATCTGTTGCTCTCTGTAGAATTTAGTAAGGCTATACTTATAACTTATAAAATCATTTTCGTTCCAACACTGTTCGCTAATGTACATACACAAAGGTACACATACATAAAGGGAGTGCTCATGAGTGTACAATTAAAACAAGCTGCCTCTCATGTGGAACATGAACCCTGCTGTGACAGGAGAACCCAATTTCAGCATGAGAAACATCCCTCCCTGAAGCTGAGCAAGCAGCTTTGGGTCAGCAGATGGCCAACGCCAGCACCAGCGTCCCAGCTCTCCCCAACAGGGCTGTGGATTCCCAGTTGAGGTTGAGATCTTAGTGGAGACACTGCTGGCACCAAAATACATCACCAAATGCTGAAATACAGCACTGGAGCCTATTCTTGGTGGATTATAAAATAATCCCCCAACCCGCATCTGTGAGGTGGTGGCTTGTGTGGCTACCGCTTGTGTGCCAGGAACTGGCTCACACCTTGGTGGGAACTGGCTCACACCTCACCCCCAGACACCAGCTCTCCCCCTTGTTTACATTTCCACACAAGCTGATGGGAGCAATCACTTTTCTTGCAACGCTGCCCTCCTTTTCCTCAAGATGGCTTTAGAAACAAGACTGGCAAAGCGACCCATGCCCAAACTAACCGGGCATTTGTACTTTGCACCACTAGATGTCCCTCTGCCACTAATTATTTATTCCCGTTAATTCAATCCCTGAGCGAAACTCCAAAGCTCTCCTCCAGTACCAAAGACATCACTCGCTAAGACCAACACTCGCATCCTCCGGGAGCTGGCAAACCGCTGCCAGCCGCTGGGTTTTGGAGTCACCGTGGCCACCAGCCCAGACCCCTCCCAGGGACGCTGTGCCAGGCAGGCAGGTTCGCTGGCAAGGAGGTGTTGTTACATCAGCCCCACGGACACGGGGGGATGCCCTGCGCAGCCTCCGCCTGCCGCGCTCTCAGGATGGGCAGGCTTGTGCAGGAGCGCATTGCAGAAGCAGAAGGTAAGAGGACATACCTGGCGATGCTGTGAGGGCCATCACCCCATAGTAGGAAAAAGCACCAGCTTCAAACTTCATCCCCTCTTTCCCAGCCTCCACTTCCACTTTCCCCTGTTAAGGAAAAGGAGAGAGAGCTGCAATTAAAAGGGACCATAGGTCTCAAGGCACAAGACCAGACTTGAGCCCTGAAAGCTAGTTTTGCCTGACATTCCCAAGCGGTGTCATGGTCCCTGCAGTTTGTAATGGTGCCTGAACAGAGACAGACCCTGGAGGGCAACACGCTCTTGTGCCCTGAGCTCTCCTGGTATCCGGTGCCCTGTGGCCAGTGTAAGTCCCTGCGGAGTGGGATCACCACAGTGCCTTGGGGTGGTGCTACTGCCCTGCTCCAAGTGCTGCCAGGCTGCTTTCTCTCAACACAGAGTGAAAAAATGTTCCCCTGGTATTACAACAAGTTTATATGTACCTAAGTCATCTTGGGGTCTTGAGGCACCTAGAGATTTAGGGCCACAGCTCCCATTCACACAAAGGGTCCTCTCTAGGAAAGGCAAACAATGTGAGGAGGCTGTCTGCCTTCACCAGTGAGATTCCCACAGAAATAAAGTCCTTATTCCCGAAGGAGCAGTCTTGGGGCTACTTTGGTTTTCTTGGTTTCTAGCAATTTTATATATTCCAGCACCCTTAACTTAAGATCCTGCTTATCTGCAGGGTCTTGCCTAGAAAGACCCTCAGTGCTTCCCAAGCTGTACAAAACCACGCTACCACGCAAGCGCACCCATTTCTGATGTGGGCTGAACCAAACCTTTAACATCACATCTTACAAAGGACTCTAGAACAGGACCCACCATATCAAACATAGCTGTAAACACCCCAGTTACTTTGGTATACAAGTATCCAAAAATAATTGGCTTCTTCGTGGGGCCTGGTTTTCACATCCCTCCATCCTTACCGGTACTGCACGGAGAGTTACAGCACACCACTGCGGACGGAAGAAATCTCATGCAGCTTTAAGGCTGAACTACACAAAGGTTGGGATTTCAGGCAAACATTGTCATTACCTGCAACGCTTTCCCTCTGGCTAGGCTGAAAAGGGCAGACAGACTGCCCACCCCATGTGTACTAAGTAGGCTGAACATTAGCTGGACACAATTGGGCCAAAATTAGTCCAAAAGGTAGATTTTATTTCTATGTGTTTATTTCATTAAGCACTGTTTAAAATAAATAATCATGCCTTTAACTTTACAGTACTGTACTGGGGCAGAAAAACATGAAAATGAAAACCTATATGAACCCTGATACCCAGTCAGTTTGTCTAACTGTCCCAGATAAGAAAGCCCACAAAATCTACCTAGCAGGAAGAGAGTGCCTAGCTCACAAATCCACTTTCCTGCTATCACAAGCAACGACTTCGTATAATCCCTTTTAAAACCAATTTCACTCCACAACACAAATAAGTAGCTTATTTGTTCATTATAAGCCTTCCAAATTTTGTCACTCAGGCAAAGACTGGTTATAAACAGAGCTCTCAACCTACGTACTGCTGGTAGTTATTCACCAGCCAAGACCAGGTCTCCAAAACACATACATAACCGGGCTTTGGTCTTCACATACAGACAGTCTGGAGTTAGTAGCTAAATACAAACCAGTAATTAGTAGTCGCAGGTGAGTTTCAGTTCCAAGACCATTGCTCTACCAGCACATGCAGCATCTCCAAGCTTCCTAAGTGGTGGCCATATGAAGACCAGGCATGCTTGGCACAGTCACAGTGGCTGAAAAGCCGTTAAGTATTCCCCATGCATGCTGTTAGATGTGTTCTGCCCTGTTCAAATGCACGCACATATGGTTTCTGGTTTTCCACTGGTTAATATTCTAACAGGAATTTTGAAATAACACAATGGCAAAAAGAAATCACAAACTGCTACAGAACTTCCCATCAGCTAAGAGAAAAGCTGTTGCAAACAGGTGACATTCCAACTAAACCAGAAACTCCACAGATACTAAACTGGTAAACTTTGGGCACAGAATATACATTTAATTGTGTTCTGGCACGCATTGACTGTGAAGTATTCTTGGTTTCTCAACATGAGAGACTAAGTCCAAGTCCATTTAAGTAACAAAAGCAGAGTATTTATCTCCTCTTGATCCTTGCAGGACCCAACTTGTTACTATTTTTATAGTATGTATGTACTGCAAGACTCACTTTTCCAAATGCATTATAGAGCTAGCACATTGTGTTTGCTAAATATATATTGATTGAAGAATAGCTCAGAAAGAACTGATTGTTCTTTTGTATTGCCCATGTCCTCCATTTACATCTTTGCAGCATTACCTCATTGAGAAGCATTATCTGGCCTCTGGAGTATTTCAGATTGCAACAATCCAGCACATAAGAAAGAGAAGTTAAAGACCTACCAGTGGCTCCTAAAACTCTGGAGAAAAACGATCCTTTCTTAAAAGAGAATTACATTGAATACACAATATCATATTCCAGTGCTTTCTTAATTGTTTATCACTGACAGTGTTCAAATTCCTGACCTGCCCCCCCCCCCCCGCCCCGCCCCCGCTTTTTTTAAAGGCCACATTAAGGAAGATTTCAAGCCCTGCGTTAAACCTTTAGCTATGATGCTTGTGTTTTCTAAGCAAAACTTACATTCTGCATAGCTGAAATCAACATAAGCACCTTTCCAGCAAAAATCTCTCTTAAAGAACCATTCCTGCTCAAATGGTGCCAGATGTAAGCTAAGCTTCTGTGTAACGTTTTACCTAGCCATTCAAGCATTCTGCCAAGTAACAAAACCTGTGAGATATCAGCACTGGAAGCAATCCTGTACAGAACAAGCAGCAAAGAATCCTTCTACGCCACCTAGGAGTCCCATCTAAAACCCACCCAAATGCAGTGATCTCGATGGCAGGGTGCCCAGGACCCGCAGGAGCTGTGGCAGGAGGTGGCATCAGTTCAGTGGATGGCGCGATGCCCCCACCGAAACCTGCACTTCAGACTTCAAAATTGCACAGAAAAATGTCATTTCTCTAAACTGTCAAACTCCCCATGCCTCCTTTCGCAAAAGGAAAAAACGCATTAGAGAATGCATCCTGGCCAAGCTCCTATGACGTGCCATTCTTTGCACCCCTATTTTCCAAGCAATGCCAGCTGTAGGCAGGGGGATTCCTTTGCATTGCCTATCCTAGTGATACCTAAAGCATAAGTAACTTTCAACAGATGACTGGAAGTGGGAAGTGCTGTCTACCCTTCATAACTGGTTTAACTGAGGTTGAAAGCAGCTGAGTGAGCTCTTCAAGGTTGGCAAGGTCATAAAGGAGGCAGGAGCAGTTCCCAGGAGCCATAGCTCCATTTCCACATTTGAAAGAAGACAAACTTCAACAATTGGAAGAGGTAGAGAGAGTGATATGTCAGGAGATGAAGGATTTTGCACATATCGACATAATCATATGTCTGACCTGTAAAATGAGAACAAAGTAGTCGACGGGCTTGTTTCGCTGGTAGAGGTAGTGTTCTGGGGCTTTCTTGTTCTTCTCGTCGTATTTCAGCTCCTGGATGACGTTGGGATGTTTTAGCAGCCTGAGAAGGATCTTCTCTGACATCTGGGATGGACCAAATGCTTCTACTTCTATAACACAAGATACAACTTGGCATTACACCTCATATGCCTAGCAAGAAGTTAGCAATACTCGTTAATAAGCATTTGCCTATAAAAGACACACAGATGCAGAGAGATCCATTATGGAATTGCAGGCTTCCTGTCTTTGGAGACTGTTAGATTTGTACGGGAGGGGGAAAAAACAGGAATGCCCCAACTTTCATTACTGAAGTATTTTTCAAAACAACCAAAAACCATGTCTTCATCTGAAAGGGAAAAGAAAAAGGCAGTCTTGCCCTCTTGAGAGTTCAGTCACAGTTGTATAGGCTCATTGGAGAGTTGTATAAATGGAGGAGCTTTACAATTGGGACACAGAGAACCTTCAAATTTGTTTTTTCCTTCCTCAAAAGGTATTCAAGTTACTGTATTTATTGCACTTAAAAAAAAATAAAAATCACTATTTGGGGTCTAGAAAGTTGCTCTAGATAGATGTTCTACATAAATCAAAGACACAACTGGGGCTGCCACGGTTCCTACGGGAAGAGTTACTGAAAGTGAGAGACAGTGCAGGTCAGTTCAAACCATGTGGGATTAATGCCTGACACACAGAACACATCCCCTATCCACTTGCTCTTCAGTGTTCCCAACAGGAGCTGTTTGAAGCAGAAAAGCTCATCCTTGTGTGGGAGAGTTAAGCCAGGGACGTCGAGATTTACACATGCAAATTGATAAGCTTTCCTAACACCTCATTTCAGAACAGGACCATCAATGACCCAGTACCTCTCATCTGCTAAAGATACTATTCTCAATTTAGAACAGAGAAACTGAAACTGGAGCTTTCATCTTATTTAGCAGTGGCTTCACAGACAGACCTGTTAAGCTACACAATCCTTTCATCCACAAAACAAGTAGAGAAGCGGCACTGTAAGACTGTGTTGAGCAGGTGTTTAGGGAACTCCATCAAGTCTTGTGCCACTACACGAACAATGCCTTGCTTGCTGTTAAATCCGCATCTTCCTGTCGAACTGCTTCCTTTCACCAAGGACATGCTCACGTGCACATGAGCCGTAGGAGTCCAAGCCTTTTAAGGAATTACTGCCCCTCAGCTGAGATGTGATAACCGATCACATACATGTTTCTTTCAAGTCACAGAGGCAAACTAAAGCATGAAGGCGGACTAGGAGCATATAGGCAGGCAGTTAGTGCATCTTAGAGGAGGGGAAGTACTATTTTCCAACTGGTGCTGGCAAACTTGAGACAAAACAACTTTATCATTTTCAACCCATGAATATATGTTGAACACAGCAGTGAAAGACGCCCATCTGAAAGGCCTGCATGTGAAAAGTCTTTATATGTCAAAGAGAGACAGCACGAGCAATAGGAAGGTATGTTTTCCACAAGCTCTCCTGTTAACAGGTCTCATCTCTGAGGTGAAAGGACCAACTTTACGACGAAAGGCAGTATCAGCTGCAAGAAACCATTCAAGGCCCTGGCCTCTCTGCCAGACTGCCCACCCAAGGGCTAAAACATCAAGGTGTTCTGGGATGGAGACAACTGTCCTCTGAAACCTGAAGTCATCAACGGAGGTCACACAAGCCAGCCAGAAATCCATTTTAAAAAGTACAGTTCAACCACCTGCGCAGTCTGCATTAAATGTGTCAGGAGAGTTTTTCACTTGGAGTCAAAAAGTCTCACGGAACAGGTTTAGACCTTCCTGCAAAAAGTCCAGCATCTCTTTCTGGAGAAGGCGCCAGAGTGCAATTACAGTCAGCTGGCCAGTGGTATCGAGTCCTCTTTGGTTTGTTCCCTGAGCTCTTCCTAATGGGGTGTACTTGCTAGTCGTTAATCTGACGGACTCTAGACATGCAGTGCGGCACTTGGCATTCATCCTTACCTTTCAGACCAATTTAAAGTTACTGGTCCACCCCTGGTAAATGTCTCAGAGGGTTCATGCCGACACTGAACACAGGAGAGGAGAGAATTTAAAAAGAAAAACACAACAGTGGCATTATTTGTCACCCCACAATCCAGCCTCCCTTCCCGCCTGCACTGTCCCACCCACCTCACCGGCCTTTGCTGACAAACTGCCTCCAAGGTTCTGGCACGATTGCAAAAAAAGATAACCCCGCACTTGCCTGTTGCCAGGAACCGGTGCATTGCCAGGAGGAGCTGCGGTGATATTTTAACCTTCATCTCGCTGTCTGTCTGCTTGAAGGCAGAGAAGTCCTGCTTCCTGTCCCGATGAGCTACTTTCTTTTTTGTCTTGTTATCAGCTGGGAAAGGGAGGGTGGGAAAAGAAAGGAAGGAAGCGATTTCTGTTAGAACGGGGTCCAACACGAACCGCGCTGGATAGAGTCAGGCAGGATGGCCACCCAGAACACAGGGTGCAGACAGAGCCCTCTGCAGTACAGGCAAAGCCCTGCTCATTGGCACGCAGCACAGACCAGAAACAACCAGGGAGCTGTGCTGCGGGCTCATCCGGCCGCAAGCCCCTGTCCTGCAGAGCCAGGCACCCCCAGTCTCTGTCGCTTCAACAGGGGGAAGGTGTCTGTTTGCAAACATCTAATTGCAGAGCAGCTCTGCATATCACACATAAGATGCGTGTGTGTTTCTAGGTGGGAAGGAGTCCTGCTCAGTGTTACTAATGATCAAAAGGTGTTATTCTACAAGAATATCTGTGATAGCTACTTTTTTTCATATACATTCCTTAGAAAATTCCCAGCAAGTACATAGACTAAATATACAATGACTTATTGCTTATGCTGTACCATAGCTTCACTGATTGTTCACAGCTTTCGCAAAATCCGCATGCCTTTGGTCAAAGTAACTCCCCATGTCTAGCGAATGCAGTTTCTTTTGTCCTGCCCAAACTTCAGCAAAGGCTGGCAAGGTGTACAGCCTGGAGGTGGGAATGTCTGGTCGCTTTACAGGCTCTGAAGCCAGAATGAAGCACAGAGTAGCTTCAGGAGTTCAGATATGGGAATTTGTCTGCTAGTGATCCTGGACTCCTGTCCTTTATTCAGCTAAATACTCACCACTCAGCTCATCTGTGTCTTAAAACAGGCTCTGTGGTGGGGAATCCCCATTTATGGAAGACAACATGAAAGATGGAGTTGCAGAGGCACAAGCAACCCAGCTATTATCATCCACTCGCTGAGCTAATCTGCGAAAATGTCTAGGAAGCCAGGTAAATGGACAGCTATAGGCATGTTGGGGTACGGTGTACATCAGTTAGTAGTAGATAGTAGTGTATCTACTCTAGATATCTAAAGCTTATTCTGTGAGCAGTGCAAATGAGAAAATTTCAGATACTTGTTCCCAAGCACATGGAGAAGAACGATGATGACCCATGTCCTTTTTCTTCTTTGAAACCAGAAGCCTCTTACTCTAGTAGTACTTTACCCAGGACCTGGACTACATCAGGGACTGCAGTTTCTCTTCCAAAAGCAGGAATAGAAACCACCCAAGGGAGTAGTTACAGACCACAAACCATCCCTGCCTTAGGAATATAGTACAAGACAGACCTTATCTGTACTTGCAGTTAAAGAAAAGATGAATACCAAAGCAATAAATAGTGAATAGGAGAAAACTCCCCTAGAAGCTCTCACTAGGTCCTACCTCTTGTAAGAGGTAAGAAGAATAGAAACTGCTTTTTCTGAAAAGCTAAGAGAATGCTGTTTTTTTACAATGCTGTGGCTGAGATGCTTTCTCACAAGGAGCTCTGTCATTGCTCTCTTCAGGGAGGCAAAAGTCACCATGAGTACAAGTTTTGGCCTCGGAACAGGGAAACATCTCTTCGGCAGGGCATCTCTATTTCTCCTGTGAATGAGCTGTAACACTGCAGGCTTCACACTGCACTTCTGGTACCTGAAAATGGGGCCAGCATCACACCATGGGAGGATGCTTTAAATCTTTCTGTCTGCATCAATCATCAAGGTAAGAGACCCAGGCTCTCAATCAAATGATGGGTGATTTCAACTCCTTCTACTGTTGCCTTGGCAGTTTGTCCAGAAACCTTTCCCCAAGAAAAACGTTACACAGTGGAAGCAGAGCCATATGGCTGAAAGCCATTATCTTGGCTTATTTTTGTAAGGGATGGTCTTAATTATTCTTCGCTATCCAAGCAACTTCTGTTTCTTCTAAGACATAGGAACCAAGTATTGGATAGTGACAGACGTAACTGAATCTGGACCAGCTACTTCCTGTCCGTTCTTTCTACAGTAAGTGAGATGGAGACCTAGGCACTGAGGTTATCTTGGCATGCTGAAGTGATGGCTGCTTACAGAGTTCTGTGACACTGTTTGGTTCTGCTACATGAACAATGTGATGCATGAGGGATACCTTCAGTATAACTTTTGGTGAGATATCAACAAATATTGCGACTGTCTTCAGTAGGTTCTGGGAGTATTTAGACTTTTCCTTTAAATCAATGGCAGTGAGGCTGATCGTGAGCTCCTGGGCTGAGGGAGAGAACTCAAGAAGAGGAGGGGTCCAAATACAAGTAAGGTTGTGTCTCTCTTGTAATATTCCTCAATTTCCAGTCTTGATGCAGAACACCATGATTGCATGAATTTCCATGAAGGAGCCACCTTGGACTGGAGACAGTTACGTAACAGGGAGTTCAAACCTCAGATCACCTGTTTAGTTGGGCAGGCAGCAGGCTGACGGATGCTGCAAATGGACCCAGACAATATTCTGGGAAGGTTCTTGTTCTCTTCCTGTGCTCCTGGTTGTCCTTTTGTGTTTAGAACAGAGTAGACATCTGCAGTGAGCTTCAGACAAGAGAATGAGGACAAAAATGTTTTATCAAATGGAAGCGTGGTTCTATCTGCCACACAAGAACTGTACAAGCAACTGCTTGAGATGTGCATCTATCAGATGCTCCAGGAAAAGAAATTCCCAGTACTCACTGACCCTGTGCCCATACTCAGTGCCAGGATGCCCAGCCCAAGGCAGTCAGAGGTGATGCCGGAGTCTCACTCCCCACACACCCACGTTCCCCTCTCCCTCATACGCCCAGGCTGACAGTCCATGCCCCACACACTGCACAGGTCTTTTTAAGCCTGTGAGTTTGTTTCATTTTAAAAGAAAGGTTTAGGAATTAACTAAGTTAGTTTTGCCAGTTCTTTTTGTCCCTAGCTGGGAAAACCAGGTTGCCCTGTGTATCAGGGCAACTGACAGAAAGTTAGCGAGACTAGAGCTGAAGCTCTTTAAACAGCCTAAGATAGCTTCCCGTAAGGATGCAGCTCCTGCAGCCGACCGGTGCTAGACAGAAGGTCAGCAAGTCCAGCTACACAGAGCCCTGCTCCCCGGCGTAGGATACTGATGTAGACCATGGCAATATCTGGAGGTCATGCCAGACAAATTGGCATTGCACAATCTTTTCTATGTTGCTACACTTTCACTGCACGACAGTGGAAATACTTACTAGGGCAAACAATTTTTATTCCCGCAGCTCCATGGTTTAAATGGGAGAAGTGATACAGAGTTTACTAGCACGTATATTTAACATACCTATTTTGACAGCTGTCTGGAAATAAGAATGTTCGGGTAAAATGTGGTCTTCCCCTCAGGGAACTGACTTGCCAAGGCTAAAAAAAAAATCACTAGGTGAAAGCTATTGCAGCTGCAGCAGTGCAGCTCTGTCACAAACGTGGCCGGGCACCGACCAACCCTGCAGAATGGGCTTCCCAGGGGTCATATTCGCTGAACCACACGTGGGTGAGGATGTAAAAATGCAATGGAAGTTGATGCTTAGAACCACACTATTTATCCACAACATGCAGAACACATGCACAAGGGTGTGTTAAGGTATTTTGTTTGTAGAAAAATACCAGATTTTACATGGGGCAAACCCTCTCTGAATCTGTGTGTGTGAAAACCAGCAGCATTCCAGTTGCGCTAAGGGGATGATTAAACTCATCTTCAATTAGGAAGACCTAAATAAGACAGGTCACCAGTCAAACCCGGGTCAGAAAGGTGAACTCCATGTTGCTCAAGCAGACTCTGCAGTCTGAGGCCAACACAGAAAGAACATGCAGCTTTCTCTCTTGGGCCTCCGAGAAGGTTGAGAAATGCTTTCTCACCATGGTGAGGGCCATGGGAGTGCAGGACAAATTCTGGTAGTGCATCAACCACGAAAAAATGCTCCAACTCTCCAATGCTAAGAACCAAACACACTGACAGATCTTCATTGTGATGCTGACTGAGACGTAGTCAGAGCCTACCTGCATCATGACAGAAACCTCGTCTCTCCACCCCACCAGCATCCCCAAGACAAAGTCTCATGCTCAGAAGTACTCAGTCTATCCAGATGTTGATAGCTCAGACATATTTAACAATATTTCCTGCTCCCATCATCTTCTCCTTGCTCCCAACATCCTTGCAAGCCATAAGATGGCAATCTGAAGAAATACCACACATTTACTGGGCAAACAACCCCCGAGAAATTCAGCTGCAGAGCTTCAGCAGTGAGAGCAGCTTTCAGCAAAAACTGTAAATATACAATAGCTTCTACCCTAACACAGTTCAAATGGATTTTCATGGAACCAGCAGAAATGGACAGCTCCAACACCAAGGTCAGCCATTTCATCAAATTTCAAGTTTCCATCAAAGCAAACTGAAACATTTTTAAAGCTTCAGAACAAAGGTGTAACAAGACTGCCAGAATTTTTCATAAGGTCTACTTTTAAGTAACCACCTAGCATAAAGCAAATCGGTCCAAAGGTTTCAACCTGGCTTGGTCTGAGCTAAGCAAGCCAGATTGGTCTTCTAATGAAAAGCATCAATGAACTCTAGTACTAGATGGGGTTACTAGCACTTACAAACCGATACTGACATTAAAAATGAGCTGCCTTAAAATATTGTGGACAATAAAGTACCTCCAGTAAACCCAAAGCATGTTCCCATCACTACACCAATTGGAAGTGGTTACAGCACGTCAATCTGCCCAAACACAAAACCTATCCCATTTTCTGTGATCCTTGCAGCTTCTCTGGATTTCTGCTGTCTCCCTTACTGCTAGTTTCCTTCAGTCTAAACAGTGGAACGGCCTCCAGTGCTTCATAAAGAAACTAGAAGTTCATCTTCATGGTACATAGCAGGAATCACCCCCCAAAATTTCCTGCATTCTCCAGGAAGCTGGGAAGTGACATTTCCCTCCTGTTCTGAACTAGGAATTTTCAATAGTAAAATCTTCCCAGGAAGAAGACTTTCAAATGAATTTGTGTCTACTAGCTCTATTTAGTTAATCTAGGAAGTCTTCAGATAGTAAAATTAAATTCTCATTTCCTTGCCCTCTAACATGCTATTAATGGTCAAAGCTTTTTTTGTCCTGAAGAACAACACAGCATGATCTATGTGGATTCTCCTAACAAACAAGGGAAAAAAAAACATTGAAAAGCATATGCAATGTTTTTTCACTCATAAAAACATGGAAATATCTCAAAGGTGATGACACAAAGATAGGATCTTTCTGGAGTATAAAAGAAAGTCTGGATTCATCCTGTAAAAGCATTATGTTGTAACTGATTAGCCCAACAATTCACTTGGGAAGGTATGAAAAGAAATCGATACTAACTGGACTTCTGTGATTTGCATAGTAATTCAACTGTTTAGCATATCGTAAAGCACAACTGTGATTTACATGAACCTTTGGGCACATAAATACTGGTAAAATACTGACCAGCTACAGAAAGTAGTTCAGGCAATAACAAAGTATTAGGAAAAGTAGAAATACATCTATCCCACAGTATAAAGTGCTCACTTGGCATTTGCCTTGGAGGGAGGATAGAAGATGCTTGCATTGGCCTGAAAAAGATGCTGTAGAAACATTCAGATCCCTCTCATGAGGAAAGAAAAAGAAAGCAAAGGACAGCTGATAAGTGTTTAATGTATTTAATATTATTATTTCTGTTGCAATAGAATCTAGAGACACCCTTGTGCTACACGCAAACAGATAGTAAAAAATAGCATCTGCCAGCACGTGATCAAAGCACTGATAAGACAGATGAAGAATGACAGAAAGGAAGTCCCGTATGCACAGGCCAGATTGTGCAGATGGGAAGAGAAGCAAAGACAGTTTAGGTAAATGGCCAAAGATCAGACAAACTCTAAACTGGGAAAGAAAAGAGTCGAGATTTCTCAAGCCCCAGGTACTTGTTGACCTGCAGATCATCTCCCTCAACCTGTGTTAACACAGAAGAAGGAAGGAGCTGTACTGAGTGACAAAAGAGGAGTCATTGAGGACATGCTGTTTTTCAGCCCTGAAAAAGACTTTCCATTCTCAGGTTTTTGGAACAAGTGACAGAGAGACACTCTAAAGAGACTCCATTCCTCTTCCTCGAGGCAAGGTGTTTGCCTGCCTTCTTGCTAAAGTACGGTAGTACATGGACTACAGGCCCTTGGGGAGGAGAGAGGTTAGGGGAAAACATGGGAGGTCGTGAGCACTGTAACAAAAAGGTTTGACAAGACACTGTGGTGGAGAACAGCTAGCAGGAGACACCAGATTGTTATAGATGTAAACTTTCTCGATGAAAGGGTCAAATACAGAAATCTGTCCTGTTTCTGAATTAACACAGCATAAAGGGGTGAGGTGTCCCTGCTGCAAAACCAAAAATTACTTTGACCATGTGAGGGATGTGCAGGTCATTTGACTGCTGAGATTTGAAATCAGCAACTTAATATCTCTCAAAACACAGCTATTAAACACAACTGCTGCTGGATAGTCTTCCATCTCATCTACAAAGTGCAAATATTTCTACTCACTGTATAGATCTGTTTCATCCAGAATTTCAGACTTGATGATCTCTTCAATCACATCTTCTAAAGTGACAATTCCCAGGACTTCATAAAAAGGATCCCCTTCTCCTTCATTGTTTACTCTTTGTACTATAGCCAGGTGAGACTTGCCTGCAAGGAGACAGATCAGCAATTTAGACATTTTAGAAATTCCTGAAAGATCAGAAAATATAGTAGAATTATAGACACACAGGTATAAATAAAAAGACCAAAAGGTTGGTGTCAAGCTTCATGAAAAAAAGAGGCAAAGTTTAACAGATGCTTGAAATCAGAGTCTGATTTCTGTCTGAGAAACACATTCCGGGGTCACATAAATCTACCTAATGCACTAAAGGAGAACGGCTAAAGAGATCAGTGTTCTCTTTCTAATGTTTTTCCCAGTGAAACCCGACATTGAATTCATTATACTATCTTACTGGTGGTTGTTCCACTTCTTGTCCCATGCACTGGCAGAGGAAAGCCAGGCTGAAGCCCTCCTTTGCAGCAAGCTCCCCTGGATGTTCTCCTCGAGCTTGGAAACAACAGCAACAATGGCCAACACACAGAAACACGCGGACAGGGTTGAGCTGGGAAGAAGAGGTCAGCCCAACCCGTGAGTTTCTTTTTTTCTCTTCCCTCCCTCAAAAATCATTTATTTAGACATGCTCTGTTCAGAGGAAGTGGGTTTATTTAGGAATTAATTAAAATATTCAAAGTGACAGTATCTGATCAACAAAGAGAAAAGCTAAGATGAGATATACTAGTGGCTCTAAAGATTCTTGAACTGTGCATCATTCACAATGTATTATATAATTCCTAAAGCCAATAATAATAATAATAATAATAATAATAATAATAATAATAATAATAGTAATATCATCATCATGACCCTTCAAATCAGCTTTGATAACCTTGGCTGCCAGTTTCCCTAGCTGCCACTGCAAGCTGGTGCTTTGCAAAGCTGCATGCTGCTTTTTATGCATTCAAAGGGTTCACCAAATACAAGTGGCATTTTGAAGTATAAATACAGCAGACATCAATATGCTTTCTGAACTCTCAGGAGGTAAGCAACATTGTCTCGCATTCTTCTTTGCGAATCTCAAAAGCGATACTTATCCCCATCCGTGGAAGACAACCAAAATAGTTCAACTTTGCTTAGACCCCTTTATAGGCAATAATGTCTGCATGGTTTTAAGATTCAGATTATTAGACTAACAAGCATTCAAACTATTCCAACCCAGACTTACTCATGCTTAAAGAATGAAAATATCTCGAACAAATTAGACGAGGGAGGAAAACTTATCAACTACTGATATAAACATTGCATCAGGTCAAGTCAATTCACTTTGGTAAGTTTTTCACATCTGCTTTCCCAGGGACCCAACATAAGCAGTTAAAAACAAATTCTTGGTGAATGCTGTCTGTCGAAAGTTAAATTCTTTTGCTATTCCCAGCTTGTGATCATTTAAAAGGAATTTTCCAAAGCAGGGTCTAATATTAGACTCAAAATGAAGTTTCCATTCCACTTAGGCGATATTCTCACCAAAGTAACTACTGCATAATCTGATTGTCTTGGAGCTACTCGTTTAGATGCAGATGGACATACTTTAAATACCAACTCCACAGCACTGCTGAGTCTTATCTTGAGGAGACCTTATTCTACAGTGAATTAATAGAAAGATGATTTGTGATTTTAAAGGATCAACATTCATTTTGTACTGAAAGTCTTTCACCATGCCAGGTTTTATTTCTTTGCATTCCTTGCAAGACTTCCAGCTCTTTTTACCACTCAGTGAACACTTTTTTTTTTTTTTTTTAAAAAGGGTGACCTCATAAAAGAATGAAAGATTTAAGTACTATTATCATGTAATCACCTGTAATATATTATTCCAATTATATCCTTGAATACTATTATATTGAATAACGACGTTCAAGAAGAACCATGGCACAAAAAATGTCACACGGACAAACCAAATATTGTAATTTATTTCCCAGTGCCTGCTCAGATATTATTATATTTGCTTTCAAGTCAAAAGGCATAACTCCCTCAAGAACCACTTCTATCACAGACCAGGGCGGTTCATTTGCACATGCTCATTCAGATGCTAATTCCCAAGGATCACCATTCTCCCACATTAGTGGTAAGAGTGCTCAGACCTGTACAAGCTGGTGAAATAAAAAAAAACCAGCAAACAATGCTGTCAACTCCGTGTTTCAGCTTTGATCAGAATCACCAAATTACAGCCTTCTCCTCTGCTTCTGTACTGCCTACGATATATCTGAACTAAGTGATAAAATTTTACATTTTGAAAAGGAGTCTTTCTAACAGTGAAGTCCTGAACATATCTACAAGCCATGGGAGAGATTTTTGGAAATGGGATTGGGGAAGGACCTGAGGGGGCTGTAATACCATGGGAAGTTGTGCGTGACCTTCAGGCATGAAATCAGTTACATGCCCTTTCCATCGAGGTGGTCCCCACCAAGAATTTAGGATCGCTAAAATATGTTACGCTCTCCCCATTTTAGCAGCCACAGCACTCTGATCTGACCAACAGTACCTAATGTGAGACAAGTGACCAAAATCTGTACCAGCTACTGCTCTCCTGACCAAAGTGGGCTGATAAGGAATTAGTTATGGATGGCTATCGGACATTTTGCACTTTCTACAATGAAAATGAAGGCTAGAAACATTTTTTCTGGTTCTGTCATCATCTCTGATTTTTAGGGGTTTTATTTATCACCCAAAGTATCGAGACCATTGAAACTTGTCATAGTTTCAAATGTCATCGGACTTTTTGGTGGGTCGCATCGATGTCCAGCTCTCCCTTCGTTATTAAAACCATGTGTTGCAGACAGTTTATCTGTTGAAAATAGATAAATTATCCAGACGCAGGCTGACACTAACCTTTCTTCCCTCTTGACTGTCAAGTTTTCCTGTTCCTGACTTTCGCGAACCCATCACTTCACTGGGGTCAGATGAATTTAAGCCAATCTAAACAGGCTGCCTCTAAAAGGCTGCCTTTTGCTCCCATAGTCTTCTCTTTCCTTTGCATTGGCTCCAATGCTCATGCAGTCACTTGATGGGACAGACCAGATCCAAAAATGACATTTCTCGGGTCTTTGCAAGTTAATTTTGATCCAGATCCAATAATTTGCCAGAAATCATCAGACAGTGGAACAAGCATTGGCGCTGGTGACGGAGGTGTCACGAAGATGCATTCCCAGACTGGCTGCCCTCTCAGACTGCTGCATAGATGACTGCAAAACACCCTCCTCGTATGGAAGTAATCAAGGCAGAAAAGGCTAAAGGAAAAGCCAGAGGAGTGCAAAGACTTCTTTATACATCGTAACATAGCACAACACAGCATGTGCCCAACTTTAGCAGTGGCCTGTGAGTAAAATAATGACTCCAAGTGTTTTAAATAGAAATTGGCTACAGCTTTATTCAAAGACTTTATCAGATCACTGGTATTTGTCATACTGTTTTATTCAACTGAGAAAGACAGGTTTCAACTGTATTTTCCACTGCTAAGGACATCCAATACATATCCAACAAGGAGCTGAATAAAGTAAACAGCCAGGTAAGGAAAGCTGGCCTGTCTACAGTATTTCTAGGGCTTTGAGAGCAGAACACAAATTAAACAGAGAAAACAAGCATGCATGGAAATTAGATAAGTAATTTCTATACTTCACTGATTTTCTGGCCACAATCTCTAACCACACTACATCTACGACATTAATCTTTCTTTAATCACTTGTTTTAAGTGTTGATACAATGAGATTTAGCAAGCAGGTAGCTCTGCAGCACTGTCAGATCTGATGATAAAGGCAGAAATTACCTGAGTGATGTGTAATAAGCAGCACCAGGAGAGAACTGCGTGCAATGCTCTGACTCACAACTCCTCTGCGGCCACAGGCAGGCACCGGTTGCTTTCTGCCTCAGCTTCCTCCATCTACAGCGATGGTCAGTAACATCAGCAAGTGCCTACAGAGCTTATACGTGGCTTGAGACGCAAGCTGTGACAAATGCTAATCTCTCAGTTACATACACGGGCAACTCAAAGACCCAGGAGTTTTGTTAAAAGCAAATCCAGTCTCATCCCATTGCTCAAAATCTTGCCACTCAGCTTGGATTTTGCTCTGTACCGCAACTTCTGATTAATTTATTAAGCTAATTAAGAAACATGAAGATGCTTAGTGAAATCTGCATGAGCCAGTGAACCTAGAATGAGTTCCCAGGAGTCCATGTGATTGACCACACAGAACAGCACTGGAAGGAATGCTTGAAATACTGATTCTCTTACATTACCTCAACCATTCCTTGAAAAAGATATGGGAAAAAATTTTTTACCCTTTGATCCTGAGGCATTTATACATTTAGAGCAAGGACCTCAAGAATATTGCCATGCTGTTCAAGCTAGAGATGAAAACATTTGACCAAGTTTGACATCTGCTCTGGTCAGTACAGAGGGTCTTGTCTACATGAAGAGTTTTGCCATATGAATAGAGCTGTACCCACTCCACTCTCATATGCCACTTCCCCACAGACACACAGGCAGAAGAAATGGGCTGATGGGAACATTATGAAGTTCAATAAACGCAAATGCAAAGTCATGAACCTGGTACAAAATAACCCCTGTGACCTGGTACTGGGGACTGACTGGCAAGGTCTGCAGAAAAGGACTCCATGGTCCTGGTGGGCAAGCCACACCAGTCAGCAGTGTGTCCTCGCAGCAGTGAAAGCCAACTGCATACTGACTACATTAGTACCTGTGCAGCTAGCAGGTCAAGGGAAGAGATTATTCCCCTCTATTTGGCACTTGTGAGACCTGGAGTACTGGTGTCCAGTGTGGGGTTCTCCAGTACAAGACAGACATTGACAAACTGAAGCAATTCCAGTGAATGGATGTTAAGATGGTCTGGGACAATGCACACGGAAAAAGCAGAGGGAGCTGCATTGGTTCAGTCTTGCAAAGAAAAGGCTAGAAGGGAGTCTTAAAAGTCTTTATGTACCTCATAGTAGGCTACAGAGAAGACAAAGCTTGATTCTTCTTGGAGCTAGACACTGATGGGACAAGAGGCAATGAACACAAGTTTAAAAAATGGGAACTCTCCTTAAATAAGGAAAACTCGTACCTCATGAGGGTGGTCAAATACTGGAACAGAGGCCCAGAGGGGCTGTGAAATCTCCGTCTTTGGAAGTATTCAAAACTCAGTGACCTGAGCCAACTTCAAAGGTAGCCTGCTCCAAAGAGGGGGTTGGACCAGATGACCTCCAGAAGTCCCTTCTTAAATTATCCTGTCATTCTAAGACACTTCGAATGGAGGTCTGACTGAAATCCCAGCCCAGACTTTATTTCTGAGTTTTTATTCCTGAATTTCTGCTTAGGAATGGAAAAAAAAATGCAAAAGTTTCAGTACATAAGGATGATCTGTAAAGACAGCAAGGAAGTTTTACTCATCTGGAATGCCACAATATGGCCTTGTATGTGATCAGAAGTAATAGTAAAATGACACTACTAGCCAGATTACGCTGCAGAAAATTATAGTACTGCTGGCATAGCTTTAAAGCAAAAAAGGGATCTCAGGAAGTAAGTGGTCCAACAGCAGAGGTGTAACTCGGGGGCTCTGAGCAGTGAGAAGCAACCTACACATGACGTGTATAAGCTTATATCAGGAGTAAGCAACTAGAGATGCCTCTGTTTCTGCAGAAGGAGGTTTATGAAGTTAGTAACTGGGAAGATTTGTGTGTGTTATTTCCCCCATGCAAGCAGCAGATCTCACTAAAGGCCCTCAGTTTCTTTTTATTAACAAAAAGTCAGTGCTAAATCAAAGCTATGGTAGACATTTATAAAATAGAAGATTCCTGTTAAGTCATTTTGTGGTAAAACTAGAATCAGGCTAGTCCATTTTTGTTAAAACCAGTAATCTGAGTCCATTTGTTGTTGGTGATTGCCCTGGAATGTTAAGCTATAACCTGTTTAATATGCCTACAATGACATGCAGAAAAATCCCAGGAGGTGTTTAGCTGCCCTTGAATTTGCTAACTAACAATCTGTGCTTCTGAAAAATCTCCTGGTTTATTCTTATGTGACTGTTTTGGTTTAGACTGATTTCTACAAAGGTAAACAATTTGGTCTGTCAGTGAGATTCACAGGTTCAACAACACATTATGCAAAACAATCAATTTTAAAATGCATTGTATAATTTAACCATTAAAAACAACTCCCTCCAGAATAGCAATGGCTCACAAGCAATTATACCTAAGTAACAAGTGTTTTCCTAAATTTCTTTTCTGCAGCACAGTTCAAGGACATTAAATCTCTCTTCCATTAGCAGAAATTTGCATTCATGCTGTTTGCTTTTGCACTTTGATTATTTTCAATAGGGAAACCAGACTGCTGCTTTCTCCCCCCCCACCGCTAACTGGCGTATGCTGCCTTTGGGTTCACAACACAGCACCATTCACAGAATCAAGAGAAACCCAAAACTTCTGCACAAACATAATCTAGATTTAGACGAGGCTTTTTAGATCCCGCTCTTTTAAGCAGCAAAACACACAATTTTTTAATATATATTTGGGAAAGGAACCCAGTGACTAACATTCATTTAATACAGTCCCATGAAACTCATCCAGACCCTCAAGGAAACGAATGAAAGTATCGGCGCAACCACAGGGAATACGGTGATTCTTCGCCTTTAAACTGGAGAGCTTACAGTCTGGTACAAACATTAACTAGAAACCACATCAGCCTTCACAGGAAAATAAAAACGTAGCACTTTAAATAGATTCTTTGTGTTAAAGCCCATTTTAGTGGGAGGACACCAAAAAAAGGAAAAATTAGCGAGAGTTTCAGAATGACTTCCTGACAGTGAATTGTATTTGTAAGGAATACTTTCCCAAGGGAAATGGCAGAAGCTCAGTTACTTGCAACTTTGAAAACTCAACTGGACAGAGCTCCTAGAAAGGACTCCGCTGCCCTGTGGCAGATGGAAGAGAAGAAATGAGCTAACATTTTCCATCTCCAGCAGCCTATCACTCGGTGTAGGCGCTCCAACTCAACTGCTGCTGCCTACCCTTCAATCCATTCTGGTCAGACTCTGATGAGAAGCACGCTGTCAAACTTAATTCACTTTGCTGCTGCTGCTAAGAGTAAGAGCATAGCTCTAGAAAGCTGCTACCTGCTTCAGCTTTACATGCAACAGAGCTGAACCTGGCAAGAAACTTGGATCAGAAGCTGAGAAGTCACCATAGGTCCATGAGTAAAAGAAATTAGCTGGGAACCAGAAATAACTTGAGAGTAAGGAAAAAGGTCATTTCAACTCAGAGCTCTGCTATCGAAGTGGAAGTCTTAGAAAAGAATCAGAAGTGAGAACATTTAGGGAAAACTATTACCAGGTTTAGACAGGTAGCTAGAGTGAAACTAAAGAGCAGAGAGGAAAAGTTTCAGAAACTCCTTGAACATCAGTAATGATTCCCTTGCCATGGACAGTGTGCCAATGCTTCCCAGTCATGCAGTCCTTATCCAGTAGGCAGTTTGGGCTGGATATGGGAGGGCCTGGCAATAACCAGAGTTTACAGGGGTGTAAAATGCACACCGCTAGCTGGGGTCCTCTCAGTGTTGGCCAGAACATCTGATTTCAGCCAGGTAAATGGACAAACACAAGATGCTTCCCAAAACTGGAGGCTAATGCCCTAGAGAAGTATCTGCTGGACGCAAAGTAGGAGAGGAAGAGATGGAAAATGTAATGCTCGAGAGAGAAAATTCTCCTGAAAGCAAAGTGGTTTTTGACACTCCTCTGAGGCTCTAACCCAAGTACAAGATGGTGATATCAGGACACTAGTGGCCTGAGATGAGACTCAGGCTGGAAGTTTAAAAACAAACAAACAAACAAACAAACAAAACAAATCAAGGAAGCATTTCAGGGAGTGCAGCAAACTAAAGTTAGACAAGAGGTGGCAACAATGAGAAGAGAAAATATTGAGTCTGGAGAGAGACCTATCACTATTTTGCCTAACGCAGAACAAAAAATTCAGATAAAATTTAAGGCAAGCAAACAGAATACTGAAGTCATTCTTGGTCACAGTTCAAGTCTTCCACACTAGATTGAAAAGATACTGAAGTGCAACTTATGCTGATGTAATTTCCCCTGTGCCTCCACTTCCCAAGGCAAGTAATGACCTTTTGGAAAGAAGTGTAAGAAATGCATCTCCTTACTGACTCACACCTCCACAGCATGGTCAACAAGGATTTTTTTCTTAGTGTTCAAGGACCCTAAAAAGAAGCCATGCTAATTTTATTACTTCCCTGTTTGTTCAAGATTGTCCCCACTGATTTCAGCATTCCTTCAGGGATGTGGAGCAGGCACCAGCCAGCAAAAATGCAGCCAGCAGAGGGAGCGCAAAACCTTGGGTTTGCTAAACTCAAAGCTCCAGGTCCTTCCCGGACCTCAGCCCAGCAGTGAGCAGATGGAGAGGAGAGGTCCTGGGTTCTGGCATCAGTGGGGTCTGGGTGCTGGCCTGCTGCTGAATCTGGGCAGATCTCCTTTGAGAGGTGTATACCTCAGCTTAGGACTCCACAGCAACGACCAACATCTGCCATGGCCTGTTCAGTGTCTCCTTCTGTAGCTTTGCATTGTTATGACTTGTGCCCATCCCACCTTCCTCCCTCTCCCCTACCCTGGGGGGGACAATTTCTTGAGCCCTTCATAAGGGCACAGGAAACAAACTGTCACCTCATTAGTCTCCTCCATCACTCCACCTGCCCCACAGGCTGCTTCTGCTAACCAACAGTTAATCTACTAAATAAAACCAAGAACATCAAGAGATGTTTATGAGCAACAAAAATAGAAGTTGACCCAAAACAACGATGAACTGGAATGACTTTGATGTGCAGGTAACCAAAACATGACACCAACAGAAACAACAGCCTTGTTCTGTAACATTGCAGCCAAAAATCCTACTGATCTAATCCTTCCTCTAATCCTGCCTCCCTCAATTCCTAGAACAAACTGAGTTTAATTTGGGGAGTTTCTAGATTTTGGCATCTACACCATGAGATTTTAAATCTGACAAAGGTAAAGTACTAGAAGGCACAACAGAAACATGTTTGGACATTAGGAGGAGGTTAGCTGAGGCCAGCATGCTTACATAAGGACCTAAACCGTGCTAAGAGCAAAGCGTATGAGCTGAAAAGGAAGAGCAGCATCTTGGGACTGTGGGTCATGAAAAGAACTGGGGGCTGGATATATTATTATTTTTTTTTATTATTACCATCATAAGCTCCTGTAGTTTACTTTTAGTTCACTATTTAAGACATAAATTTAAAAGTGTTCTTGTGTTACCAACATCTTAGATCATTAATATTCTATCTTAATGACCTGTTTTACTTCAGGCCATTTATATCACATGCAGTTTGCAATTCCAGCAGCTCAAAACCTCGGCTGGTCGATGGCACTGTCAGATTTTTCAAGCTCAGCGCAAGGCTTTCTAGTTTATATTGCAGCAAGAGCTGGGGGAAGCTTAACAAAAAGCTACCCTGTTAACTTTCTAAATTGGTGACAACATCCTTCACCCAGCAGGTTTTATACAACCCCAGAACCACTTACGTGCATGAGCTTTCCCAGTGAGCAAAACCGCAGGATAAACACACCTGTAACACAACCAGTGCCAGTGACCTTGACTTTGCACGAGCGCAGGATCGGGGCCATGTGAGCATTTGTGCTCTGACGCTGCACATTTGTTTCTCCAAAACATAACACAGTCTGCACTGACAGACCGATTTCCAATTGCTTCAGCAGAAAACGAAGGATACCACAGCAATTTGAAGGCACAAGAAATAGAACCTTCGCCCACTGGCTTTTTGTTTCAGTCAGGTCCCAGGAGGTATAACGATGCAAGAACGGCTGCTGCAGAACCATGTTTCACACTGTCAGCAAATTCAATGAGAAGGGAGGGAATATCCTCTGGCTGGAAAGTGACTCTGAAAGACTAAAGGTATGGTGCATCTAAACATAGCAAAGCATCAAGACAGACCCTAAAGCCACAGATCAGAGAACCTCAAATATAGTGACCATTTCCAACGTTCTGAAGCTGCCAGAAGCATCTTCACTTTGCTTTGGGGCAATTTTAGCTAGCAGCACAGAGCACAGCTGAATCCTGGACCCAGGCCTCTTCGTCAAGAACACGTACAGATCAACAGTTATGGATATGAGGAGGGTTAAAATCATTTAAACCACCCAAAGACGTGCTGGAATTCTCTGACACAACAACAAACAGACAGAAGAGCACCTGTAATTTCAGAACTGGGCATCACAGATACCTAACTGACTGCAGACTGCATTTTTTTTTTCTTCAAAATATTAATACAATAATGTATAGAGGGGGAAAAACCCCATGACTTTGCATTTTGCTAAGGAATTAAGTAGATTTTATCTTGATGACATGTTACTTTAAAAGTCTGTCATGCAAACAGGTCAAAAGAACTAGTTCAAACGCTGACTCAATATCTTCAGGAAAAGGAAAGATTACTGTAAACTGCCCTGTTTGAAAGAGTGACAATACTGATGGTATATTTGAATGCATTCTTAATATTATTGAAGAACAAATGTAGACTGGCTTTGTTCCTAGGAGTTTTCAATTACTCATGTATGTAAGATTTTCAAGTGAACTTGTAATACAACACACTCTTTCCATCCACACAAGGCAAGATTAATTTTCTCAAAAATGGTATTACTGGGTCTGATTTTAGAAATCAGAGACTTCAAAGATCAATCTCTGTGGCAATTACACTATGAATATTTGCAATTACTGACTTTATAAAGCAACTTTTTAAGTTTCCATTTATGAACAACCATCTAATTAGTGTTTCTTTGGCCCACCCTGCATAGCCCTCTGGTAGGCTGAGTTTGTCCAGAGCTCTTGAAGGAGGAAGGAAGCCTCTCAGATAAGACAGCAAAGCCTTCCTCCTTCAGCAACAGCTGCTGGAGAGAACTGGACATAAGTTGAAGAGGTAGCCTTGCCCTCAAGCAACAAGACACTGGAGATAAAATGAAGAGGAGAAAAGTAGTCTAAAGCAGGAGACTGTGAATTTGTGAACTTGCCACCACTGGTTTTGCTGTGATGAAGAGTTCCTTTATTCTAGAAGGTTCAACAGCTTCTATCCAGATTGTCAAGAAAATCAGTTTGGAACTGAGATCGCAGTAACTAACAGCAGCTGCCTTGCATAAGTCTACTTTACTATTCTTTTAAGCAACTCCTTGATTTATTCCAGGTCAACCTGTCCCCAAATTTTACTAAAATACAGTATTTTGCTACAGTATTTATCACAATTTTCCTAACCTGATGACAGAGACATTAAGCATGGCATTAGAGGAAGCAAGACAACAATAAAAAGAATTAGTGGAATGGCTGCTCATTGTTTAATTTTAAAATTCAGGCGAAAATTATTTCAAAGACAGCACATAAATCAGGGTAGCTCAACAGCTTTCCAACTGCTGGGTGTGGATGACAGAGGATGACATGCGAATTACACCTACATTAAAATATTATTCAAGTTCTTCTTGTCAAATATTTACTGTAAAGTGATGAGATATTTTAGTAACGTAACAGGAATCCTGCCAGGATGGTATTTCTTTTGTGATTTCCCTGTTTAGCTCAGGGAAGGTGTAATGGAGCCAACTCTGTTTTTTTTGGTATTCTGCAGAATTCTCTGTCATTATTTTAGCCCCATCCAAAATTAATCTCAATGTATTTACTCCCAAATGACCTAAGTACTTAGCTTTAATATCACTGAGTTCTGGGACTTTGTTTATTTTGACAGTTATACTCCAGAACAAGCTTTGTGGTATAGCTTCTCATAAGGAATGGGGCTTTTGATCTAAGCAGAACCCCTTTTCATTCAGTCTCCTCTGGCAAGGGACAGATCTCTTTTGCCTCTTTAATACTGTTGACCTTGTTTGTGAATGTGTGTATCAGAGCATCTCTGATTTTATCTAAGTCTAGGTTCCCATACTTTTCTACTAACACCATGTAATAGCAATGCATCAAGGTATCTCAGGACACCAAGAGCTCACAAGGGTCCATTTGAATAATCTGCTATGTAGGGCTACGATCCACTGTCCTGATACACCCAACTGCTTCTGCAACACTCTGATGAGAGTTAATGTAAAGCACAACTCTGCTAGTTTGGGAAACAACCTCAGTTACCATGGTTGAACCCACTGGCACAGGTCAAATTAGCTTCTGCGGGCAGAGGGTGAATTAAAACTCAAGCAACCCGTACAGCTTTGCCCACACTAAGAGCACTCAGCGCACAATACCAGCCTCCCTGCATCCCTAAAACCCTCTGACCATGGAAATGGCCTCAGAGCAATGGTGTCCTATTGTCGTGACTTCTGCTTGCATTTGTTTATTTTTAGCTAGGATTAGGCTGAATTCTTCTACATCCCAATAAACACTGAAGTAAACCAGCTCCAACTTCTGCTAGAAAAGACATGGGCAATTAGGTCACGCAACATACGTACGCACACTTCACTGTTGTCTTCCGTGACCGCTTGTAAATCCAAACATTCTGGGTATGCCCATACAAAAACAGCAACACGAACCCCAACCAGAAAACCAGTCTACTAGGCTCTGAGGATTTGCCCTTAAATCTATAGAATAAACAACACTATTTATCTATCATATTAACAATAGCAGAACGGATGTGTGTCACTGTATGTGGTTCATAGGAGAATATCCAAGGACTGGGGTATGAGAGCGTTTGGAAAACCTCAAGACTCGCAGCCATATATATATGGGTGTTTTGTTGTTTGGTTTTTTTGTTTGTTTTGTGGGGTTTTTTTTCAAACAGATGGGTCTAACATTTTGTATCTTTCCCCACTGCAATACCCTTACTTTCCCCTGTTGATCTTTTACTGCAATAGCAACACATCCGCACCTTTCCTCCCCCCACCCCAGACCCTTTCTTCAGGCTCGCAATGCTCTTGGGCTTCTTCCTGCGTCTTCTGCCTGTTCAGGAAAGATCTCTCCACAAATTCAGCCACTGGCCAGGTCATGCTGCCTTCACAGAACAGGTCAGGGCTGAGCTCTCAACTCTACCTCAGAGGAGCAATAGGAAAAGTTTCCTCTCTTACCCACACACCACCTTTTCATGAAACTGAATAGAAACATGGTATTTCTGACTTTTCCAACTCTACAACTTCCAAAACTCTGGAGGACTAGGACAGGAAGAAAAAAAATAAACAACAAAATGACAAAACCCAAAACAACAACAAAAAACCCAACCAAAAAAACCCAACCAACCAAAAAAAACAACCGGACAAAAAGCCCCCACCAAATCCCCAAAACACCGTGTATTTCCAAGTAGAGCTCAAATACACACTTAGTCTAAATAAGACGGACTATGCATGATCTACTGCTCTGCATCTTTATGCACACCAGGTTAATACATGCGAAGGTCCCCATCCTTCCAGGCCTTGCAGAAGTCGGGAGCCCAGCTACGCACACGACATTGCTGTCCTTACAAGGGTTAGACAAACAGACCAGCAAACCCTGGCGAAAAGGAAATGCATTTTGAGTTCACAGTGGGGCTATCACTTGGCTATTTCTGTAGTGCCTGCATCTAAAAAAAGATCCAGTTCACACAAGTAGCTATTTTACCTTACTGTCCCACAAGAACTAAATGCATTTTTTCCGATTACACTTTCCCACCATAAAATACACGACAAAATGTGACAAATATTTTTAAATATTCCTATGAAAGCATTTTGCTTATATATAGAAACATGAGTATATATGGAAACATACAAAACTCTGTGTTTATATATAGATGTCTCCTCACTGTATAACTAATATTAGTTCATGGAACTGAAGTCACACACGACAAAAAAAAAAATGAATTAAAGTTCCAGTGAGCTTTGCCATAAAGTAGACAAAGCAGAAAAAAAAACTCTCTTGGATTTATGATAATCTCTGTATGAAATGCTGAATGGTAAATTCCCTTGAGAACTTATCCGACACAAGAAATACACAACAAAATAAACAAACCAGGGGACGAGTCCAGGAGGCTCACAGAAGAGACATCTAGTCCACTTTTTTTTTTTTCTTTTCTCCTCCACTCCAGCAAAATCTCTGTCATGAGCCACAAGAGAGGCGCAAAGAGGTTTTCTTGGGGCCTAAAGCCCATCTCTTGGGGAACGAAAGACCATCAGCTTCACCAAGGTCCTGGGCATTTCAAGCTCTTTTAGAGGAAACATTTGAAGTGACTACCACAACTGCTACTCTTGGAAGAGTGCTCCACACTGTAATGGCCCTTTCTATATAAAAGAAATATACTTTGATAATTACATGAAGGTCATAAAAGTTTTTCATAAGATTTATTTGCACAAGTCTGAGGGGTTTGAATTTTAGTCTCTAATCACTCCTTCATGGTTTGGTGTCCCAAACACCATATTTCTTGCATTTAACCAAAACATAAATGTAAAATTCACTAATCTGTGGTGTTTAAGCTGAGGGAAACAAAACAAGCAGAAAATATGAAACTTTTTTTTTAATGGATAAAATTTAAATACTTTTTCCATGCCCCAAGGGGAATTAGTAAAATGAAGAATACCCTTCTTTTTTTTTTTTAAGCAAACAACTCTCAATCCCACCTCATCATATCTGTTCAAGTACTATTCTAAACCATGAGTTTCCATTCACAGCACTTTATAGTATAGTACTTAAAACTGTCACAGGAGCCTGTTCTAACTCCCAGCCAAACATCCCTTCTTGAACACCTTCCCTGACAAGTACAGAATCCCAGTTTTCATGAAAAGGAGTTTTCAGCAATAAAGGCCAGGTACTTTTGTAACAGTTTCCCAACAATTACCATCAACAAAAAGAACTCTTGGATGACCCGGACAACAACTAACTCAAGGGTTTTTCTTCTAAAATACAATAAAGCTACTGAAATAATGGCATACCCAGGCCTGCATCTCAAGGTTACAAGCTTGTGTAACGTGCTGGAGTCAACCAGACAAAGCAACCAAGAGATGGGTCTGAATGGGGAAAGGTTGGAGTAGGCACTGTCTGTAGAGCTTAGTGGAGAGCTTCACCCAATAGCTGTGGATAGCAGGAGTGGCAGATGGCTTTCCAGAAATGAAGATTAATTACTCTCAGGAACAGAATTTGCCTCCTCTTTATCTTTAAAGGCTTGTGGCATCACACTTGCTTACTTCCATGGCAACTGGATTCCCTTCTTATCAAAAAGCTGTTGAAGCTAAGCTCTGTCTTCTCTCCTGCCCTGTAACTCCTGCTGCACCAAATACCCAGAGAAGCAAATGGGACCGAGGAGAAAGAAATTCAACTGTGCAACCGAAAGAGTAAAATTTCAAAGTTTTCTTACAAAAACTTTACAGATCTCTGTCCCACTTCACAACATCATCAGCTTCTTGCTGGCTGAAAATTAGCAACTATATAATATGTACAGCCACACGGTACATGGGAAGGGTATCTCTGATCTAGAACAAAACTAGATCACTGTGTGGTGACCACAGTGTGACCACAGAACAAGACTAGTTCTAGATCCTGGGACCAAGAACTCCAAATCTACTCAGCTTCACAGGAACACCAAGTTCTTTTACGACCGCAAGTGATCAGGAGCTCAGATCTATTATTCATGGAGATGATGACATGTCTGGCAGAACAACAGCTCTTGGCAGGACTGCAAAATATTTATGCAGTGTAACAACTCAAAGGAAATGATTTGCCAAATTGACTGCAACAATAGTCTTCAACCTTTTTCAATTTGTGGACTGCTAAAAATGCTCAGTGGGAATGCAGAACTCTGTACAGCTGAGCTCTCTACTGACAAGAGGCTTATTGTTTTTTAAGATACCTTTATTGAGACGTCAGAAATAGTCCTTGAACGCAAGCTAAAAAAAGAATATCACCAGACCACATTATTTTCTGGAAGTTTTTCATCCAAATATTAAGTAATCTTTCTTACCATATATAATAACCAAGACTTAAAAGCCTGAAATCAAATTGTTACAGGTTCCTGCAAAATAAGGATATTCTTCCTAGTGACATTAGCAAGGGCTTTTATGGCAAATACAGAGACCAACCACCATGTGAAGCGGTCAAATGGCAGAACTCAAATGCAGCGGAGCCCCCCAGGGCAAGGAGAGCACGGAGCAGTGTACCACCGAACAGTGCCCCGGGCTCCTCCGGGCAGAAAGCGAGAGCAGATCAGCCCTGGGAGGGACCCTGAGTGCTGGATCCCACACGGGTCTATTTCTAAGGAAAGCTGAAGCTGAAATTAGTGGTCGGCGACAGTGGTTTTTTTAAAGGCAGCATTTAGAGACTTATCAACAGAAACAAAATATAGCGAAGGGGGAATAGAAGGAAAGGGAAGAACTCTGGGAACTGCAAGTGAGATTCGTGTTATTTCCACTGTGGTAGCACTTGAATCAGTGCTCAAACCACCATCTCTGCCCCAGCTTATTAGACAACCTAGTAATTTGTCTGCTCCTGTACAGTAATCCGCAGTGCAAGCCATGGCAAAGTGGGGATGAGAGAGGCCAGCACACCCCAGCCTCACTGGTGGAAGGACCAGGGAGATGATGGCAGGGACGGTACGACTCTCAAGCACTGATGTGTTTCCTCAGACGTACCGTTTCAGCAGATATCAATATCGGCAAGTTGGCCTGGTGGTCTGGCCATTGTGAAATGGCTGTTTCCTGCAGGTGTCACAACAGAGGTGATCTGAGGGGAAGGCTTTGCAGATAATGCTAGGAAATGTTTTATGGACAAAAGGAGCAGTGCAAAAGAGCTCCTGGCAGAAAGTACAGCTGAGGTCAACACTGCTCTAGATGTGCAGGGGTGAGGCATTTAAAAGAGGACAAGAACAAATAGGAAGCTTTTGTCCACCCTGCATCAAATTCCTCACTCCTTTGAGGCAGCATCACACTCAACCCTCACACTTCCCGCTTTAACACCTTGCTATGAAGCATCCTTTCAAAAATCAAAACTGAAAACATTTCCCTCTCCCCTTGCGATGAGTCTGAGCCAGCCTCTGAGGTGAGAGCAGAGAGCACAAAGTCCAAATCTTTAAATCAAGAACAACCACTGATCTGCAAGCAAATATTATAGCAATTTCTTCATCAAAGATGGGGGGAAGAAGTGTTTTCCAACCATCAGGACTAGTGAAATTTGATTAGCGGAGGAAGTCTGAGAGAAGATGGTGGTGCTTCTGGAAACAGCTTAAAAAATGGCATGGGAAAGCACAGGCAGCAAGAAAGTAGCTTGAGAAATAGATTTCACTGGTCTGACAGGAGAAAAAGACATGTTAGAGCAGCCTACGGTTCTCAAAGGAGACAGGGAATATCTTCAAATGTTTAAGGGATTATGAAATGGTGACTGGAATGAAAATGTGCAAAACTAAGGTAGAAAGAATAGCAGGAATACAAGTGAAATGATCAGAAGTGCTAATATCGGTGTGCAAGTCACACCAGAGTCTAAGCATAGAAAGAACTAAGAAGGAAGGCAAGTGCACACTAAGACAATAAGATACAACTGCTGTAGCAGTTATTTGTTGAAGCAAATAAGATACTCCAGAAACAAGAGGGGGATTTGTGCACAGAAATCCGCCTGGTCAAACAAGTGAGTTGCCCAAGGGGTTACACCAAGCTGTTCATGAGAAAGTCTCCTGAACCCTGTGAACAATGAAAGCAGTCCTTTTTCCATCCATCTCTCCCAGAGTATTTAAAGATTTGAATTTTCCCATATCATTTTTGGTTCGTCTCTCTCCTCCTATAAATAGAGAAGCAGCAGTGCATCCATCTCTTCTTCATCTTTTTTGGTGGTCTAGCATTGCACACATGCTGGAATGTTTTTCTAGTAAACGATAAGCGATGGGAAACAAGTCAAAGACAAAGGACAAGAGACCTTGAGCTCAAACAAGTAGGAGAGATGGGAGCCTGTCCTCTTTCCCAAGAGGCAGGTATCTTTTCTCTTGACCAAAGGGTTTTGTTTTGGAAACAAACGTATCTATTTCTGTCACTTCCTTTAGACATGTAGTCTTCATGGGGCTGATAGTAAGACTGACTACAATGTCTGAGAATGACAGTTTGGCCCCCAAAAGAAAGCATTTCAAACCTAAATATGAAACCCAAAGGAAACACACCCCTGCTGCTCAGCACATGTCTCAGTGGACTAACACTGTGATCTGTGCTCTGCTCTCAGAGCCTTCACTTTAATCCAGAGTCCAATAATCGAGTTAGCGCTTTGCGAGGAGAGCTAAAGCCCCCGGGGTTTCTGCCGAGCGGCCGGCCGGCAGAGAGGCTGAGCTGGACATCAGCAGGTGGTCCGGCTGCCATGGGAAAACAAGAGTGGTGTGGGCAGCTGGACAGCTGAGCAAGGAGCTGCAGGAACGCCTGTAGCTCTACCCTGACCCATAGGAGGTCAACCACACCACTGGATGTTCCCAAGAATAACAAAAACATGAACAGAAGAGGAAGGGCAAGACACAGCAAAGGGAGAAAACACCAACACCAGTCAGTTTGGGCTTGGAAGTTGCTTCATAAGTCAACAAAGCCCACTTCTGTACTGAGATGCTTAAGCACAACACAAAGGCAGTGTAGGTATCTCAAGCTGCAGCCCTGATGTACCACTGCAGCAATGAACAGGACGAGACAGCTGCGCTAACACAGCAGTGTCTCTGATAGATGGGGAAGGAGCTGGGGAGAGCAGCGGGCGGGGGAAGCTAATGAATTCCAGAAGATCACGGTCTTCCATCCCTGCTTAAAAATAGGAACTGTGGTCAGAGGTTTGAGACAGAGAGAGTCAAACCTCAGCATTTGGATCCAGATTTTGAAACCACAAGAGGTCAGAGTTAATTGATGGTTGGTCATTCAGAGGTCCTGGGACAACTTAAGAATCAACAACATGCTGTAAAGTCCCATTGAAATTAGGCTCCTATCTCCCATCTAAAAGATGTAACAATATCCCTGAAAACAGCGGCCCTGACCAGCATCCTCCCTAGGCTTACCTGCTCAACACTTGGGGGAAACGAGTAAGTTGCCAACTAGCAGCAGGGTCAGGCAGAGCCTGGTTGCAAGAGCTGCAAGAGGGAACAGCTTTCAAAGCAGGCAGCAGCAGGCAGGTTCTTGTGGAGCTGGCAGGGCTGCTGACTCTGGGATAGCCTAATCCACTAACAGGTAAATCCCCTCCACAAAACATTCCTTCCTGCCTGAAAAGACTTATTTGGCAACCAAGGCCCCCTACTTTAGAGTAAGAGCTGGGGAGGAATGTGAGCTGTGGTTCCTGATGGGAGAAGGCCCCAACGCATGGAGTATCAGGCTGAAAGCCACCCAAGCCTCAGCACGTGAGGCTCTCCAATGAACTGTCCTGACTCCACATGAGATCACTGCATGGCAAGCAGGACATCAGGCACTGAGATTTGGTGCTTGTTGTGCTCTTTAGATACACGGACTAGACAACCTTCAAAGGTCCCTTCCAAGCCAAACTGTTCTATGATCTGATGTTAAGGGCCTATCTCTCCAGACAGCTGGATCTGCAGGAAGGAAGAATTCTGTTTGGTGGTTTTGGCAAACATCATCCCAAGAATAAGGGTTTGGCCTGCTAACTCTGATGATAACTCAAAATTTCACTAACTGAGATTACTGAGGAAGAGGAACAGATCTTCACTCATATCCACATTAGAGAAGCCAAAGTTTGGCCCATATACTAAAACCAGGCAAAACAGACAATGCTAGAAAATCCCACCTGGGCAAATCATTTTTATCAGACAGTTTACCCCAAATGATGCAGAAATATGCCTTTTGTTTTTCCAACATATCTCTTTGTAGCTTTCTAACTGGAGAAGGTTTTGAATACAAGGGTACGATACGCTGCACTGTAGCCACACTGTCATCCTTGAATGGAGACATCTTACTCCCTTACAGATTCAGAGAAGTAAAGAGACTACAGTCTGGTGTGGCATGTGCCCTGCATGATCATTCATTCATCACCCCAACTTGCACCAGCATTGGCATCAACTCAAAGGCAAGAGAGCACAAATCCATTTTGAAAGAGATGCTCTTCAGCCATGGTGGTCTTGTTTACATGGAGTGATGGAACAGCCCTTTACCAATGCAAATATGTGGTAAGAGTAGTTGCTGGACCTGCTGTAGCTTCTCAAGTGTGCAGAGATAAGCTTTGTTACCAGATCTAAGTCAAGATTCAACTGTTTCCCTAGAAGAATCTTCACTCACCCAATTCTACATCTCATTCATTAGGAGGTGGCAACATGTTTTTCCCCACCCCAAAAAATTACCCTTCTCAAGTGTTGAAAAAACAGGCAAAAGAAGTTTTAAGGCCCATTTTGGGCTCTAAGCACATTCAAGAGCTGATGAGAAACCTACTGTGGCTCACTTGTCTCTAACAGGATTGTATTTACAGCTCCTGTCTTCCTCCCCACTTCAGGGAATTGGAGCTGCATATGAATTTCCTTTCCTTGTAATCCTTTGTTGGAAATGATCAGTACTGCTTGTCACAAGCCCGTCATGTGGCAAAAAACAAGGCACAGAGGAGGTGCAAACTCCCCTTCCCAACAACAACAGTACTCACTGAAGAGGGGTGAGGGGAGACAAGGGAAAAGGGGGCTCTACTTGACGGCTTGCAGGTCACTTCATCACTTTTACTGTCAGCAATAGCCAGTCTAAAAATTGTAGAGCTGGTCACGGTAAAGAATACATCTGAAGTGATAAAAACAGTC
Source organism: Aramus guarauna (assembly GCA_013400195.1). Lineage (NCBI taxonomy): Eukaryota > Metazoa > Chordata > Aves > Gruiformes > Aramidae > Aramus > Aramus guarauna. Next base: position 158,019 of record VXBL01004262.1, on the reverse strand, counting down.
ATGTTGGATTAAGTGGAAAGGAGACAAGACAGAAATTACATAAAGGAGAGAAAGCTCAAATGAACAAAATCAGGAGCTCTTTCGGCTAGCTCCTGTTCTCCAAAAATAAGGCATCTCCCAGGTAAATTGAGATAGCAAAAGAAAGCCTCTGCTCTGTGTGACAGCAACAGCACAGTAGAACAACCAACACAAACACTCACACATTCCCTTTAGAGAATTAGAGAATTAGAGAACAGAGATTTTAAGCAAGAGTACATGGGCATGTACGTTTGCTTTCCAAATTCCGATCCCCTCATAGCTTCTCATCAGCAGTTTTCTATTTCTACTATGAAGGGCTCTACTGCAATTATGCTCAGTTACTGAAAGCCTCTTTACTCTAATCCTCTTCTTAGCCTCAGAAAGTAACAGCATCAACTGATACCTGTGAGCTTAGCCTCCTCCACAGGAAACACTCTACAGAGTCCTCAGCAGAGGAAAAAAAAACCCTCAGGACATAAACATCTACACCAGCTCCTCTGTTCACCTTACCAGTGCTGCCATCTGATCATCTAAGTGAGCCAAACCAAATTTTCAAGGCCAAAACTTGTAATTTTGGTATTTTAAAGCAGCAAGCTCCAAGCAGAAAATGGATGGGAAATCACAGCTTTTTTTTTTTTTTTAATTATTATTTTTTTAATTTCATTTTAAACTATTTTAAAAATGAAGTTCTTTGCCATGAGGCTGGTGGGAAGGGGGTACTGAAGAGGGGGCACTGTGCTGTTTGTTACTTTTGGCAAGGATGTTCCAATCAAGTCCTAACACGCATAATTATGAAGTAGACTGAACTGTTCCCTGATGAGTTTTCATCAACCATGAAGCTAAAGGCAAACTCAGAGAAGTATAAATAATTCTGATTCAAGCAATGAAATAGAGACAAGCAAGTTACGCACATCTCGGAGGTCCTTTTGAGAGGTATTAGACCTACCGAACGACTGCAGTTTTCCCTTTAATTTAGAGAGCTGCTGGTTTTTAAGCCCAGCTGTTTAACCCCTGCAATGCACAGTGACCTTTTTATTTTCCATTGCTCTTGCAGTTTTCCAGCAGTTTGAGCTCATTTGGGCTAATTACCTCAACATGGAGCTGCAAATGGAAAATGTTGCTGGTAAGTTGTTCCATTCACAGCCATTTAGTCTTGCACCGCTTGCGTCAAGGTGCACTACCTGTTTTCCCCATCTCCTTAGGCGGCGAGGCTTCAGACCTTGGGGCCGTTCTGCTCCCAGCGGTCACGCAAGCTCCGAGAAGAAGTCAGTGACCTTCCAGCCAGAGGACTCTGCCCAGTGCACAGTGTCCGCATGTCCACCTTCCCTTTGCAGCCTATCCTGTTCCGATACTCAGGTGAGGGACACTGTGCCACAAGGCACAGGAGACCAAGCTCCCTGACCCACCAGGGAATCTACTCTCCTTGAATCTCACTATGGAGGAACGGCAGTCACTCCAAAGCTGAGATGTCACTGAGTTTCCATCATAAACCTAAGCTGACCCTTTTCTGACCCTGTCTTCCAAAAACCATTAATTTACAAAACATCCCATCAACAGGGAAATTGGTAGGTCTGACTTGGTAATAGAGAAGAAAAAGCCCTTTCCCATGCAGATCCCAAGCTAACTTGAAAGCTGGCTTTGAAAAAAAACAGAGTCTGTATACTCAAATATCTAATTGTGGATTTGGACCCAACTTTGTGAGATGTGTCATTAAAATGCAGAATTACTGATGTTTTAAACTATTATTTCTAAGCCCTTTTTAAACTAAGATGGAAAACAAAACACCATGGCAAGGCTTTCCTACCACCAACTGCTCAATACCAAGACTTCACCAATGCGCAGTTCTGAGTTAACAGTATTACAGGTACTCTAACCAGAGCAGTAACTTTTGGGTAATCTCAAGTGTCAAAAGAATAGCTAGAAAATTCTTTTTATTTTCCTGGAAGCTGACAGTCTTTCTCTTTCTCCTGAAGAAACTGAATCAAAGCATAAGCAGACTTCTGTCAACAGAAAGAGCCCTCCATTCCCACCCAAAGAGCTCCCACCTAATGTTTAGTCACCTTTACTAGGGCAGTTGAGGATTTCCCCCAACTGATTCTGCTTCTCCTTCCACAAGAGTTTTCTGATGTCCACATGAACTCAGTCTTTCAGAATACAACTCTGTGCAAGGGTTGACACTGCTACACAAGGTGCAAAACTCATCCCTTGGAAGCATCTGCTGTCAAACACCTTAGGAAAGCTGAAAGGGAAAAGCAGGGGGTCCAGAGCTATCACCTTCAGCTGGTCCTGTGGAGGTCTGGAAAAACAAGCACTCAACAACCTCATAGGGTGCAGGGGAAAGTCCTTAAGAGCTCTGAAAGGAACTTGTCTGAAGCCACCTCCAATTCTCCAGGAATGCCAGGCACAAGAACACCTCATTTAATGAAGACAAAATGTGCCAGCTCAGTGCAGGCCCAGGAAACAGAGAGCAGGAGTAAAGCAAGGGGGAAAGATTGACTTCTTGAACACATCAAACAGACAGCACCTGTCCAGGTTCTTACCTCCATCCTAAGCATGAGAAAGGCCATTTCACTACTCAGACAAATTGCATTTAATCAGCAGCCATACAACCTGAAATGCCTTGGTTCTAACTGTAGACTACTCTGCAGCCTTCTTTACAGTTATGCACTGTGCACAAATTAAAATGACAAATCCTCCATAAGACAAAGACTACAAACGAAACAGTAATTTCCCAGGCCTTGTTAAGAGTCCTACACCTCAAAGTGATGAGGGCATTTAACACATCATTTAGCACACTGGGACCAACAGGACTCTTTCAATGGCATTAGACTTAAAGCTAGTGAGTGTCTCTATCAATGCTTCACTTGCCCTGATCAGGAGTTTGGAGGGCTTGCCTGAAAAGCTGTATACTTCTCGCTAGCAACAAAACTCTGAGATACAGGTGATTTGACATGTGTTTTCAGAACGTCATATGCAAAGACAATAAATTGGAAAAGACAGAAAGCTAGCATCTGGGCAAATGAAAAAATTGGGCATGTTGTCTGGGAAGTACTGTTTTAACCTTCCTACATACCTATATATTTGAGGGGAAAGGGGAAGAGAATTTCTTTAGATAGTCGATATTCTCAAAAGAGAAACTCTGTGTCACCTGCAGTTGCAAAGTAATTTTTATTTCATCTGTGTTGCAGATGATCTCACCTTACATTCCTCTTTATTCAGCATCTGTATTTTTCCCAGCAGCACCATGCCGAAACTTTTTCACCCAGGTTATTATACTTCTCAAATACTTACAAACAGCCCTCAGATGCCCAGTCAGCATGGACCTGCAATGTGAATCGAAGCAAGGCGTGGGCTGTGTTCAGACTCAGCTATAGGAGCGATGCCACAGCCAGTACCACCAGTGCTACCAGTGCTGCACGGGCACCTGGGGGACATGAAGTACTTAATCCTGTTTGCCAGCCTGTGCCTAGCACATGTATGGGGTTTCCCACAGGACTTACACGCTTTTGCTAAGTTCACACCAAAACCCAGGCAGAGAATTTAAATGTTTGCTACTTTGCAGCATTTCACTTAAATCATCTACACAAATGACTTGTTAGGGAAACTGTAAGTACTTAGGACTTTCAGCCTCATTTATCAACTCTTCAGCTCCTGACTTTTTGTTTTAGTTCAGGTTAGCTGTTGGACTTTCACGTACAGGGTATCCTGGGGCCAAAAAGCTCCTTGAGGATAGGAATGTGGTTTATTCCCACTAAAATGCAAGTGTGGATATAACACAATGGCTGAGTGGGGAGCAGTAGGACATACTCTTTACCATCCAAATACCTACACAGTCACTCCAGTTTATGCCTTTCGCGCTTCTTTAACTACTTCCCTACAGATGGCACTGTACCACTATCCAAAATACCCCTTCAGGAAAAAACAAGCTTAAAACAACCTAGATTCATGCTAAGTCACCAAAAAGGAGTTAATTGACCAGCAAGGTTCTTGCTTTCTCATCCAGAAGGCTTTCTGAGTAAGGACAGCAGCATCAAACAGCAAGAGAGCACAAGGCTTTGTACATGCAACCTTCTCTACTGTAGACCAGGATGGGATGTAGTGGGAAGATGTGTCCTAATATATACAAATCCTTGCTCCGTGTTTCCCTGAAGCATTTGGTCCCTACCACTGTTGAACATGGGATGCTGGGTTGGACAGAACTCAGCTGATTTGTCTGGCAATTCCTATGGGAGGCAACTGAGAAACCTCACAAGAAGCCAGCATGTGTCCAGAGATTTACAGTCGGGGCTACGATGTCAGTAATTGGATGAATGCAATAAAATCTGCAGATTCCTTTTCCTCAGTCATGTGTGGTATTTCTATTACTTTCTCTGCAACTGTTTTACATCCAGTAAAAACACATTGAATAGAAAATACAGTAGTAGAAGTTACCCTTTGCTCTTGGTAAGAAGAATAATTCACTGGTTTGGCACTTCCCAAGGCATGTGTGAAGGGGAAAAGCACTTGGCTCAAACAGGCTTCTAATTATTAGCAGCAAATTCAATCTATGGCACATTTCACCAGCTGCCTCTTAATTTCATTGCCTCTCAGCTGCACAGATTTATGTGATGATTCTATTAGCATTTCATCATACCATCCCATAACTACTGAAATCTTTTGCTTTTGATTCACTATTCTCATTAGTGAAGGGTGAAACATTATCCTTAGATGCACATACAGAATTTCTACAGCTTTCCAAACAGAATAATTATGGCCAGGGCTTTTAACTATTGAGCTCAAGACCTTTAAAGGAAAATGAATTTCAGAAAGTACTAGAAGGACCCGTAGAGATATCTCTATCTAGTTGAATACCAGAGCATCACAGGTACTTAAATACTCCTTCTGTTAGTATTGCTCTCAGTATCTGCATAACAAGCAGCAGTTTCCTGAACAGTGCCTGTCTAGGCTGTGCAACAGGTTATCATGAAGTGGAAATAAGAACATTATCTACTGAAACTGCCAGAGAAAATGAGGATAAAAATGAGATTAGTATGTGGTTAGGACTAACAGAAATGCCTAAAAAATTACAATCAGGACTTCAGTTTCAATCACCAGGAAAGATGATCTCTACCAACATTGTGTCTGCAACATCAGCACTGGCTAAACTTCTGATCCTGTACTCGAAGTAGAATGAGAGGGGAAAATGCCCACTCCACCTCCACAGCTCTGAGATTAGCCTTGATCAGAAATAACCCTGCTCAGAATTAAAAATCTACAGACCTAGTGTGGTATAAAACTAGATTTACATCCACAGGTATCCTGGTAGTAACATCACAGCCTACCACTGCTTTCAAGAGGCTTTAGCAACACAGGTCAGTAGCCATATAGCCACTGCACTTAATCAAGCAATACTGCACTTACATTATGAAATACAAAAATCCATTCAAATTAAATTCCCAAAAGGCATTGTAATACAACATTTTGCAGCACCTGGCTACCCTGCTCGGTTCTGTCTCATCAACTTCAGTTTGCCCACATTTCATCCCAGTTCTTATAGATCAACAGAACTGGGATATTATGTGGGTTTATGCCTATACAGCAATCTAATTCACCTCACTGTAAAAACAAGAATAAATAAACCAAACACAAACAAACAAAAAGGGGTAATGGTTTTAAACTAAAAGAGGGTAGATTCAGACTGGATATAAGGAAGAAATTTTTTACAATGAGGGTGGAGAGGCACTGGAACAAGTTGACCAGAAAGGCTGTAGATGCCCCATCCCTGGAAACATTCAAGGCCAAGTTGGACGGGGCTTTGGGCAACCTGATCTACTTGAAGTCATCCCTGGCCATGGCAGGCAGATTGGACTAGATAATCTTTGGAGGTCCCTTCCAACACAAACTATTCTATGATTCTATGAAAAAAAACACAACGACAACAAAACAAAAACAAAAACAAAACAAACAAAACAAAACAAAACAAAAAAAAACACACAAAAAAAAAAAAAAAAAAAAAAAAAAAAACCAAAAAAAAAAAAAAAAAAAAAAAAAGAAAACCAAACCCAAAGCAAAATTCCAAAAGATTGTATTGATCTTAAATATATATCCTTTTCATATAAAGGAACACACCTTATTAGCCGAAAGGGGATTTAGGCTTTTTTAAGAATACTACATAGATATTACTACTTCCCTCTCATAATATGAGCCATTCCAGAGTTACTAGACCTAATGAAAGATGACTCTATGGAAAAACAGGAGTGTTTCCCCCTTCCCTCACTGCTTGCCTCTAGTATTTTCTACTTCACAGTCTCCCTCTGGTCCCTTCAAGTACTTTCCAATCTATATTCCCAATGAGTACCTTCAGGTTCTTCATAAATCCTCCAAAGTTGGGCAAGGAACAACACATGCCATGGCTGGCTCAGAAATATGGGCACTGATCTGAGAGCTGGTAAGATAAGCAGAACAAAGTGAATAGATAAATGATAAAATTGATGGTGCTGCCTTCACCCCAGGGGAACATGAGGTTTGAAGGGTTTCCCCCACCACCACCTTCCTCACCTCAAGCTTTCCAGAACTTGTAGGAATTTTACGTTTTGGAGACCATTTTTCATCTGCCAAACTTGGTAGAACAAAGGGTTTCAAAAGTTATTGAAGAGAAGGCGATAAAGGATAGAAGGGGATAAGAACAGCACAGTGCCTTTTTGCAGGAAATCAGACTAAACGCTCTGATAAAGAAAGAAATCAGGTAAATTCAAAGCCTATGAAAACAGAAAAGCAACATTTGTTCAGACAATGAACACTTATATTGGGAAACCCCCAGCCACGCAGCTCTCTAAGAACAAAGCTTTATCAAGAGTCAAAAAATGAGATGGATGCCCATCTGCCAAGACAGAATATCCAATATTAGACAGAAGTAATGCAAACAGTAATTCAAGAACCCAATACTTCAGAGTTGTATTTATCCCCTATTATGGTGATCAGCATAGTGAAAGGAGCAAGTACTTGTATCTCTGCCTTTTACCAAGCTCTTGCACCCACCTCCGAAGGGATTTAAGTGGTAATTACAGATGGCAGGCTATTGACCCAGGCAGGACTCTGAGTCTCAGCTCAAAATGCAAGGTTGCGCCTACCTAGGAACTTACTAGCAAGTAATAAAGGAGGAGTGAGAGAGAGTATTTCCCAGTTCCTCCTCAGCAGGAACAATAGGACCTTACTCTCTTCCCTCAGTCTCCTGTTATCCACCCGTCATGATCAGCTCTTCCTTTTCCAATACAGCTAAATTCAATGCTGGTCAACAGCTGCTTTTCAATCAAAATCATAATGCCTGAACCAAATGCCCACCAGGGAATACTAAATGAGCCTTGTCTTCCTAAGCGTTTAATCACAATTGTCACAAGTGAATAAGCAGCCAAGCATAGCTCTAATGAGGTTGTGTTTGTCTGGGAGGTTTAACTGGGTATGCAGTTCATTCCTTAAGTAAAAGAAATTAATTTCCCACTCCCCATTTTCTAAGGTGATAACATTGCTCTAAAGACTGATTTATTTACAACTTATATCTTACCTTCTCACATAATAGCAGGACTAGAAAGGCTATTGTGTGGCATTTGCTACAGACATATTGTTTTATAACCCTTTTCATAAGCACCATCAAGCACCATCTTGCTGTGCTCTTGTTCCCGTGACTTACTGGCACACCATTGCAGACCTGGCTGCTGTGATGATGAAGGAACCTCCCCCCACTTCCAGCAGAAATACATCCATAGCCACTTTATACCCACTTGTTCTAGTATTGCCCTTTACCTCATGCAGCTCTTCTCCCTTTCTGATCTTTATCCTTCTTATTCATTACAGATAACAAATGTATCGACTCTCAGCCTTTGTTTAGCTGGACTAAACAAGGCAAGCGCTTAAGTTCCTTTAGATCAGGTCATCTCTGCATCCCCACAATCATGCTGGTAATCCAACAGAGTTGGACAGTTACAGCTGTCTGCAAGAGAGGTGTAGTTCACAGATAGATAATATACCTGGGTAGCACTCTGGATTCCACCACCAGATCCTGAAAGTTGCTTCTCAGGAACTGTCAAATCCTAAATGTAAGTTATTTCAGTTTATGCCAAAAAATGTGGGTCTTTAATAGAAAGTAGGTTCTCTTGGCCTCTACTGAGCGAGTAAAGGACAACCTCTGTGCAATTAACAACTAAGCACAAAACTGGAGAAAGCTTATTTCTTGACTAAAATCTTGGGAAGACACCAAACTTGCAGGCCAGCTTATTCCATAGGAAGGGTACGCTTTCCCTATGTGCTTGTTAGTGCCTATACACTGACCACAGTCTAAGTATGTGCCCTCCTACACCCAGTTGCAGTTGGCACTAGGATTTGCTGAACAGCAGCACCATGCCAGGTTTAAGCTTAAACTCTTCTCGGAAACTGGGCTGCTTCCAAGATTTCTCTAAGTACATATTGTGTTGCAAGCCTAATTCCCTCTCACCAGAAACCATATCTACCTTTCTAGTAACTTCAGAGTTCAACTGGCTCAGCTCTGATACATTACTGCATGTAAGTCACACATTTATTTAGTTTCTGACTGCTCTACCGTGGCCAGGTGAAATGGGAATAACACATGCTGGAGTGTGCTATTATTGCTGCATCTCATACCTGCATAGTGATAGCTACCTTTGAGCCCACCATCAGGTCATTCTAGATCTTTCCTCAATGAATTTAACTTGACAGTTTATCACTCACTATCACAAAGTTCTTCTGCACCTCTGTCAGATCCCGGGTTTTACTGCTCTGGATTAGAGTAAGAAACTTCACTAATAACTCTTCTTCATTGAGAAAACTGATAATTTTGTCTTTACCTCTGGTTCTTAAACTAGTTACATAGCCATATGAGGATTCTCTTTATTCTGCTGCCACTTACTAATAATAATTTCTTGCTTATGAGATGCAACTTCCCTTCACAAAAGCTCTGTGAAGCCTCCCAAACACACGCCATCCATCAATGGCTCTAGCTAGTGCAGTCCTTAGTTTCTTATCTGCCGGGGGTTTTGCAGTTACACTTTAAAATCTGAAACTGAAGGATCGTGCAGTGACGGGTGTCAATAGAGGCTATGTCGTTTAATGAGAAACAAGTGGGCTGCGGGGCGACATGAGGAATTGATCACACTTTAAAATAACCATTAGAGGGGGAGGTTTTTTTAAATCCAATTCCATTCCCTGATTCAGTTTGCTGTACAGCCCTACAGGCAGTGATACTGGCACAATTGAGTAGACAGGAATACAGGCTACTGGGGCAGGCTTCCTGTGTCACTCTTGCCATCAAAAGAGGTGTCTCCACAACAGATGGTGGTAGGATCTCTAGAGTCCAAGCATGAGACTGGGTCATGGTCAATTACCCCAACAGTAGGTGAAGCAGAAAAGAGCAACTTTATTTCCCAAAAGAGTCTAGACAGAGGGAGGGTGGTGGGGTTAAAATTGCTTTCTCTCCACTCCTTTCCTAGTGCAGTTACTTACATGTTGACTACACACATCAGCCTCAAGCCCTGACCTCCTATGCCAAAAGCTGACGGCACCATTACAGGATATATCCTTGTACGGACATTCCAAATGTACTTCCTTGAACCTATTATAAATCATATTGTAACTTTCAGCGCACCTTCCTTGCACCCCATAAAAAGAAACCCACGCAAGTCATCTCACACCTTACAATGTAAAGCAGCAAGTGTTTTACAGGGAGGCTCAGGAACATAATGAACACCTTTCAGCAAGGCAGCACTTTCTGAAGTAATTTTAACTAACCTTGCATTACGCTTTTCCCTTCCAGAACACCTTAAAGATTCAAGCAGCTCATAAAGTCCAATAATGTATTTGGCATTGATCTGCTTACTCAAAAGCGCTCTTATGGAATGCTTTCTGCTCTGCTAAAGCTGCATTAAGACCTTCATTTTAACAGTGGGGGCTCTACAGCAGCTCTGAAAGATAATTTTATGGAGTTTTTCTTTTCCTTTTTTAAATGAAGAATTTATCATTACTAACCTTGGGGTTTTTTTTCTTTGTAAGAACTCTTTTAATAATATTGAGAGGAGGAATAAATTAATGGCACTATGTCTGCTAAAAGGATTTACGGGTGAGTACATCCTAATTCCAGCTGCAGTAGGTTTATGAAAATAAATTTGCTGAAGGATGTTTGCATCTCCTGACTTTTCTCTTTCCCTGTGACATCCTTTCAATTCCATCTTGAGAAAGAATCTGAACAATAGCCTAGTAGTCCTTCCCAACTGACAGGTGGTTTTGCTCACCGAATAGTTTGTCTCCTTGGATCTAAAAGGGCACCTTGAAATACAAAAGTACTGCTCTCCATCTCCTTCCATCCCAAGAGGGGAGGGAGCTTCAAACAGGGCTCATATAACAGGTGGTCAACAAAACAGTGCCAAGCAGAACAAGAACAGGCCCGGATGGCCCAGAACGCTTACCTACTGCCTTTTATAGATGTAATTTGTTGAGCTGTCAGAAAAACAACTGTTTTAGTGAAGCTTAACAACTTCAAATTCTGTCCCAGCAGGGCTGTCAAACCATGCTTGTAGCCTGAAGATGTTACGATGACAAGTTCATGCAACTTTGCAGGAACCTCCTAATTACAGGATCCTGTTTTAAATTAACTTTAATCCAATTTTATTGGCTAATGTTTTCATTCCACTGATGGGATATGTCATTTTCATACATCTGGGGAATATTAAAGATATTTGGGAATCTATGCAAGCAGTTGTCTTCCACTTCCCTCCCTATTTATTCCAGATAAATAGAAGATCTAAACAGAATGTCTGGGGTTTGAAGACACAGATTTTTCTGTGAAATGGAAAGAAGGTTTTCATCACTGAATTACATCAGAGTTATTAGTTCTGCAGCATTTCCAAAACACCTAATCAGGGATATCAGTGAGAAATTAAGCCGGTGCTACAAAGCAGGCTTTCAGCAGTAAGTAGTCTTTATCAGCATGGTTCTCTGTGCTGTCTTCAATCATGGAAGTTGTTCCAAAGTCTTTTATTTACCAGCCTTTATTTCACTAAAAATAAGATATAAGCATGACAGCATTTTTGCACAAAAGTTGTATTGACTCACTGTACAGGTATGTGTTTGAAACAACATAAGCACTTGCCACAAACCCAATGTTTTTAATGTAGCCATTTCAGTAAAAAAAGTTTCCAGCGTGGGATGAGTAAAACAATTTCATCTAAGTCAGAATGGGGAGGAAGTCCTGACATTGCAAAAGAGCTTTGAAACAATATTACAATTCCAAACCCTATTTTTTTCCTACTAACAGAATACCCTTTGCCTAGTTAAATATACATGACTGACCACAGGAATGGGTACTTACTTGTCAATTTTGTAATATCAGTCTTACGTGTCAAAACCCCACCATGTACTTGCTCTCACCGAGTTTAATGAGATGATTACAAGATGCTACAACATCTAAGGAAGCTATGTTCCCAGAGCTGGAAGTCCCCTGCTCCTCAGCTGGGACGCAGTGACTGACCCCTACACATTCCTACCCCATTACAAAGTAGAGCAGTATGGGTCTGCCAGAGCACAGAAAAAGGAATAGGAAAAGGACTTGAGCCCACAGACACGTTGCTTTGGGTCGAAAGAACGCAAAAAAGAGCAAAGTAGATATAGAGCACAAAAAGAGCAAAGCAGATAAAGAGTGCAAAAAGAAACCTGTCGGCCCTTTTCTTACAGGCAAGTCAGGAACAACACGTATGAGAGCAAAGCTGCAGTCCTTACGGGCCTCCTACAGAGCATCATCATTTATTCAATGTCTAGTGAGGAGAAACAGGGATCTACTTAGACATCAGTTTCTCTGGAATAACTGCAATATTATGGGCTTCAGTTACAACACATTATTCTAACCCCAAGCACACCAAATTTGCAAGCCAAGACCCCGAAGGAGATGAAACAGATGGAAGGGATCCATGAGAGTATTAACATGGCTTTTTGGTTTGGGGTCTTCTAGGTATCATATCCTCAGTGTCAAACATGGGTGTTCACAACGAGGGAAGCCAGAAGGTCTCTCTGCAAGACGTAAATATGCATTAACAGAGCAAAAATATTCCTCTAAGTCCCACACTTAATAACTGCATGCTCTACAATCACTACCCAACATTCTTCTAGTTCACTGAAAACCAAAACACACAGCAAGCGGGCACAACACAGTCTGAAACCGTAGTTTCTATGCGTACCCTTCCACAGGAGCTCTTCTGACAGCAAAGAGGAACAAGTTAACAGAAGAGGTTGTCTAGAGAGGTCTCCTCAGAGACATAGGACAAACACTTCGGAAAGTAGCAGTGCTCTTCAGGATCATTTAAAGTGCTTCAGGTTACCACAAAAAGACATCAGACCTTAAAATAAGGACATGTTGCAAGACATCTTGTTCCCCTTCTGCTCCACAGTTCAAGTATATGAAGATTTTTAGCAGACACCTTGTGAATTGTTACAATTTGAGATTAATGCTTCATACTGTTTGAAAGCTGGGATTTCACAGCTGCTTTCAGAGACTATAAAGCGGGGTTTCTGGCTTCAGCAGCTCACAAGGCATCAGCCACTATAATCAGGTTGGACCTCAGACAGGGAAATAAAGGTACGTAACTTAGAATTAAAATTCCTATTAAGAACCCCTGGAATTGATACTCCATTTTCTTCAAGCTAAAGAAACACAGATAGAACTTTTTCAATAGAAAACTAGGTTCTCTGTCATAGAGGCATAGTATTTGTTTCCAGCCTGGGTGGCATTAAAAAACCCAAAAACATCTTGGTCTTTAAACCTACTGGCAACCCTCTGGCTGTGGTTTCACACTTAGCAGCAGGGACAGGCAGGCTGAGCAGCCCCGTCCCCATCTCCTGTGCTGGTTCCTGTCCCGACACTGCCATTTGAGCATGCCGGTCCAGTGCTAACACAAACCACATCTGCTTAAGGAACAACATAACCATGCTTTACTCCTCTTGATTTCTTCTCGTGTTGTGAAACTGTGTTAGGGGTTTTTCCCAAATGTACATACAATTTGCATCAAACTAGAAAGAAAGCAGACTTGAATTTATATGCAAAAGACAAAAGCATTTAAGGTTATTAAAATAACTCACGTTTTAACTTAAACATTTAAGAAACTATTAATCTGATAAAGTTCACCTGGACTTGATTTGCATTTTAAAACTGTTCCTTCAAAGAGGAGGCTTTGTCTGCAGAGAAGGAAGCGAACTTGTCTGAAGTATATGATAATCAGCTCATGGAACTAGCAGATGCCATCATCTCACTCCTCTTTTATTCATGGATGGACTTATTTTACTTTTTTTTACTCTGCTTTTTCATTTCCCAATTTGATTTCATTTGGTCATTAAAATTCAGAAATTGAAATAGCCTCTCTGTATTCCTTCATGTACCTACCTATGATGGTATGGTCACCAAAAGTTGCTTTACCACTCCAAACAAATTCTGTTTCTGAGCACTCAGCCAGTGACCTCTACAAATTCAGTCAATGACTTTAAAACTTCGGCAGGATATGTAGACTATTTAATGAGTGTAGGTCTCATTAAAGACAGCTACCGCTATTTGAATATTCTAGATCACAATCAAAAATCCCACTTAAGTACAACATGAAAGATTTGAGTTTCAATACTTTTTTAATAATAGATATTTATGCAGCCTGCTCTGAATGCAATACAAACATTCTTTAATGAAAAAGCGTTTTATATAGAAAAATCCACCAGAACAATACCATAGGCAGGCAGCCAGCCACAGACTTGGCACCTCTCTTGGCAGAGGTCAGCAACCCCGACACTGCTGCATGTTGGTAAAGCTCCTTAGTTTGATCCCTCTACTCTAGAAAATCTGCCAGGTTTTTGCATAATTCCCCCTTCTCTCCCAAATATGCTGCCCTCATTCTCACTCCCTTAGTTAATTTTACGTCAGCTGCTGGGAGAAACAATGGTGAAACACCAGTGGGCCACAGCTCGCTGCAATCACCACTCCAAAGTGCCCAGCAATTAGCAGTTGGCAAAAAGCTCAGTTCTGGCACCAAATCCTTTGATTAATGTAATCTTCTAAGGGACAAGGAAAATAGTAAAGTTGTCCAGGATGCTCCTCTAAGGCTTCCAACAGGTATCTCTTTGGAACTGAGAAATCCTAGTTCAAACACAACATCTTAGTTGTATGGCAGGGGTCACTTTTACACCTGCCAATCATAATTTCGATTGCAGTGCCCTAAAGCATGCTTCACCAGAAGCTTCTCCACAATGTTATCACCGCACAGAGCAAGGCACAAGTTAGTTATCTCACTGAAAGACTGACTCATCTTTATCAGCCAGAAGAAAACTACTTGCTCCTCAAGGCCTGGGTGGTTTAGGCAATGCAAGGTGGAAGAGAGCAATAACTCTTGCACTGAATTCATTTTTAACTTACTAAAGAAACCTTTAACCCTTCATGTAAACATATTTAGTGTGCATGCAAGATCTTGTACCACATGTGCAAGACAAGTTAAAGCTTGGGGGAAAAAAACAAAAACAAATAAACCCCACAAAAAACCCAATCCCACCAAAACATGCCTCATTCAGTTCTGCTGCAGAGGGGATATTAGGCATGGCTACTTCCAGACTGACTGACATACAGACATCCACAGCCCACTTCCAAAGGAGAACAAAGGTAACGGCCAAAGGTGACGTGAAGGTGGCAGTGATTTACAACACTTTGAAAACATTTGACTGAGTGAGAGATGAAAAGATGGCATTCAACACCCTCGGTCTCTCTTTAGCAGAGTTTTCAGGGAACAGGACAGACGTTCACTTGTCTGACCGCTCATAGAAGGCTGGGTCCTCTGGGTGAAAAGGAAGGACACAAAAGGTTCAATATTAGCCTTGCCCATCTTGAAAGTGTGTTTAATACCTGTTCTGTTAGCCTCTACTCTTAAGACTGAAATGAAAAGTCTGAGTGGGGCCAAAAGGTGGCAGAGCATGCCATGAATATGATGGCAATGGGGCAATACCCAATACTGAGATATGGTACCGACCCTTGGGAGATTTTCAGGGTCATTTTGTTGAAAAATATATTTTTTTTCCTGCATCAAGAGGGATGGTCATTACAGATCAGAAAACTGAACTTTTCCACAACCCCAGAGAAGCTCTGACTCAGGGAAGAGCCCTTCCCTGCTCCTAGAGGGCTGGGCAGCACATGGAGCCACATTCCCAGCAGCCAGGCAGTTTGCAGGAAGCACGGCTCTGGCTACAAAGACTGGAATGTGTAATTCCATGAGCTTTTTTGGAAATTAAGTGGGGGGTGGATATCAGTCATAGTTAAAATTCCCAAACAGATGAGCTCTACAGGATTAAAGTGACTCAAAGCTGGGTTCATACATGCAATCGTAAGAAATGAAGAGGGGAATGGTCCAGCAACAAGAATGAAGGGCAGGAGTCAGGGGATCTTAGCTCTGTTCCCACTTTATCACCATTCTAGACAAGTCTCCTCCAGACCCATGTTTTTCTATCTATTCAATGCACCAATACCAATTTATCTTCAGAACTTCACTGAACAGTGTTCACAAGCTCACAGGGAAAGTACCAGAAAATAGAAAAGCCCCAAGTCTACATGGGTACTTGCAAGCGTATAGCCTATCCAAGGGTATTTGTACTTGGCTAATGAATGAACATTGTTACACTTAGCACTAACAAGTTGTCACCTCCACTGCAATATTTAGCACTGGGACTCTCTCCTGGTGGACATGGCACCAAGTCAGATCAGTTCTATCTCAGAGTCATTAGTAATAGAAGAGGAGAGTAAGCACAGGCAGTGTTTCTTTTGCTTTTTAAATATATTAATCTTCTAGATTTATTGATTTCAGGCAGGCCAGCGAGCCCCCATGACAAATGTACTCACTTCCTCTTTTCCTTTTTAAGGATTTTAAACATGCAAGACAGATCAAGGGAACATATTCCAATTAACAAGGATTTTATTACAGGTAAGTAGGAAGGTTAAATCTAAGCACTGTTCCAGTCAATTAAATACTATTATTAGCGATCCTCACACACTAAGTTCTTGAAAGGTTCAACTGTGTAAGGTACAGAGAAAAGAGTGAATCGCTCAGCACCTCACAGGACGACAGGGCAGCTTACAAAATTGTGGCCATGAAGATCTGCAAATGTGTTAGGGAAAGCTGTATCCCCACCGGAATCACCATTCATTTTAATCAGCTGAGCACTATAATAAGATTAGAGATGATTGGGTTGAGTAGTGGGATTAAACCCATCCACTAATCCCCAGAATTTACTATTCACAGCTCAAATGCATTAGCCCTTCAGAGCAGAATGGGCCCCATCCTCCTCCTGAAAGATGCCACAGTCAGAAGCCGTATGAGATATTTGGTAAAGGACAGCAAATCTTTAACATCGTTAAATGAACATCATTGATTCCTGTCTGCAGAGCACGTGTCACAGCTCAATGGCACAACTGGGCTGTTCCTAGCAAACAGCCCCAACCTACCAGGACACTGTCCAGAAGAGCAGTGAGTTTTTGCCTCCGACCTCTCAAAACTAACCCCAACAGGCTGTTCTTAAGAGGGAGACCTGTCCATACAAGAAAATTACAAAAACCGTCAGGCACATGTCTATCAGGCTTCTATCTAGGGATGTAGAAATATTTTACAAACATAAGAACTTGTCTTTTTGAGATGGAGAAGAGTGAATGGTTACATGATCAGTGAACCAGCAAAAAGTGATGAGCTAAAATAGCTACCAAGAACACCTTCAGGCTGTTCCTCTACTTATCAAAGTCTCTTCCAGTTATTTCACTAAACTATTTATGCCAACATATACCCTTCCCCCTAGCCCCATCCCCTTCCTGAATAGGAAAAGGTTCAGCATCTTTTTGGGATGCCGTCCGAGCATGTATTTCCTATAGGCAATCACCCACTCTCTATTCCCTCTCTAATGAGCCAGTAGTTATCAGGCTATGGGCTCATTTCTGTGGTCATTTCACGGACTGAATTTTCTTCAATTCTCCAATTATAAATATTCACTGTATTTTCAAAATATCAGAGCACCTCAGACTCCCTGAAGCAGAAGAATCATGCAGGATCCCTCAAAATAGCTGTTTATATTTTTGCAGCTAGACTAGCAAGGGGAAAAAAAAGCCTGAAGATTACAGAGAAATAAAGATGATTAAAAAACTCCTACCTCTCTAACATGATCCAAAAGATCTCCAGAGGGACAGTTGCATATACCAGCTTTCTGCATTGCCCAATTTCCTTAATTTTCTTGGAACACCGTGCTCCTTTTTTGGCCTGAACCACAGAGTCTCGAGAAGGCTAAGATGACAGGCTATTAACAGAACAGGTATGAAACACATTTCCAAGAAACCCACTTGGTCTGCTGTTGACCTTTCAACAACAAACTCTTCTCTTAATGCAATCAACTTTCATTTGGCTGGTGGATTGAGTGGTGACCACTGACCTAAGGGCCTTTCTAAGGACATGAACAGAGTTTGAAATTTCAGGAAATGGCAGAGCTCTTGCCTCAGTGTGAGTCACTGAGGCTGAAGGATGCAGTTTGGTTTGGGGCTGCTCTGTGCTCTGAAGGTTAGGAGAGCAGGGCCTCCAACATAGTTATTTCTGAGACGTATCAGAAAATGCAATTAGCATGCAGGCTTTTTCCCTTAAGTCAAGGGTTTATCTTCAGTGTTAAAGGTGCCTCCAATATTGCACTTACTGAAAGCTCATAGAAAAAAAACAGAGACATTGAGTATAAGCATCTTCCTTAAAGCCATGTAAGACAGGGTCAGAACCCAACTGCAGAGATTGCCTCCCATTTTCTGGACATTTCCTATGTACCAGTGCCTTAATTTCAGTCTATAAGGCACAGACCAGGACAAAATGGCTGGATTACACAGCCTTTTCACATTGTGGTTTTCAGGGTATAATTAGGGACAAGGTTCATGGAGCACGAGGACCACAGAACTGAAGTTCAAGTTTCTGGATCAGCACCTTCTCCTGCAGCACACTCTCCTGTCCCCGTAACAGAGGAGTAAGCACACAGTTGTGCCGTTCCTCCAGAGGCCAGCCAAATCCAGCCCTGGGCACAACAACAGAGAAGGGCACAGCTCACTCAAACATACACTCCTGCATACAGCAAGCCTAATGAGGTAGGAATTAAAAAATATGACACATTATCACATCGTACAGTTACAAAAACTGTCACAGGTCAGCTACTCAATACCACAGAGAAATGGAAACTGCTAACCTTAGAGTATAAGGTGCTATTCACATCAATTATTTATTCCAGGGAGGTTGATGATGGCAGATTCATTCAGATATTAAACAGATCAAGCCTTGAGCACAATGCTCTCCACATCCCACACAGTTGCCACTGACGGCCCTTCATACCTTTTCAAGACACTTCAAAACTCTCAAACGCATATTGTGTGTTTTACTGATATTTTAGCTTCACGAGCCCTGGCCTATGCTTCCAGCCCATCTTTCCCTGCATGCAAAATCTCAGCACCAGGAATTTGTCACTCCACAGAGTGCAAGGTCTCCCCTATCAGAGATGGGGTCTAGATTTGGCGTCCTGCATGCCCGAGCACAAGAGGATCACAGAGCAGTCAGCCTGTGACTTCAGTAGGTTCTTCAGATCCTCAGCATTTTCACTCTCTGGTCAGCAGTGTTTGCTCAGACATACTAAGTCAATGGTGAGTGGGATTTTTATTTATTCATTTATTTATTAAGAAGGCTTTTCAAATTGCATCTCTAACATTTAAAAATTTCTTTCCTTTTCAGCTAGTCCAAGACTTGCCTTATGACACTACCTGTGCTGTTTACCTCCTGTATCTCATTCAGACTAGACAGTGATTTGTTTTTTGCATGACAAAAACAAACGGCACTTGATAAAACAGAGGACCCTTGACAGTGAGGATAATTACTACTTTGCAATTTGGAAAGTGCAGCACCAAAACCATGTAACCTAATTCCAGGCCAGGATGCTTCGAGGAGAGAGTCGGGAGTCCATTCCAACCTTTCTCAGCTAACCACCACAATACTATACAAAGCAATTAGTTAGAAACTAACAGACAATCAGCACTTAAAAAACAAACAAACTCACTCTTATTTTCAATAAAGTGACTCTAATGCCACTCGTAGACCAACCTCCCTTCCCACAGGTAGCAGGCAGGCAGCCCAGACAGGCACCACTCAGGTTTGCACCTTCTGGGACCTGGCAGCACTCCCAAGCCATGGGTACCCATTCACCATGGAAAGAAGCTGTCTCCTCTTTTTGCTCCCCTCCAGAAGGGAGTCAGCAGATTGGGCACATCTGCATTCGGTGGCTTGCGGGTCCTGGCCGGACAGCCATGAACCTTAAGGCAACAGGAAGCGCAGGAATTTCTTTCCACCCCTCTCTCCTGTAACACTGTTTTTATTTCTTTCAGCTCTCCCTCCCTGAAAGCTGCCCACTGATAAAACCGGAGCAGGGGCTGCGGTTTGCAGCCACAACTTACAGCTCAGTAATACAGGAGCCAGGGAAAGAAGTTTTTGGCCCTTAGTTCTGTGTCAGCACATGCCTGATGACTAGCTCTAACGTCAGCAAGGCAGCGGGGACAAGGAGCAAGCAGCCTCCTAAGACAACCTGTCTGCTCTCGCCATGCTATCCCCACCTCCCGAGGTGTCCTATGCTCCTCCCGCACAAGAAAGATCACTCACAGACAGCACAAACCCTTTTGGAGATTTTGCACACTGAAATCCTGGCTGGTTCCGATGATCCAAACCAGAAGGGAGCTCGCAGCAGGAGATGCTTCTTCCTTGAATATACAACACCAAGCCTTTTACATGGAAAACAGCTGCTGTCAAATGCTACTGCTCATCAAGAGTTAGAGATACCACAAGCAATTATAGGAGAAATTATTTACCATAGGTATTTTTAGTCATTATTTTTAATTTCTGGTGCTGTAGAACAAGCCTGAAGCCCCTAACCTGGGACTGTGATCCTTCTGAGATCTTCAGCTTTTTTCTCCTCCACCCAGGAAGGTTTCTGTGCAGTTGGCCATCCAGCAGGTACAGCAGGACTTCTCCCCTGCAGCATCACACAGCCTTGTTCACTGGCTGGACCACAGCTGCGTTGGGCAGGGAGAGGGTGAAGGGGGTGTCATTTCAAATTCATTGATTACTAAACTAAAGTATACAAGGTCTCAGGTTTTTAACCACCACAGTTACAGCTTCAGAGCATGAGTTTTTCTGCCTGCCACACTGTTACCAGTACTGCGTAGCACAAAGGCACAGGGAGACAGGCAGAAACAGAAAGGAACAAGCTAACAAGACAAGCAAGGCAATGGCCAACGGGAAAATACCAAACGGGAGTACATTAGAGGGAAGGGCTAGAGAATAGAAAATGCAAGGAAAAATGGAAGGTGGAGGGGGAGTTAGGCAGGAAAGAGATGGGAACAAGACCCCCAGAAGGGAAAGCCTGCAAAAAGCCATCTGATATTAACAGCAAAATTCAAGGGCTGCTGCAGCTCCCGCAGGCAGATTTCTGCTCAAGAGTTCATTACTTATCCTGAGCTTATTTAGCAGAAGCAAAGCAGAGCCATAACCCCAGCACAGTTCTAGACAGCAAAGCAAATCCAAATTTCTTCCAGAGGGACGCTAAATTTGCTAGAGAATTTCCCCCCCACACACCCACCCTAAGATGAGCTAGCACTGAGGTCAGATCCTCCCCTCATAAAGTTAACAAGCTCCAGCAATCCCAGGTCCTCCTCCTCAGAGTTCCTCTCTGCAGAGGGGAGGAACCAGACAAGGCATGCATTCATCCCAGCCTACTTCTAACCTACTTCTCCTGGAAATGGAATGACCAGAATGAGAAGTTTGGTCATAGTCCAACCTATATTTTTTTGCAAAGTTAGTCAGTAAAGCCAGTTTGCTCCAGACATCTTTCAAGCCTGGTATTTATTCTCACCAAAAGATCATGCATGCAAGACTTGAGGCACAGTGAGGCCAGGCTAGATGCCACCTCAGATTCAGAAGCTGGTTTGGTAATACATACACGACCCTGCACGCAAAATGAGGAGAGCAGAGACATTTGCTGACACTGGAAGGTGTCCCTTGCACTGTATGTTTAGCCCAGACAGGCCATATGCACAGGCATCCCTGCTCTGCTGTGTGGGAGGGAGATGCTATCATCACGCTCCAAATGGGACAAGCGAGACCACCTGTCAGCTCCATACAAGACACCAGGCTGTCCTGGCACCATTCCTCCTCACAGCCACGAGAGACTGCAGAGAGGAGGTAAGCTGAGCCAGAGGGCAGCTGAACAGAGAGAGGCAGAAGGCACCAGCAATTCACAGAGCTTCACAGTTTTGCTTCTACTTTGATTGAACAGTGTTCTCATCTTTGCTTGTCTGCTCTCTCTTCTCATATCATCAATCTTTCTGGCCCTCTACCATCCCTAACTTTGATAACCATTGCTCCAAAAAGCCTCCTCACAGCTATGGTGTCAGATATTACTGCCCTCTCCCTAGCCCACTGAGACTGTACCCTGGGGAGCCAAGGTAGGTCATCGCCCTGTGCGATGTACCTTTACAGCATGAGACCTTGTTCTAGGGCAACTAACCCATGCTGCTGTAATAAATACGTCAAAGGTGCCCTCACAGGCAGCTTAGGCTCTTGACTTCAGCAATCTCTCCAGTATGGCTCTCAGATACCAGTAGTGAACCCGGCAATAGCAGAACAAGCACACATGTCGAATCAGAGGAGCTATCAATTGCCTGAGAACAAGAACATGCACCCGGAAAGGTACTGTGGTCTGATGCTGCCTCAGGAAGAGCTCAAGAGATAACAGAACTCATCTGGCCCAAGGCCAGTTTTCCCACTGAAACATAACCTATCTTGTGCAGGGCCAAGCATCATCTTTCCCTTACATGCCTCTGAGACCTCCCCATTCTGCTTTCAGTGCCCATGTCCCTCCGACACTAAAAGAAGTTTAAATACTTCATGTTGCAGTGCCAGAGGATGAAATAACATCCTGACAGCGGAACTACTACAAAGAACACATTCAAAATCCACAGAGAAGGCAAAGGTTGCTCAACAGAGGTCAAAGTATTCTGGGATCGCCCATATCAATCAGGGACAATGCTAGAGAAGGTGAGCAATAAAAGCACAAAGAGCATAGTATAATTAAAAAAAAATATGCAGACATTTAGAACAGACAGGAATAGGCTACTGTTTCTTCAGAAAACCTAGATAAACCAATCAGTGTCAACTTTCAACAGAATTATATTTCCAGATAGAAAGAGGAGACATCATTTAGGTTGCCCTGACTATAATGTACCCTGGATATAAACACACAGCAGAAATGGTCAACAAGAGCTTGCTTTGGTTTCAAAGCTATCAGTCATCACCCTGAAAAATGTAGGATGGTGCCAGGCAAAGCGGGAGACCAATATACCTGATAACACCCACAGAAAGTTTATTCCCAACTCCTCCAGCCAAGGGACAAGCCCTACACCATACACACACAGATCCCATATGCAGACTGGAGGTATCCATCAGGCACGTGCAAAGAGCACGTCTAAAGCCGAAAACAGGCTACAGCACAGAGACAGCTCAACCCAGGACAGATCTGCAAGACCCTGCAGCTTGTTAGCCTAACTACAGCAGCAGATTAACACAAGTAGATTGGATGTGCTAGCTTCAGGCCCAAGGCAGTCACAAAAATCTCTGCACTGGGCTCTCCCGTATTTTGGGTTTTTAAGATTAGCCCAAGGAACGTCAGCTCATTGCTCTCTGTAACTGCTGGTATAAAAATATCCCATCTTCTGTCAAACAATACATAGCTAAACCTTGTTACAGGTTGTGTCATACCCCTTTCAACTATGGTCTTATGTCCATGGTCTACATGTCTTAATACAAGTAATGAAGTCCTCCAGGAAGACAATGAAAAGAAATCATGGCTAAGCAGGGAGAAGCATTTTTAAATTAATGCACACCATTAACCAACACTGATGTTAAAAAGCATAGGAAAAAAAAAAAAAAGGAGGGGGAAAGAAATTAGTGCCAAGGGAGATAGTACTTACCTTCTTTTCAGAAAGGAAATGCTAATTTAGTAAGCCGGGGAGGTGAGGAGAAATTCGGCCAAACAAGCCAGGGTGATGGAGTAACCGCAGGTGGACTGAGTCAGTACAACAATGGGCACTGTTTATCTAAGATACTGAAACTACTCACTTTTGGGTATTTGTTTAAAGCACAGCTTAATATTGTTTCTAAAGTAACATTTTTCCCCACATTCAGTGGTAATAGCGCAGGTTATGAAGGGATTCTAGCCACCCAGTACAAAAGCATAAAGAAGCAGGCACTATACAAGCTGCAGGCTGAACCTATCTTGAGCCAAGACAGCTCTGTCACTTTATATTACCTCCAAATTCTGCCTTCCTAAACACTTTTCTAAAAGCAGTCCTATTTCTCTGGTGTTTCTAAAATAAAGTATGTTGCAATTATGGTCACAGAAACAACATCTCTGATGCAAAGCATTAAGCTGATCTAAGCAGTGCATCATCAGGTAAACTGTTCTCTCACTCCCTGAACGATGCAACAGCCTTCCTACCTTCTGAGTTTATTAACATGTTAACAAACCTTGTTTATTGTACCTCTGAGAAGAGAGATACAGTTTTCAGGAGAGATTCCTCACAGGGGGAAAATATGCATCACTGACAAACAGAAGGGACCAGCTTATTTTAAAAAACACCCACCCCTTTAATATCTGCCTCTACCTGATGTCTACAATGACAGAGAGGAATGATCTAATCAGGCAAACATGATACCATTTCCATCTTCTCACTGATCTCATCTCTTGAGCATCCTAACCTCCCAGTGCTGTTCAAAACTTCCTTAATTAACCTGTTCCATTGCTCTGTCATTACTTCTTCCTAATATGTAGCCTGAATCTTCATGGATGACATTTAAGACTTTTATTGCCTGCCTTAGGAAGGGAAATATATCGACATCCCATTCCTCTGGCACGGTTATTTCAGGGTGCAGTCCGCCATTTAAAGCTTCCTTGGCAGCTTCAGGCCTCCACTATACTCTGTTCCTTATTCTGTCTCGGACGCAGCATTGTTCTGTACTGTCAAACAAGCTTCACAGTACAACCTAATACAGTGAGCGGAAAAAAAAATAATAAAGAAGATTCAAACAACCAGGTAAGAAGAGGAAACAAGAACCTGACAGAAGCAGCCAACTCCTGTGGTCACCTGGTGAATCACAGTTTTGCTGGTTCAGTTTCTCGCTGATCATATGCTCGCACCATCCCATCAGGATAAGCAGTTTGAATGAATAAGCACTTCCAGATTCATGCTGGCTTCTGCAGGTCTATAGAAGTCAGCAACATGGAAAAAGTAGCAAAGAAAGCATTGCTCATGCTCTTTTTCATGATAAGGAATCTGAACTGATAGCAAGGTCAAAACAATCAAGGAGGTAAATAGCCACGTGCACTGAAGCTGTGGATGAGAATGTCTTGGCACAGGACATTGTGGGTGATAAAATGAGTTAAAAGAGTAAAACTGGATAGATTCAAGGAAAAGAAACCAACTGAAGGCTGCTAAATACAAGACTGCTGCTTTTGCTTCAGGCAGGTCTGGAGCTACAGGTACCTGGAGGTAGAGAAGGTGTAGTAGGGCTGTACTACTATATGCAGACCCTGCTCTTCTTTTATTCTCAAGACTTCTGTTCTCCGCCACTAGTAGAAACAGGACCCGAGCCGGGCTCCTGCTCTGACCCAGGGTGGCCACTCCACATGCCACAGGACCTGGGAACATCACAGCAGGGCAAACATGTTAAAATGCATCTTTGACTGGATCCAGCTTCATCCAACCACCCAGATTTATTAACCTGGTGCTAGCAGTGCCAAAGGTGGGAGAGGAGCTGGTCCAGGAACTACAGCAGAGCACTTGTGCTTCAGGAGTGGGTCAGCTACAGAGCAGGTGGGAACTGCCAGTTCACACTCAGCCATTCAACCAGATCCAAATAAATCACTGCAACCCCTGGGCTACTGCTATCCTCCTCTCCATCATTACTGCCAGATCCTTCATCCTGGCTTTGAAAATCCTTTCCAATAAGGTTGGGAAATGTGATTTCAGCCTATTCTCATGTAAAAACTACCCAGACAGTTACCCCAAGCTCAGCGCAGAATTACAGTCATACCTAGCCAGGCTTAAGAAATAGTCTGTGTCCCCACATGAAAATGATGAGCATGTGTTCTTAAATCAGGCAGGTATTAGAAATGCATTACAACAGGCATCCTTCCTAGAAACAGACATGTAAAGCTCTGGAGACAGAACAGTGATACTTAAAAGGGGGAAAACCCTTTCAATCAGTTGCAGATTCACTGCTCTTTAAATAGGAACAGGTTATAATATAATCTTGCCTGCTGACAGAAGACAAACGTAGACTTCCATCTTAAAACCAACTGTTTTTAGGAATAACTGTCACGGTTGCCACAGAACACAGGTCTGCTAGAGGTTACACAATTAGAGCCATCGGAAATTCAGGACGAACAAGTGACAGGAACAGTTTAACACCAGCAGAGGGTTTTATCTTGCTCATCAGCGAGATTGAACTCTTCGTGCTTCGAGCAGGTCAGATGCAGACCAAGAGCTCCTGATGCAGGGTACCGCCATTCCGACTGCAGCAACAACAGCAAAGCTACCTCTGCCCAAACCACCAAGTCTTCTGACAGCTGCACTTATTAACAAGCTGAAAATGGCTGAAGGCAGCTTTTATTTTCAATGGTAGATAAAGGAAGGAGAGAGAGGAGGAGGTATCAATGATCAAAGAATACAGTTAGGAAACTGTCAGCAGTAATTATACCCAGCATGAGATATGTCATGTTGGAGTGCTCCCGTATCATCCAAAACACAATGTAAAGAGCAGTAACAGGTTCCCCGAGAGACAGCATGCAGCTAAACTTCAGGGTTAAAAGTTGTGGCAGCTTCCTCTTGTGAAGCAGGTGTGACAGTACATGTGCTAACTCAGCATCTTGAAACCCCCACCAGTGAGGAAGACCAAGAAGTGTATAGCAGCAGCAGATGGTGCAAGACATCTGGCTGGAGCAGAGGTAAAAAAAAACAAAAACAAACAAACAAACAAAAACCCCACACACACCAGAAAGAAAAAGGAAAAAAAGCTAACATAACACTGTGCTGGGAACTTGCAGGGAGACTCGTAGTGATTTATACTTGATACAAGCTACTTACAACATCATTCTACTAAGTCTATGAAGGAGGCTAATGTACACATTGACAGAAGGGCTGAGAGCGATTGCACAAAGCAGCAGCAAAGCGTTGGCCTTTCCCATGCTTACCAAACACTGTTGACACTAAGTCACTGACAACTCTGTCCTTAAGTTGCTCATTCTGGTTATTTTCTTGCCCCTTTCCTGTTCACAACACCTGATCTGCAGGAAGCTAACCCAGAAATAAGTGAATAGCCTGTGCTGGGTTTAATATCTTGAACTTACTCGCGGTGGGTGAGAATGGACAAAGTGGGATCCTGCAGGGACAAGGTGGGGCTCTGGCAGGACCATCTCTCCTTACCTTACAGTTTTGATCATTCTGGGAACTGTGGCCTGAGTCCTGACACTCCCCTAGGAGCTCCCCAACAGAACAGCCATGCGAGGTCAAACCAAAGGACGTCCACCTAGCCCAGCATACTCTTCACAGCAATGGTCAAGAGGTAACACCCAGGGACTGGTATGTCTTTCCTCTTACTGATATTCCCCAGAACACATCTGCAACTGGAAGACTTTCCTAGGAAAAGGTGTCATCCTTGTGAAGCAGGTACCGTGGAAGAACTCTGCTCCTTCAGAAGGTTCTGCAACTGAAGATCTTGCCCCAGCCTTCTTTGTGCCAGAGCTTGGCCAGCTGACTCTTCACACACACACCCCCCCCCATCACAGCTTACCATCTTGCTTTACTACACTTGGAACAGCTTTCCCCGAGGCAGTGGGCCTGAACATTTAACAAAACATTTTGTACACTTGGTCAGCACCTTGAACACTATGTCCAGATTGAAGTATTTTATAAGAGTGTAAATACACTTTTTGCCTTTGAATACCGAGCAGGGTAGGCTATGCATACAAAGCAAGCAGAACTAGTAAATCAAATCTGCCTACAGGTTTAAAGATTGAGTAAATAGAACCATATATTTTCACTGGTAATTCCAGTTCCCAGGCTAACCCAACTCTGCCTGTACTACTTACAGCACTAGCACAAGATTGCAAGCAGCAAGTTATCTAAAAGGAGCATGTGCTGCTTATTTTGCTTTTAATTTTAAGCA
The DNA here is from genome assembly GCA_013400195.1 of Aramus guarauna. Classification (NCBI taxonomy): domain Eukaryota; kingdom Metazoa; phylum Chordata; class Aves; order Gruiformes; family Aramidae; genus Aramus; species Aramus guarauna. The sequence goes on along the minus strand of VXBL01004262.1, from coordinate 130,675 downwards.
GATTCTGAATAGATTTTGGGAGAACATTAGTCACTTGCCGTGATCCTGCACAAAACAACAGGTTTTTGATGGAAAAACAGAATGGGGACAGGTTCTGCTGAAAGAGACCCAATTCAAATTTGAAGGTACCATTAGATTAACAAGCAGGTATTGCCACAGGAACCCTGACGGGTTTGCCACAGCTTTCAGAGAAAAAAAAAAGGCACGCTCTGAAGAAAATTACCCTATAATTGAAAAAGAAATACACTGCTGCTTCGGATGGTTGTGACTCATATATAGGCTCCACTTTTGCATCAGGTTTATTACACTAATCCATTAAAATGTCCATTTATTTTTAACAAATCCAGCTATCATTAATGTCACTTTTTTTATTCGATGCTTTCCATCATCTGCCAGGGCTCCTTTAGCCAGTACACATGGAAGTACGTAACAGAGTTTCAAGCATCTCACCTGCCCTGGGATCCTGATTAGTTTTGCAAAAATAGACTTCCCTGCTGTGCAACAAAAGTCTGAAGTCTGAGCGAAGTAACCAGGGCCCCACTTCAAACAAAGTTACCCTGTTCATATGAGGGTTGTTAAAATGCACAGACATGAAGCTCCAAATCACCCACACTAGAGACTACTCAAACTAGTAGATAAATGGAGTACTTGCATAGCACCATCATTATTCACATCATGCATGTGGCTTGCTTCACAACAGGCTCATTTTAAGCACCAGAACCACAATTTATCCAATATATCCAAAAGTGAAAATATGCTTGAATACATTTAGTATTCTGTTTCTCATAACAGGCAATAACAAAATTTACAGTAGTACTTATGAGTTGAACACGTTTCTTCTATTAAGGAGGAGTAATGAAGTACATTCAAGTAAACAGCATCCTGAAGAGCAGTCCACACCCATGCATTCTGCTATAACCTCCTCTGATTTACAAACCTGTTTTCTCGTTACCCCAATAAAGGCTTCTCTAAAGAAGAGAATTTTGGAAAAAAAAAAAAAAAAAAATTTTTAAAGTCCCAAATGACAACAGCCCAAACGCCTTCCTATTGCAGATTTTCAAACATGCAAAGAGTCACTATAGTACTGTAAGATTTTTTAATTTTTGTACAAACGTGCATTGTGACTTGTACTGATATTACAGCAGTTACATCATAGCTTCTAACACAGCAAACATCTAACGCAACTACGCTATTATAGCCACAGCATAAATGCGGGTACCCCGCTGCAACCCAATGTATTCTTGCAATAAATATCAAAGGAAGAGGAAGTTCTGAGATGGTAAAACTGATTCTTCACACAAAATATATTGTTAAACTAAATAAAAGTGATCTTTTCCCTTGTCTTACAGAAGTCCTTAGACAGCTGCAATGATGAAAAGGTGAATTTACCAATTATCAGCCAAAGCTTTGAGTTTCAGTAAAAATACATACCTCAGCAACTGAATTTCATTTTAAGACTTTGTGAGTTTTTAAAAGCATGTAATAAATAAGCAGTTGTCCTAGCATTTGGCTTTTTTTCTTCTTAGGTATTTTATCTCCTAGAATTCTTTAGTCTCCAACAATAACAAAATAGAATTTGCTTTCAAAAAGTCAAGTAAAATCAAAACAGGTTCCTTTTTTTAAAAAAGCTTTTTACAAATGAAGACAGACAATGCTTTTCTGCCTTCAAACAGGCAGCCTGAGATTCCTTCCGAGGGTGAAAACCAACACATGTCAAATTTAAGTAACTGTAATAGTAACTTTAGAGACAGACAAAATTTAAAAAATTATTCTAAATTTACTCAGGGACAACTGACTTCCATATGTCTGGATTGCATTTCCAATTTTTAAACCAAGGAGCATATTCTGTTTAATGGTGTATGATCAGAAAGCTCCTAAAGTTCTGGAAATCACTTAAGTGCACTCTAGGTTTTACATAAAGAGGTTTTAGTTCTGAATTCAAGAATATTGTGACTGGGGAAGAAAACTCAGCGTTCATTAGTTTAATGACATTCTGGAGCCAAATTTACTGTCAGCTGTTATGTAATCTTCCCTTTTGATTTCCCAAGGCAAGATGACATGTGCAGCCTGCCAAAGACAAACTTTCATATTACTTAACAGCTGGAATAATGCGTATGACATGGATTGAAGGAAAAAGAGTAAATTAGCTTTTAAATGAAAAATAATAATGGAATAAAAGTTAACAATGGTCTCTGCCCGGCAGGGAAGTGTTGAGTTCTCCATGCTGAGTCACCAAAGAAAAGGTCAACAAGCAGAGCCCCCTCTCAACCAACGGAGCACCAAGGAATTCTTGCCTTAATTACATGTGAACTGAATCAAGTTGAACAAATCTTTACAAATGAGACCTTCTACAAAAAAAAGGAAACTGAGAACTTGGTGCAAACCCAGACGCTGGCAAGAAGTGCCTTGACACGTTCATATCGGAAAATATTACTGCTGCCTCAGGACATCAAATCAAATATGCCCTCATTTGTTTTACAAGAAATTTGGGAACGATAAGATGCAAAGCACTGTCAGCACACAAAAATTTGACTCAAACTGCTTAGAGACTGTCAGGCTTACTTGGCCAAGCTAGACAACACTAAGAAAGATGATGAATGTTGACAAGAAGTGTATTTCTCCAAATCTCAATTGTAAACTTTAAAATATTTTGGTGTTCAAAACAAAGTCATCCTCATAAAACAGCAGACCTTTAAAAGAACAATCAAGAGGGATGCGTGTATTTATTGTAGCAGTGGTGTACCAAATGCTTCTGCAAGTTCTTCTGGTTACTCTGTGACTACTGCACTGGGGTACTTCTTCTAACTGGAAACGTTTTGCAGATTGGTCTCTTAGGTTGGGGGTGACTTAAGATTAAAGTGAATAAATGCACTTAATTCTGGCTGTAATTTTTTCAGAACACTAGAGACTCATTAACCAGTAGTGCAGTAATGAACATTTGTGCCGTAACTTGTTGCCTAGGCAACAAAGGACTGTATTTATCAAGCGTGAAATTAGCATTAGAAAGTAGCTCCTATGGAAATTAAGTAGAAGCTATTGTAGCACTGTAGCTTCTCACTGAAATTTGAACAGTAGTTGTGATGCACTCCAAAAAGAAAACAAACACTTGCTGGGAGATCTTTCCTCTGTTGCAGAAGCGAGTCAGCAGTAGCCCCCATTAAAGTTCTTACAGCCACAGTGGGGTAAATTCAGCAGGAGAAATTAATTAGCAATTCTGTAAGAACATACCACAATTTAAAAAGTAAGTGAGGGTCAAGGTGAAGGTCTGGAGGGAAAGGGCAGGAAGGGACCCCATTTCTGTCTGTAAGGACAATCTATCACACTTGCTGTATCTTCTTCATTTTCCTCAAACATCAACTCCTAGCTGAAGTTGATCATGTACCTCGCTTGAAGACATATCTGCAGGTGGTCTAGCAGGAGGATTGAATTGTTTCAGCTAATCAGACAGCTCTTTTCCAACAGGGAATCTTTGTGAACTTCTGCAGCAGAAGCCTTGCGCGTAAGAGTCATTTCTCCATCAAAACAGAAGAAATAGCTGATCCTGCCCACTGAAGAATTTCATGGGTTGGCCTTGGCCCACCTCCGACAGACTCAATGAAAAGCTCATATCAACTGTAAAATGACAGACCTCTCAATTTCATCATCCCTTCAAAGTTAATGTCATATGCTTAATTCAAGACACAGACAGAAAAAGCTCCATCTCCTCTGAGCCTTTCCTAGGGACCTGCTGCTAAACTCTCCAACCTTTCCTAAGCATTTTTGGGTTCAACGCGCTCTGCCTTTCCTGATCCTAGATGACTCTAGGTCCTGTTCTTCAATGGCTGAACTACTTGCCCGTTCAGATTTGTACTACTTCCTGCCCGAATGCACGATCAGACTACAAAAAGTGTAACAGGGTTAGTTGAGAGGGAGGAAAAAAAAAAAACCAACACATTAGTGACTTCAAAACCTTGGTAGAATGGTTAATTTTGCCAAGCCAGATCTGCTAGCTATGCGTGACGAGATTAAAGAACATCCCACAAACAAGATTCATTAGAGCATACTAGCTCCAGTGGGAAAGCTATGCCCTAGCCCCATAAGTGTTTTCTCATTACTAATGCTTGCAAACCCACCCCTCCCAAAAAAAACTATGCAAAAGTCCCATGGCCCCAAAGATCCCCCAACAAAACACGCAGGAATACAGTCTACAAAGCTGGACAAGCAGGCTTTCAAAATACCACATAGATCTGACGATACTTTGAAAGCCTCCACACATGCAACCAGACATCATTGCGGACAAACACTGCGTAGACCTCAACAGTCCTAGATGTTTCCAGAAAAGAACACATTGCATTAAATTGTACTCCTCTTCTCCTTTCAGAGTTAATATATTACGGCTGTGGATGTCTCTCCACAGCTCGGAACCAGAACCATATGAACTGGTAGGAGCAAGAATTTCACTTTTTGCTACCATGTCTGAACTGGAGTAGCAGAAAAACATCTGCATTAAACGTCTTTAGGAAAGTTGTTATTTTTGGTTTCAGTAAAACTTATTATCCTAAGGTGAAGGTGAACAAAACAAAATTAAAACTACAATATGCGTGAAGTTCAGGTAAAAGGGTTTGCTTGTTTCTAAAAAAAAGGCTAAGAGGAACTTCTGATACACAAACAAAAAATTAAGACTGGCTTCAAGTCATACCAAACATTGGTGTTTCTGACAAACAAGTATGATCATATATATAGACATGTAAGTGCAATACTGGCACAGATGTGACATCAAAGGTCAGAGAGTTGAGAAAGTTACAAAGCATGCCACACCAAATTGTGGTGACACAAGCAATGAAGTACAAGCAAGGTAGGTGTGCATTCACAGTCCATTAAACTCTTCTGCAGTAACTGCCTATATGGAAACTCTTACCTCGCAGTACGCACAAGGCAGTCAGCTCCACTTCTGCTGAAGGGTCAAGCTCTGTTGCAATTAGCATGTTATTTATACACGACGCTAGCTGCCTGTGTAGGCCTGCCATGTAGAAACAAAAGCCAACATTGCTCTTAGCTTAACAGCTCAGGGTAGCAAATACTGTAACATAAGCAAGATCAAACAATTTCCATCCTGTTCAACAACCGTTTGGCTTCAATTAGAGATGTGCCAGATATTCTTTTTTTAAAGGAGGCAGCAACAAAACAAACACTTTTCCACAGACAATCTCACTTAAGGAAATGCCAACATATTAAGCCATTGCAGGCAAGATAATTGTCCACAGATGGTATGCACAGAGAAGGGCAGAAGAAGAGACATGATAGACGTTAGTCAGAAAGGAGCATGGTGATTATGGTAGGTTAAAGATGCATCAGAAAGGACAGGAAACAGCTATTACTGCTCCAATTGTGGATTCTTACTTAATTCTCACATTCTCCTCTAGAAAGGCAGCAATAATGAGCAAACCGCCCTCTTCTCCACTTGCACTGACATTACAGCCTTATTTATCAAGCACATAACGTCACTTTTAAGCCACAGTAACAGAGCAGACTTATGCCTACAGCTTCAGCTTAAACAGAGCTGAGCAGTTTCTCTGCAGAACTAGCTATAATGGGCGAGATCAAAGATACCCCCTAACCCAGAACCTCTTCTCTCCCCAGGGTCGATGGCAGGGACCAAGGACCAAGAGCTCACAGTGAACACTCAGCAGTCTTCCCAAGGACGCTCCTTCAGCCCCCAGCAGCTCAGTTCACGGGCCAAGCTGATGCCTGGTTATTAACAGAATAACCCAGTCCAAAAAAGTTTCTCCCGTTCATTTTTGTAGTGTACTGCAAGTGGAAAGAGCAAATGCAGGATCAAAACTTACGTTGTAGGCTAGCCACTGGCCAATACAGGTCAAACATCTTCATGCAAACAACAATGGTTAAACAAGGTTTAAAAAGTTTAGCAAAAATTAGAAGCAAGACTTACAATAATTTCATTCAGTTAAAGCAACGACCAGATCCAGCAAGACTACCAAGAAGCATAATGACAAATGGAAATAAGGACCACTCCAAAGATATTCCACCAGAATTTGCTCAGCAGGGCTGACATCTTCATTTTTTATTAAAGCACACAAAGGTTTACGGCCTATGTTCATGGGACTCCTCTTCCTCAACCACAGTAGTCACGCACAAGTTTTACAACAGAAATACTCCTTAGCTACAGCGTACTGAGAAGGCTTGATTTGATTCTGAGAGCCGAATCACAATCTCACTAACTGAGAAGACAACACCAGTAAAACCTAAAGAGGTGTTAAACAGATTTCCATTTCAATACATTTCTTCCCTATCAACAATATCACTCTCTGAAATCAATATACTCATTACAGAAAACAATAAAAATCTATTCTCTGCTGGGCTTGGGCTCCATCACACTGTAAAGAACTATTAATCTAACCGCTTGTGATGAAGAATAGCAATAAGCTTACCTTTATTTTCAGGAAATGTTAACTTCAAAAGGAAACAAATCGAGGCTTAATTTAAAATCACAGTTGGCCATCTATACCTAGATTAGACACAGCAGATACCTTCGACCATCAACAACTCTCCATCAGTTTCCTTCCTGGTGCGTATAGAACTATCAAAACAGGCCCGTTTCAAAGAACCACCTTGCAAGCTGACACATCAGGACTTAGATGTGCTTAGATTATGAGATATTTGAAGCTGCAACACTGTGAGAAGTGCGTGCTGATGGGTAGGGGGAAGGGAAGGTAGGTACAAGTACCTGCAGCAGGAAACACTAGAAGCAAAGCCACATTCCAAATATCAGGTAATTGCTTTCTTTATTTAGGTCAGGGGCATCATCTCAGTCACATATTGTGAGCCTGCTATTTTTGTACAGACCAGCTTTCACACTGAGCAAAGACACTATGCTTCCTGGGTTTTGTTTTTTTAAAAATAATCCTTAAGAAGACACTGATGCCAATTCCAACACTTAAAGCCTTACAAAGGTCAGACCATCTGTTTCTTAACTTGGAAGGGGAGGAGAGAAGACTGGATGAAAACCCCTTCCCCCATCCTTTTACATAAATCTAAAGCAGACAAAGACCTTGCAATAAAAACCAAATTATTTAACATACATCTGTGTTTCCTCTTATATTCCACTACAAAACACATTTAAAGAAAGGAAATTAGCAATAATGAAAGGGCCTCAAGAATTTGCCCAAGAAAATTACTTCTCAAATTTTTTGCTGTTGTTGGGTGGGTTTTTTTGTGGTTAGACAGGTACTGGGAGAATTCTTACTAAAAATCAAAAGAGCAAGAGGAGGGAACCTGTTGGGTAAAAAAGCAAGCCTAGTGCCTCTGATTAGTCTTCTTGTGTCCCTCAAAACCCAGGTCTAGCACAAACAGAATTTCTCACAGACTGCACATGAAGCGGGGTCTAAGAGAGGAAGATAACAGCTTTTCTCATGACGACAGGACAGCTAGCAAAGACTAGTACTATTCTTCCCCAAACAGCAGCTCTTTTTGTCAGACATCAACAACCCAACACAGGCATAAAAATAACTCTTGATTTCTCACAGTTCATGACCGGAGAATTATTAAAAGCAGTTATCCTGTTTCAGGTTGTTTGGGGTTTCTTCTCTTCTCTCCTTTTTGTTGATGAATCCAGTGGTCAAGAGCTATTCATCCCATATGGTTGGAGAGCATTTCTACATCAGAAATCCAGGTATCACATCATCTCTGCTAGGTCCCTATCCTGAGTCCCTGCTATCCACTCTATCTTGCCTGATCTCAACAGCCACAAGAGGCTGTTAGGAGCCTTCCAAGACCCCCAGCGTATAAGGTTCCCATTTCTTTGAGCAGTGAGCAAGCTTGTCCCACATTAAAGAGGAAATACTAAGCTCCACTGAATTAAGAGGAAGATTTGCTATCAGCTTCGACAGGAAGAGAATTTAATTTGATTCCTTAGTCAGGTACTGCTGCTTGCAGAAAATCAGGAAAACAACACTGGAAATAAAGCCAGCATCAATGCCACTGCGCTGGTAAGACTGTCCTGTGTAAACACTCTCTTTCCCCTCCCCAGAAGATTCAAGTCAAATAAGTATTTATAAGAACATCTTAAAAGCAGGCCCTTTTCAAAAGTGAGCTCTCAAAGTCCTTTCTCCAACCCATCATATGTAAACGAGACTGCTTAGAAAGCAAATGAGCAACCAGTTTTCCCCACAGTTTTACAGACTGCTATGCAGGAACCCAATAGCATCTAGGAGGTTAAAAACATGTTTTCCATACACTTCTCTGCAACAACAATGAGGGCAGTGCAGAGCTAACCCAGGGCTGAACAGCAAAACAGTCATATCTGCAAACGTGCACATTCTTGGCTATAGCTGTTTACAGGTTTGTGATTCATAATTAATACCCTCAATGAAAACAACTACTCGTGTCTGAAAGCCCTAAAGCCACAACGAGCTAATTACTAATAAAAGCTCTACAGTCTCAGTTAAGCTGTGGGAATGTAACCAGGCACAGCAAATAGTGCAATGGTGAGCAAAGCTTAAACACGCCGGGTACTTTTTGATAAACCAGCTATACAGTTCTGCCTCTTCCCCTTTCCCCACAAATATAAAACACCTTGCTCCCAGCATGACAGATGAGAAGGAAGACAAAGTGACAGTCCGAGCAGGAAAAATAAAACCCAAAAAAGCCCCACACCCAGGTTTCTCACCCAGACATTGGGGAGCTTCAGTGCAGCCATCACCTGTGGCCAGGCTCACAGCAGCAGCGAGCTGAGCAAGCGCTGACACTACACAGAAGCCACATCAGAAGTGCTTCTCTCTCCACAATGCATCAGGCAGGACACATCAAGATGTGCCGTGCAGAATTTATATAAATGTTGCTTTTTCCAGGAAGAACCGACAAGCTGGTTTGAGAGCTACAGATTTTTTGAGTATTTTTTTAAAAGGACAGTTAAAAGTCCATTTTTCAGTAGCAAAAAGGCCTTTATGGTAGCACCAAACATGCAACAAAGACCTCTAGACATATTTTTCTGCTGTTTTCCTTGCACGCCTCAAGTTTCTCACAGTACAAGCAGATAGCACATTAATTGTCCTGCAACAAAACCTTGCTCACATGGCCTCTTAGGTTTAAAATAAATTACCAAGATGCCTCCTAAACCAGTAACCAGCTAGAACTTTGTTGATTTACCTGAGACTTCTCCTTAAGGGATTTGACAAAGTTAGAAACTACATTTCCCAGGTATGTGGAAATGAGTTTAACTGTTGGCTGTACACTAGGGAAGTCTTCTCTCGGGCTGTGATTGGGACTAGTCAGCCAACCAGCTCCGTGGTGTGTGTTCATAACTGGAACATAATTTGATTTCTAAAGATCAGTATGGATAGGAGTTTCAACACAATGGCTGCAGAGATTAATATCTGCTGGCTTGAATTACAGGGCAGTCAATCTACAAAGAAAATACAACAGTGTCAGAATCATCTCCCACTTGGATTCCCCTTTTAAACAATTTTGGCACTGAAGGAAGCGAATGGGAACATGCACTCATGTACAGGAAGAGCAAAGTATTCTTATCAACCACAAACGGCTGTCAGTGTCAGGACACACTTCACTGAGCACGCATCCCCACTGCAGCACTCTGCTTAAACCAAGTTACCAATTAGCACTTATGTTAGCAGAGATGTTCCAACCCATCATGAAATTATTATTACTGCTAGATCATACCAACAGCAATTGTGTCAATTAACAATGAGGCTGACTAGAGGTATTTGTTCTGAAATTTGGAATTACAAGGTCAGGACAATGCTCTATTAGCATCAAATCTCAGAGGTTGTCTTAATTTCCCTGCTGACTTGTGTACAACCCTTGCCAAACAGCAAACACCACACTGGAAAGCAACAGTGATCCTGAGGGCTCAGACTGGTACTTCAGTGCTGCTGCTGCTGCTGAGCATTTGGTGGGTAAAGAAAAGGAGTCAGGAAATAACGTCAACCATAACTCTGCAAAATTCAAACAATTCACAAGAACAGGCTGCTGTATTTGGACATACAACAGACCTGATGCCAGTAGTGAAAATTCATGGAGCTATTTCTGTTTAAAACCAGGTCCTTAAGCACAATGTAGGTTGAGTGAATTTGATAAATCCCCCCCTTGAAAGAATAACCATTTCTGACATTTTAAAAAGTTAGTCTTGTCTACTGAAGCATTAGGACTTCTGTGTTCTTTTCATCAATAACCATTGCTTCATGAAGATGACCTGTTTCAGAACATGCACATGTAAGCATGTTTTGTGAGTTGGGTTGTCAAAATGGCGTACGCTTGGGCAATCACAACAGAAATTGTCACTGCAGCAATGCCCGTTATGACTAAAAGGCCTCCTAGCACAACTGCCATGACTGCAAGCAGATCCAATTCTCCACCAGAGGTGAAATTTGTGGGAATGGAGGGAAAAGAGCAGGTGGGACCTCTCTTGCCTAAGGTATTGCTACATTCCCTTCTGAGTAAGGCTTACCATTTAAGTATCCACACGAGTCTATTGGTCATTATGGAATGAAGAAAAAGAAGTGTTGTTTTTATTTCTCAGGAGCACAAGAATTTCACAAGCATAAAATCAACAACACTTTTTCAGCAAACAAAGATGTCCACAACAGAAGGCAACAGAGCATTTTGTCACAGCTCCCACACCAATTGTATTTAGAACCCAATGTGGAAAGTGAAACCGGTCCAGAAGCATCAGGGTGGAGACTCATCACCTCCTTTCTCTTGCGCATAATGTTAAAATAAGATCAGTATTGATTTTGCCTTCAAGTCAGACAAAAATTCAGACCAGGCTGCTAGGCAAGAGTGGCCAAAAGAGCCAGTATCCTAGCTGCTAGAAATACAACTACTTTGCTACAGGACAGGCTACCATCACAGCAGATTTTCAGCCCTGTTGGAAAAGAAGGTGAGGAGATTTGCCATACTTGTGTCCAGAAGGGCATGAAATATGACATCTTATTTGATGTGGGATATCAAAGCAGGTTAATTTACAAGTTGCCCCAACAGAATATGACCATAATCATGACCCCAGCCCAGTCCTAAATACGAGCACACTTATTCCAAAGTGCTGTGAATAGATGCAAGTCTTAATACATTCTTCAGCACTTTTCCCCTCCTCAGTACTGAGCTTCCCATTGAAGCATCAGAGCACTTTGGAAGAGCTGTTAAACTAGTTGGAGAACCTCCTAAGAAGTTAAATACACAAGGTTTCACCCTCCCCCACCTTCCTACTCAATACAAGTTCGCAGGCAGTGCTTCACCGTGCAACAAGGCCAGAGTGAAGCCACAAAGAAATTTTATAGGATAAAGAGAAGGAATAAATAGTTAAAGAGGGTCAGTTTTCCCTGCTTATCCCTCATCAATAGTCAAGCTGTAAGTTAAGTAGATACATTCTTAACCTGCAGGGTTGACTGCCAGACCTTTTCCATTCTGAACTCTAGTGTAACTATTACATGAACTCATTCCTTAACATCACAGGCACTATGCTGATGTCATGACTTAAGACTGCTTTGCTTTTTAGTGACCAAAATACCTTCTTGCTCTGCCTGCAGGAAACCACATGAAGTAGATTATTGATAGTCTGACAAATTGGGGACATCACTATGGATTTGATACTGTTCTTGTATAACACAAAAATAATGAGGGAATGTTGTTGATTTGTCTCATCTGCATTAAGTATATTCAATTCCAGTCAGAATTTATTTTTTCCAGAGCTTAGCTTTACTAGTTAGCATATTTTATAACAGGAATAGTTAGTGGTTGATGAGCTACTTAAACGCTACCTGTGGAGTTCAGTGTATTTGGCAAGAAAAAGAGTTTGGACACTGCTTGGCAGAGACCTGATTTTGAACAGTACCCACCAAAAATTAAGACAGAAGTTATATTCCACACTTTATTCCCAGACAAAAGAGAAACTGAGTTACAGTTCTTTGTCTTATTTTTAGGATGAAGAGGGAGTTGACTACAAAACCTAGTGCAGAAAGATAATTCAGACACCTGATAGACCTCTAGTTGAAGATGATGAAGTCTGCAGAGCAACAGCACCTTCTTTTTTCCTGTGGGATGTCTGACTGGCTGTGCAAGTCTGGGGGCAGGTTTAAGTCCCGTCATTTCCATGGGCAGGCTGATTATTTGCACATGCGATTCATGAAAACCCTTGAGCATATGACAGTCCCCTCCCACTCTGCCCCAAATTCAGTGCATGCCTTCATCACCAAATTGATGCATGCAGTTTACAGCACACAAGCTGTATATTCTCATAGTAGTTTTCCACCTCCCCAATAAGGAGATGTCTTCCAGGTAATCCTCAAGCTCATGCACCTTGGTTTTTTGTTCTTGTTTTTGTACTCAGTATTCCATCCTGTACCCAGGATTAAAGGTGAATTTAAACCTGCAATATTTATTAACATTTCTAATTAGGCTTACCTAGGACATTGGCAAAGCTCCAATAGAAGCAATTGGATTCAAACTCTGAATTCCTCTGTTTTAAGTGGAATATATTTGTGTTTGTTTATAGCCACTATATCAATTTTATCTGGTGATTTATAGAAATCACGTCTGAGTCATCTCTGTGGAACTTAGAGTCAGCATCTAAGTTATCAGCTTTGAACTTGCAAAATAAGGATAGCTGAGTCAGTAGGGTCAGTTCCTGCAAAGCAGATTGCCAACATGCTTGCTTTCTAGCATGGTAATAATTTAATAGGTGTGCTTCTTCCTGACTTTAGCCAAGGCACCTACAATGTTACATCATCTTATAGCCACCAAAGAATTGCTAGCAGCCACCAGTCAGAGAATGGCTGCCCCAAAGAACAGAATTCAAAGTATTTGCAAGCAGGGCAAGCACTTTTTTCTACATCAGCAGCTTTTCACTCAAATTCAAAGTAATTTCTAAACACTTCTCACATGTATCAATTGCTGTGAAAGAGGCAAGCTGTACTCTAAGCCTTCACTTTGCATCTTGTACAGTGCAAGTAGTTTCTGATAGGACTTAAACAACTGAGTGGCAAACACTCAAAAATGCACTTTCACCCTCGCTTAGACCCTGCAGAGGTCAGTTTCTAATGAAGCAGGGTTTACTGGTATCATTAGCACATAATTACCCCCAGAACAATAACCTGAAGCTCTGGAAAAATCCCTAATAACAAGAGACAATCTTGAGAATAAGGAAAAAAAAAAAAAAGAAAAGAAAAAAAAAGAGAGATCTCCCTCCCAGCAACAGACACTGCAGTACCACAGCCATTTCGATGGACTGCTGGATATAGTTTAAACAAAACAGGCTTGTCTTGGTGCCAGTTTTTGTCACCTCTGCCAATCAAACCCTGAGGCTTGCCCTCTTTCCATTTTGACCAGACCCACAAGCTGGAGGGACAAGGGACCACGTCAGAGCTGTGCAGGGACTGCTGCATCATCCCTGACAACAAGCTTTAAACAGACTTCCATGTTCTCTACATACACAACTTGCTCCATCTCCAAATGAGACTCCTTCCAATACAGGACAGGAGAAGCCCACTCCAAGCTCCTTGGGGTAATTTCAGCCAAGCATCCCTAGATGGCCAGCTAGCTAAGTAAACCAAGGAATACATTACATCTAACACAGAAGAAGCTTTCAACAGAGCTTATGAGGAATGAATTTTAGAGCACATCTGTTCAAAATAGAGGAGAGCGAGCAGTTCAATGAGAGGTCTAGTTTATGCACCTCTTAATTTCAGATACGGTAGTACCATGGCAAAACATTGGGCAGTCTCAGGGCAGAACAGTTACTCAAAACTAGCCTGTGGAGATCGCCAAAGAGAAGAATGAAGCAAGGCCAGAGCTGCTTAGATGGCAAAGAGGAAAGGCGTGTCAACACAACCTGACAACTACAGAGACAGCTGACAAGGACAAACAATACAAGAATGGACACTGGATCTGCATGGACTGCCAGGAGAAGATAGTTCCATTTAGATGAACAGGCTCCAGACTACACCCAGGTCAGTGCTGTCCAGCAGGAGCCAAGGAAGGTTCAGACATCAAGATAATCTCACCAGTGCCCTAAAAGGAATGGAATTAGTGACCACCAGCATGAAGACCATAGCTTTGTGAAAGGTCAAACACACGCTTCCTGCCAAGCAATGGGTCCTGCCCTCTAAGTGACATCAACAGCATCAAATAAAGCTTCCCATTAGCCTTTCTCTGCTGTAACAAGCCCCAGTTCCCACGGGATTCTCAACTCAAAGACACAAAATGATACACAAGATGACATCTCTCATCCACCCTGGAAGGTCAACTAAACATATGCTGGCCACCAACATGAAATAAGAAGAGGATACTCTCCTCACAGCGTTGCTACTTGGCCCAGCAATGCTAGAAGGATTTAGTTCCTTCTCAGCAACACAAGAAGGAACCACTGGTTACCATTTCTCTAGCCCTTGATAGTCCTCTGCACTATTGAGACCCCACAGATAAAAATAACAGTGCAGACTAAAAGAAAGGCGAGGAAAAGGCAGCTTTTCTCATTTCACTTTAAAACACGTTGCTTTTCTGTATTACCCCAAGAAAAGTTTTCTTTGGGTTTCATGCTTACTTTTCCTGCCACATTACAGTAACTGAAGTCACTGCAGTTGCTGAATCTGCAGGCTCAGAGCTGTGAATGTGTTCACCTGAAGGACATCCTCAACCTCCAGGACTGTTTGCCACAGCACAGTATCCTTTCCATTGTGGCTTTGGATATGTGCCTATTCAGAAAAATGTTTTGCTTACCCAGCAAAGCACCTTTACGACAGTATCTTGAAGGACAATAAATGAGCTGGATTTCTGCTGGAACCAGCAAGTGCTTCTGCAGGCCATGGTCCCTGCAGACTATCTTTCTGCTCTAAGAGGAGCAGCAGAGTGCAGACATGGATGTCTGTGAGCACCAGGTATTACACTGGGCATAGACAGCCCTTACAAAGGACAGCTTGGGTGGCCATTAAAAGTAAACAATAGTCCAATGCATGCTTTTAAAAGTATCAGTAGAGCTAAATAACAAAAGGGGAGATATTAAGCCAGTTTCTGTGCTCCCTTTTTACCTAGACTTACAAAGAGGTGGGGAAGTGAATTAGATGAGAATCTTATTCCAAGAGCCTCTTAATACTGCTTAAAAAAAATTACAGAAAACATAAGCAGAGGCACTTTCAGACATCTCGAGGAACCCCCATCCAACTCAAACTCTTCTAGCATGCATTACCCAACTGGACTGATTGCACTCAACTTTGAACAGGGTTTGGCAGAATTATGAGAGACAGTGGATTGGATCTCCTAGGTTAAATGCTGTGCGCAATTTGGCATTACAATCCACATCAGAATTTCCAGACATTTAAACTATTTAGAGGAGAAAAGCCCAGCATGCCTAAGCCTTCCTTTTTTATTTTCATTGACCTTCTCAAAACTGTGACATTTGTCGTCTGACAAGTCACAGCAACCCACAAATACAAATGCTCCTTTGGCAATCCTAGGCAGCTGCATGGAGCTTTGCACAACTAGACATCCAGCTCTCTCAAAAGAGATCTGAACACATTAAAACACTTCTCCCATTTGACAATCCATGCATCACCTGGCAGATGGAGGTCAGTCCTACTGAAGCACGCATTGTGCAAGGGTGGATTGAGAGCTGCTGAGTGTTGTGCAGGTGGCATGCTACAGCAATACAGATGAGTATTTACTTTTACTCTGGTCAAGAAGCAGCAGCAAGATTGCTCAGAGTAATGGTTTTGTTGTTGGGGGGCTGTCCTCAGTTTAAAGGCACCAGATAATCCCTGGGTTTGCTTTTATATTTTTCATAGTTACAAAGAATTTAAGAGTCAGAAATTGCTATAAAGTGACCTAGGTACCAGAACTGGAATAAGCACTAGGTGGAGAGGTCCTATGAAGAAACTGAAACAGATCCAATACATCACCAACAGAAGTATCAAGTCCAGTTATTTACCTTTAAAACTGACATTTTCAGAAGCTGCACCCATTTTCTAGCCTGTAAAAACAGAGAGGTTCTCTAGGATAACAGGTTCTGTCTATTTTAGATAATGATTCAATCAAACTAGATTGTATGTGCATCTTCATAGGATACCCCCTGATGTGTCCCAATCTACCTTCTTCAGAAGAATTCTGACACCCAGTAGTAAAAAACATGCTTCCTGACTGGTTGAACTCAGAACTCTCACTCTGGTAAATACCTGAAGAAACGGAAAAATGTCTCTGCAGACCAAAGAGACTGCATGAACTCTCAAAATCTCTGCAAGAGCTTCCATTCACAAGCAACCAGAAACACAGCATCAAAATAATTTGTATAAATCCTCCATCGCTGTGTGAAGAAACCCAGCTATATTAGTTTCAGTTGTGTGCTCTACTTGGCTATACAGCAGCAGTGTCTCTGTATTCAGGATGCCTAAATTATGAAGAAGAATCAATCAGCCTTGAACCAAAGTTACTTCTTTCATCAGTTTCTAACTAATGACTACAGATAAAACAGATGGAGAGCAGCTTTTATCTTCAGGCTGTGTTGGTCCCCCTCTGGTGAAGGCAACATAAAAAAAAATTACTTTGATAAGTTAACGGAACAGATAGTGTACTGGGAGTCACACTAGGATCTCTTTCCACCAGGTGTCTTCCAATCAGAGTAGAACGACCAAGCACCACCGAAACAGGCCAGAGGACCATCAGCCCAACATAGACAATACACGCACGCACGCATTATCTTCTGCTCATGGACTAATGAGTCCACAGCTCATTTCAGCAGTTATGCGGGCTTCACGTGCCTCAAAACAGACATTTGGCAATAATCTGGGAAAGTGGAAGCTCTTTTAAATATACTTTATGTTGACTTAAGTCACTTGACTGATCTGTCAAGTTCTCAGTTTAGTGGAGGTAGCAGACCTTGTCCTTTGCTGCATTGCCAGCTGCTGCCCTTTCGACCACAAAGAGATCACTAAATAGATATCCCATTCTGTAACATCTTTCCATCTCATGCTTAGGCACGTTTTCATTTTCACCTGAAAAAAGTCTATATGAAACCTGATGCACCAAGAAGACCATGTGATGCCTCCCCTTGCCCCTCAGTCTAGGAAGAAAGTTGTGTGACTATCAGCAGAATGCTGTCACTTAACACATTTAGCAAGTCTACCATCTAAAGACCAACAAGGCAGCCTTCGAGAGATGGATTCTAAGACAATTCAAATTCTGACTCCTGTCTGATTCACTTTGCACCTTTACAGCAGGTCTGATTCTATCACAATATACAGCATTATTATAACCCACCAGATTTTAGTCCTGAAGTCCAGTTGGTTTTAAACTTCTTTGTGAAGCACGTATCATTCAGGCTGAAGCCTTCTCATAGAATCTCCTAGCCTTCTTTGAAATTGAGCTTCATGTGAGAATCAGCAGCAGCCGGTAGCCAACCAGGTTCAGGTAGGCTTAAACAGGTTAAACGTAGCTTAACCACAAGTCTATTTTGTGCTTGCAACTCACTAGTGGGTCTGCCTTCAGCTGAAGGCCTCGTTACAAACATACAATCACTCTTGGCTTTGATGTTTGACACATGAAGAAAAGAAGCCTTTGTCCATCATTCCTATACACCATTTTCAGTTTCATAAACCATCCTCTGTGTTGTGCAAAACATCTTCTAGACAAATCCAAAACAATGACTTAAATATGTTACTTTAAGGTACCAATACCTGTGGCACACTTTGCTGTAATTTCGGTATTACAAATCAGACATTTGCAGACATAAACAGTGGCATTCTGGTCATCTATAGAAGTTACTGGTCATTAGGAGGTTTTATGAGTAGCTATGTGCCAGTTACTCAAACTGCTGCAGTCAAACTGTTGTTCACCACAGGTAAAGCAGAAAGTTGTTTGTGAGGAGGATTTCTTATTTTATCCTTTTTAAACAGCAGTAGCAGGGCTATTTTGGGAAGGGGGAAAAACAAAACAAAAAACCCCAAAAAAAGAAACCCAAACAAAACAAAAACAAAACAAAAACAAAAAAGACCCACAAAACAAAACCCCAACAACACACACCACAACACCCAAAAGCCAAACAGAGTTACGCAGGCAGGTAGCTGTACTACTGGCCAAGTTAGTTTCTCAGATTTCAAGAAAGTCCCTTCTAGCACTGTGGCTCGGATTTTTCAGATGCTATCCTGGTTGTTCAAACCAACCCCTCACAGAGAGCCAGTCTTCCCTGTACTAAGAACTTCCTGAAAACCTGGTACCTTTGCTGGTACGTTGGAATACCAGAGACAACCAAAAAGCATCACTTGTCAAACCCTTGGTCTCCATAGTCCTACACATTCACTAATGCTCAGGACATTTCCCGGTTTCTTCAATGTGCACTGATTCCTTCCGTACTCATATTACCTCTGTTTACAATTCACAGTGACTCTTGCTAGATTGCATTACTCTTTCTACAACACAAAATTTGACAGATTAAAATGATTCGTATCTCACTTCCCTCTCCTTAAGGGATGGTATGTTTGCCAGCTCCACACAACAGTTTTAATAATTCATCTAACAGTATGTTGTATACAACAGTATAATGTTGTACTGTCAATTTTAGAAAACAAGATAAACACTTGTGACGGGGGGG